>CAFUXE010000034.1:500270-576748 GCA_903364295.1 Serranus cabrilla | reverse complement strand
AGTTGTTTTTCTGTCATTTCTGGTCATATTATACTCTAATATGTATCAACAGACACTAATTGGGCTATTTTAAGCATTTTTAGCCATTTCAAAATTTGACAATTTTTGACAAAAAACGACATGCTATAGTGTGACTTTCTTGAAATTTTGGACATGTCATAATAAGTTGTTTTTCTGTCATTTCTGGCCATGCTCTAACATGTATCAACAGACACTAATTGGGCTATTTCAAGCATTTTTAGGCATGTTAAAATTTGACCATTTCGACAAAAAACGACATGCAATAGTATGACTTTTTTTTTCTCCCAAAATTTTGGAAGGCTCATAATTGGAGTTTTTCTGTTGTTATTGGAAAAACTATACTACGGTATGTATCAACAGAGTATAATTAGACAATTTCAAGCATTTCAAAATTTCAAAATTTTTGACAAAAATCAACATAATATAGTGTGACTTCAGTTTTTGGAAAGCTCATAAAATGGTGTTTTCTGTGTTGTTTCAAAAGATTATACCATGACACGGGTCAGGAGACTCTAATAAAGCTATCCTATGAATTTGGGGCATTTTAAAATTTAAGGACCTTTTCGTGGAATAAAAACGATATACTATGGAATGAAATATAATATATCAAAGAGTCATAGTATAGTATGTCGTCAAAATTTCATAATTAAAGTCATACCACGTTGTCAAAATTTCATAATAAAAGTCTTATTATAGTATGTTGTCAAAATGTCATAATAAAAGTTATAGTATAGTATGTCGTTCAAATGAAGTAAAAAAATTCATAGTATAGTATGTCATTCAAAATCAAGTAAGAAAGTGAAATCATTGATTGATATCATTGATTTAAAAGGAACGATCATTATAGACAACACTTTTATCACTACATCTCAGGAATGACAAGGGCGGGCTGCTTACCTGGCATGGTCGAAGTACTCTTTATTCTGGTTCCTGTAGAAGACAGAGAAACGCAGCATCCTGCCAGCAATGACCTCTGCCTTTTCCAAGAGCTGGTTTAGATGCACTGTGGAATAATCTGAAAAACAGAAACAACACGTCTTACAGTGAAGTGTGAGAGGCTGTCATCAGGAGGATTAAAACCAATGTGCAAATGTCATTATTAGAAATTAAATTGAGTGAGTGTGTGCACTGACTAGGATGGAATCTAAACTGTGCACGTGTCCTCAAGGACCCTGAGATCTTTCCTTTCATAGCTTGAAATGACTCAGCACTTACCACCATTCACCCAAAACATTTTCAGTAAGTCCCATAATAAAATCTCCTTTCACTCACCACTGTGTAAGCTGGTCTGCCAAATGGGTGTGGATTTATTCCAAAGCATATAATAAGTTTCATAATGATAGAGGCTCTTTTTCACCATTCCAATTTTCCTACAAGCACTTGAACACACCGACAAGGACGATTTGGGGAAAATTCCCTGCTCTTTCACGCAACTATGAAGATCCTTGAACGGAAATGAAAGAAGACTATTAACAAGTTTCTTTAAAATCAAGCAGATTCCTCAGACATCCCTGCAATGCATTCAGCATATTTTAGACCTTTAGCATATTTATTTAAGTCAATGCTTGTACTGTTGACAGTGAGACAATAGAATAAATGCTAGTTAAACAATTCCACTGAGAGACGGAGGACGTCACAGTGATGGAGGCTGTCTGACAGGTGACTTGAACCATCATATTAAAGCACTCCCCTTCATTGATCTTTCTGACTTCATCGTCACTCTTTCCCTGCCAGCTCTCCTTTCTCCCATCTAAACTGCTGGTCCATCTCTCTCACAAACACCCCCCCACCCCTGATTAATTTCCCCCTACAGTTTCCACAGCATCATCTCCTCCCCTCCCCCACTCTAAGCCACTAGCCAGCGATGTTGAACTTGTTGACCTCTGCATCCAAAGATATACAGCACAGCTCCCCTCCCTCCTGTAATCCTTCTTCTCCCTCACCCTCCCCTCCTCCATCTCTCCATCCATCTTTCCCTCCACTCAGTGTAAATTAGCCTCCCTTTTATACCCCCCCATATTATCCTATTTCCGTCTAGTTCAGTTGTGGTACATGCAAAAATCAAAGGCAGCACTGATGTCACATATCCTGAAAATGCATGTACTCATGGCCCTGTAAGCTGCGCATTACTCACCAGCAGTGCAGAACTCGATGATCTCGCTCCACTCGGAGATGGCGTAGTCCCCGTCAGTCTGTTTTGATGCGGTCTGGACAGCCACGGTGTACTCTGTGCGTGGGCTCAAGAACCAGTGGCCCCGAACCGTCATGGGCAGGGGCACTGCCTTGGCTACCAGCTTAGTAGGAACATCCTGGAAGGAGGGATGGAAAAAGGCGGTGAATGATGACGGGAAGAAATTGGTCAAGAGAAACTCCACTTATGGCTTTCTTTCAGCCACATGGAGAGGTTTGCAGTTTGTTTATACCTACAGCTGCCCCTTTCTTTATGCATGTGCACTATTCTGTACACTATTCACCCCCCTCCCAAGCCTGAGTGGGCCTTAGGAGCTCATTGATTGGAGCAGGAGCCCCTGCCTAGCAACAGAGTCAGCCCATTCATCGGCCAACACTGTTGCTACACACAAAAATCAAAATACTAGTAAGGTGTCGCCGTTCGTAAGGGGAGAAACACTCAGCGACACAGCACCCAGGAAGTGACTGCAGGAGGAAAAGGAAGGAGGCTGGCTGATGAAATGAGTCTGTAAGATTAACTGACTGTCCAGTGAGAGAGCTGCAGTCGTCCTGCTGCTGCTGCAGGCACAAAGGGCGGTGTGAGTGATATTAGTGTTACAGCTCACTGTGGAGTCTTTAAACAGAACCCCACTGAATTGAGACTTTTTGGCCTCAAGCCAGAGAAGACAGGTTATCTTGAGGTAAATTATGGTGTACCTGTGTTGTGTGTTTCAACTTCAAATCGATCATTAGAATTAGAAGAACATTAGGTTGGACACTGAGAGGCATCATTTTCTTTTAAAAAGAGTCTCCTTAAATTTTTTATTCCGTGAAACCCCTGAATGTCAGTTTTAGAATGACAGAGTGCTTCTTTGTTCAGAAATATTTGTAATGCCTTTACATGCGTGCTTCTTCACTGTCTTATCCTGTTAAACTGGAAAGATCATAACCCCCCTCCCCTTGCCAGATGGCTGAAGGATGTCATGTTCCATCTAAAACTAGAAAAGATTAATTTTACCCAAAGGGGCAAAAGGGCTGAGTTCAGTAAAACGCGGACGACATTTATATCTTATTTCACTGCTGTCACTGCGATAACAAATTGGTATGACTCATGTTGCTCTCCCTGTAGCTGTGTGTCTGATTCCATTCTCTTCACCTCTTATGTGTGTGTGTTTTTCATGCACCTGTACTTTTCTTATTACTGCCATTGATAATATTATTATAGTCAGTTGTGGAGAGTTGTAGTCTGCTGTGGTGGTCTGGGTTGGATGGATTGGGCGAGAATGTAGGAGGGTATTGTCTTTAGTATAATATATGGTGATTTTGTATTATGTATAGCAGAACATTTAGAAAATTGAATAAAAACATGTTTTGCATTTGCAAAAGATTTGCATAACTTTTTATTTATGTACATTAATTACAGACACTAAATTGGATTACAGTGTGGAATATATCTTAAAAAAAACATTTGCAGTAAGATATATTTTGGAGAGAAAAAAGCCATTTTTCTTTGTAAATTTTATTATAAGTCACTTTATTTTGATAGTTTTGGAAACTATGCATATGCATTTTTCCACTGGATATCATCTTTTCTACTGTTCATTCTCTGTTTTATTCTGTACATTATTCTGTACTTGACTGCTTTTTGTACTTCTAGTAAGGTGGGTTTTTTGTCTCTGTACCTGTGCAATGACAATAAAGTTTAATAAAACCTTAATATTTATTGTTGTAACAACGTTTTGTTGCTCTCTTGGCCAGGCACTTGCCGAAATAGAGATTTTAATCTCAAGGAGACTTTTACCTGGTTTAATACGGGAGTGAAAAAAAGGACTTAATAATGATCAAGAGAATCATTCACTTGATTTATACTGGCTCACTGCCTCATTTGTGCGCTCAAGGCTCATTCTGATTTTCCAATGTTCTCACAAACTGAATCACTAAACCTCTAGTGCGTGACACATTTCTTCTGTTTATGAAATGCAGAAAATTCTATTCAGCGCGACTACAACAAGGGACCTTTCGTTGAGTCATCTCTCCCTGGTGCTGCCGTTTTAAAGCGGTACCTTGTGTTTGAACTTGTTTGAGTTTTTGTTCTCCTTCTTGTTCAGGTCAATGAAGTAGTGTGTGATGCGCTCCTTGCTGCGCGCCTCCATGTCCCAGCAGATCTTGAAGGAGTCGCAGGTGATGTTGCTGATCTTGATGTTCTGGGGAACGGGGAGCTCCTCCATCTCGGAGATGCTGCCATCCTGGGATTTACTTCCTGTGTGGAAGAAAAACAATAAACAGGATTGAGATCATCACTAGAATAACAATGTATACCAAAATAAAATGATAATCCTTTAAGAACACACATCATGTTTAGGCCTGTAAAGCTTATTCAAATTTGCTATAATATCATTTTTGGATCTTTGCATGTAATAACTCTAGTGTTATGAGACATTTATCAGTGATTGTAAATCACATTTTTATTATCTGAGAAACTTGAGGCAATATTAAGTGGGTAGTACACACCATTAAATCTTGTCTCTTTGCCCAGTTTTATCTTGTTTTTCTTCTGGTCTTATTCCAAACTGCTGTGGTGTCTCAGTAATTATTCCACAGAGAGCACTAACAGTAGTATATCCACCCGATTTCAGACACACACGAGCACACATACACAGAACAGCCTGCGTCGCTTACTACCATATATGTTGCCATGGAAACACATCAGCCCCTCAACACACACGCACACACACACACCTATCTGCTTTTCAGAACATATGTGGCATTAAATATTTCAAACGCTGCAGATTGAATCTCCTTTCCTCTCAGGAGAGATGGATCCATTTGTAATATGCAGTGAGGTATAAAAAAGATCCCAGCTATCACACTGCAGGCAATACACGAGCCTGGCCTGCAGTAAAAACATTTTAAATTATGCTGCATGTCAAGGAAGTTCACACAGTCATTTAAGTTCAATTATTTATTTCTTTTTTTTTTACAGCGTATTTGGTCCAAACAGAAAAGCCATTGCAACATGTTTTTTGATGAAATCCGTTGATAAATCTTTTCATTTCATTTCACTGAGCTGCATAGATCTCATGTATTAGTTAGATCTCCGTACAGTAAGTAACATTACATGTAGCAGAGGCGTGCAACACAGAGGGCACACTGAGGCCAGTGAAAATGTCAAACAGGGTTGAATGAGAGCTTTGTAGAATTAGGATGAATATAGACTTTGCGTCACACTCGGGAGACGCCCACTTGGCATGGCAACAATGTGTTTTCTGTGCGCACCCTGGGGTCTAAACACGAGAGTGCGTAAAACACAAGAATTTGGGAGTAATGCACAACAACACGGCTGGACTCTAAAACAATGGCGGAAGCAGCGGAGCATGGAACATCCATCTCCGCTCATCAGCTGAGAGAGGGCGGCATAAAAGAGTTAGCCCATAATTGGGCTGCGCGGACTCTCCTGTCTCGCCTCCACACAGCACTCCAACAGTGAAGCATTTGTAAATGGATTCATTTTAGGAAACCAGAAGGTAATTCCTACACCCAGTGTGCATCGGGGCCTTGAGGGGTGAACTTTGACCCTGGCTTGGCTAAGCTCTTTTTTTCCCCCAAATCTTGACATACGTCTTAAAATAACATCCGTGAGAGACAAATGTATGGTCTTGACCACCAGACCAGACCCCCCTGCTTGCTTCTGTCATAATCCCTCGTTCCTAATCGCAACTAGCTGATTACAAAAAATAATCATCTTTAACCTAGAAAGAAAGACCTCCTATTGTCATGTGCTTGGACCATACCATAAATACAGCCTATGCATTTGTGAACTTGGATGAAGACAAATATTTCTGATTTAAAGAAAATATATATATCTTCACACTGCACTAAGTCAATCTATTTAAACACATGATTATCATCTGGATTTTAGAGGCACTGGGCATAGAGAGGATTCCTGAGTGTGTAAAAATGTAAACTCTGTGCTAATGCTCTCAGATCTGAACAGCTGCAATGATTAGTCAGCAAACTGATTAGTCGATCAACAGAAAAAAACCCCATCTATATCTATTTTAATATTCAATAAATCATTAAAGCAATTTTTCTTGTAAAAATGACATAAAATGCTGTCTGCAGCTTCTGAAATACGGAGGTTTGCTGCATTTCTGTTTAGTAGGATATTAAACTGAAGATCTTTAGGTTTTGGACAGATTGAAGGAGAGATATAGAACTGGGATGGACATTTTTCACAATTTTCTGTAATGTTATAAACCAAATAACTAGTCAGTTAATCAAGAAAATAATTGGAAGAAGAAAGCCCTGACGAGCTACAATGTGGAGACACCTACACCCCTCTGCTGTGATTTGTGAAAACATCTCATCCTGCTGCTGGTTCCCGTTTAAAGCCTATCTCATTAAACGTAAACCCCACTGAGCAGATCAGTTTGGCTCAGACAGAGCCGACGTGACGGAGCAGACCTCTGTCAGAAAATGTTCCACCTAGTCAGCGCGGACCAGACAGTGATGTCAGCACTGTAACATCCCACCTGAGACTTTATGTTGCTGACCTTTAACAAAAATAAATAAAGACAGGCTCCTTTTCAATCGCTGACATCTGCACGAGGAAAAGACGAAACAGACCCAAAGGAAGTGAAATATTGCTGTGGATTTCTTTCTGTGAGTGAAGTGAAGAGTTCCTATACAAATGCTGATTAATAGGCAGTAAAAGTGTATTTCAAATGTGGACATTATTGCATATTTTACAGGATTATTACCTCTATCAGGTGAGTATATTTATACTGGGAAATCAGACAGCTAATTTGTGCCAATTCATCACAAGCATTCATAATTTAATATATTTTAATAAAACATGAGCTTCCTGGTTACTCATTCTATCCACTACCTCAGGACACCATCAGTATAAACACGGAGGCAAAACAAACTCCAAAGATGAAAAACCTGCTAATTCACTTGCTTTGTTGTGCCTGAGGCAGAGAAACTTCCTTGTCCCTAAAATGTTAATGTCAATACTGATGTTTCCTGGAGACCCCATGCAGGTCTTTGCCCTCCCAGCTCCTTGTGACTCCACTGTGCTGATTTAGCTGCAGTTTACTCTAATGCTCTTCTAATTAACCTGCAAATGGAGGCATTACTCCGACACAGTGGAGCTTTACAAATGCAGCCAGTTATTGCTTACATAATACTCTTAAGGCTGCGCAGTCAAGCTAAAAGTGATGTTTTCAGGGAAAACAAGCTCTGAAGGCTTGAAGGTTTACCGGGGAAAAAAAAAATCAAAGGAAATGCTCTGCTAACAGAAATCTCCAACCAGCACCATTCACTATTGTGTAGGTCTAAAAAAAAAAAAAAGGCAAACATGCATGTCATAAACAAACGTAATCTAATAAATTTACTAAGATGCTAAGAAATTCAGAATTAACTACAACTTTCTGGCTCTAAATCGAAATCTTAATACACTATGTATGAAAACAATGTGTACCAGGTAGTCTCGTCTGCAGCTCTATACGGTGCTAAGCTGTGCACCGAATCCTCTGGGACTATGAGAGCGCAGGATGAAAGATGGAGGAGCAAAAGCCGAGCAGGATGAAGGTCAGGCAGTAAGGGAGAGTCAAACATTTTACTATCTCACATGGGAGGCCTAAACCCTCAGTCTGACTTACATTTATGTGCTTATATTGTACCTAGGTCCTCGCCACTTCCAAGATTAATTTAGTTGAGTCATAATTTTGCCATGGAAGCAGTAATACTGTAATGAACTTGTCTTACTATTTACTGCACTGTTGGTTCATGCTGTGCAGGAGACAGAGGGTTGCCTCATCATGATAAAGCAAAGCAGTTTCTGAGCCCTTACGTAGGAGCTTAGGAGCACAGATTACTCATGCTGTGCACATATGTACCGGGGAGTCGAGATGACATCGGAGCTCTGTGGATGCTTTAGCAGAGCACCAAGATGCAGGACACAGAAGTATCTGCCCTATAGCAAAAGAATTACATTTCCAAAGATGGAGAGCCTACTCCCATGAATCTACCAAGCCCTATCAAATGGACTTTAATGGACATTGGCCTTTTACTCTGTGTGCAGTCAAATGCCACAGTGTGGAATACCAATAGATGCAGAAGGATCAATAAAAATCTTGTTAACATGCATAGGTAGAGCCATCCTAATGACTCTCTGTGGTAGGATTTTTTCCAGTCACACCTGGCTTCATACTGTGAATTACTTGTTAGCACTCTTTACCGGTGATTTGATTTCCATTCAAGTCCCCTGCATAATGTTAATGTACTCTCTCAGTGGTGGTTGGTGTTAAAAACTGTCCACCATGAGAGACAATACTGCTCCATGTCAAGGTCCATGCTTCGTAATTTTAAGACTTTAAGTCAAGGTTAAAGGGATAGTTTGGATCTATTGAGGTGATGTTGTATGAGGTACTTATCCACTGTCAGTGTATCAACTACAGCAGATGGTGGGCAAACACCCAGTTTGGAGAAGCTGACAGGAGAATTATCCTATAGGAAAACAATAAAATCAGCATGACTTATAACTGTAAGCTATATTAAGAATAAATTCACTGATTTATCTTGCCAGGAAACAGCCCTTTAAGTTCACACAGGGGAATTGAGGCCGTTCCATGCTCTCTATCACCAGACTCTTATTGACAAGAATTTTATGTCGCAGAACACAGAACTTACAGGATAACTACTTTCTCAATCATTTAGCTTGCTTGTGTTATTGCTCAACTTTGGTGAACTTATCCTTTCAAACACTAAATCACATAATAACACAAACAACCTAAATGAGCAACTCCTGTGTTTTCTGAGGTAAAATTACAGTTTTTCGTCAATGGAGTCTGGTTACTTTGACAAAAGCATAGCTAACAGCTTCAGTTTCCCCTATGTAAACTTAAACAGGTCTATGATGGCAATACAAAGTGGTGAAAATAGTTTAAATATAGTGCACACTTAAACTGCTAGTTATCTTTTTCTGTTAAGGTAGCTAAAATATGTTTTTCTGTTGCCCCAGTCCACGTCATAGCTTAACTTCTGCACTGGTACTTCTACCTTTTTTCTCCAAACTGGGGGCATATCTACTTCTGTCAGTAATACACTATACAAGTACCTCATACAACCCCACTTCAATAAATCAGAACTACCCCTGTAATGTTAAAAATTAATCTGCAGAGTACAGTTGGTGGGTGTGTTTTGTGAAAAAAGAATTGGCAGATGATGGTAGTAGTGATTGTTTCTGACGGCACAAGTGGGCACTTACTTCAGACAGGCGAGCCTCCTACTTTTTAAGTTGCAGCGTTATGTCTAAAATTGAACTGTAGACATGAGCAGTTCAACAGACACTCACGAGGCATCGACGTTTGCCGGCCTTTCAAAATCACGCCTTTGTTCCTCTCAATGCAGGCGAGACAGAGACAGAGAGCATAAACAATGCTGTGTTTGGGCTTACACAGTCTGTGGGCCACCTTTTACAAATCAATAAACCCGCAAACACAAAAAACCTAGTCGACACTTTAATAACACAACCTTTAGAGATAAAGCGGACTCTTAGGTTCAGAATCGACCCATCCTTATTCTAACAAATTAATTAAAAACAGACGACCTTCAGGGAGGACGGATACTTTTTTTTTACTTTGTCCAAAACCAGAATGAGTCACCGTTTCTCATTTGCATAGAATTTGAAGTCCCAAATAATAGACTGATGAGAAATCTTCCAACTATGTTTTTCCGCAGTCCAAGTCTTTAATAGAACCGTTTATTGACAGATTTTATAGAACAGTAGTCAGGCACTAAAAAAAACATGCTGAATAAAAATGAGCAAGAATGAACAGATTTTATGGGTCAGACTGCTCTGCCATCAATCTTAAAGAATGTTCAGAGCTATGTTACAGTAAAGTCAGCCGATAATGGCTGCATAATATGTATCTGTAACTCTTGCCAGCACAGTCATGGTACACAACTGCTCACACTGATTACTGGCCAAACTAAAATGCCAGCTTACTCAGACGATGCTGTATGTCATAAGGCCTGCCTGCTGTTGCATCATGTTGGGACATATCGGATAAGCTCTCACTACAAGACAAGAGTCTGCAGCCATGCTAGCAGCTCTGTGAGGGTGTACATGACGCACCGGTTCTTTAAGCTAAATGCTATCGCAGTGACAGTGCTAACATGCTGATAGTGTTTACCAAGTTTACCATCTGGTTTTGTATGTCAGCATAAATATTTGCTAAATAGAAGTTAACAGAAAGTACAGATAAGGCTAATGGTAATGTCATTATAAAGTGACTGCTCCTCAAGTCTGAGCCTAACCTGCTGCAAAATGTAAAAATGCAAAGCAAAGGGCGTGACACAGAGATGTATATGGCTTCACTTAATTCATATCAAAGCTGCTCAGTGGCACATGAAGCCAAAAAAGTTTGACTTCCATGTTTAAAAATATCGAGGTGGCTCTTCTGGATCTATGGAGCCTATAGAACAAGTGCACTAGGAACTTCCACTAACAAATGTATCCTCTGGGGACCATGAATATCTGTATCAAATTTAACGGCAATCCACTGAATAGTTGTTGAAATATTGAAGTTTGGATCAAAGTGGCAGACTGACCAACAGACCAACATTGCCATCTGTAGAGCCACATTGCTGGTATGGCAAATCAGAAAAATCTTCTGATAAATGTCTGAAATGCAACAAATTTGAGCCTTTCACAACAATTTCTCCCACTGCCTGTTTCATCTTGCAAATCTTTCTCTCAGGGTGTTGAAAAGTAAAGCCTTTTGTTCAAGTGTTACAGCACTGCATCTGAGGAAACAATGCCATTGTCGACTAGTAATTGGCAGCTTCGACAGTGAGGGAGCTTTGCTTCAATTTGACACAATTATTGGAGAAGTTAAGGTACCTTTAGCAGATTGTTTCCTATCTTTCCCATCTATCCGTCCGTCTATCTGTCTATCGTGGGCACTCACACTGCCAGACTGAGGCTGCCACAGCTAGAGCAGCAGTATTTCAGGCAGGGACATTTCAGACAGTGCAGATGCAGTACTTGGTTGCATAAATGGCAGCCTTCCATCATGACAACTTAATTATGTCAGCAGCCACGGAACAAAGGCCTTGCAAGACATGTAGTGTGTATTTCATTACCCCCTGTAAGTACACATTAACTGTGGATATAAAATCAAAATGGTGGTCCCAATCAGCCTTGCAGAGGTTAGTGGCAAATTTATGTCTAGTACAACATCACATAGGCAGTTCTCTGTGTCCACAGACCTCTGCACACCAGCAGCAGCTGTACATTTCCTACTACTCATCACTCTTAGCAAAACATTCCCAACCCCACACTTATTCATGACACAACACCATCACTAAACTGACCCATTATGGCTGTAACACCCCCTCTAACACAGGGCACACACAGAAAAAAACTTGTATCCCACCATTTCTTTTGTGCATTGAGATGCTCAAACAGTCCTCAGTGTGTGTGTTTGTGTGTGTGTTTGTGTGTGCATGAGTGAGTGAGAGAGAGAGAGAGCTCTTTCCCACAGACAGTAGCCCTACTGAAGCTGCATGCATTTCCATTTGCTAGGTCAGCATAGGCACATAAGCCTCTCATGCTGACAATTAAATATTAATGGATTTGGGAGATAAATTTAGAAAGCTGTGTGGAACTGAAATGAATACCGTCCTTGGGAAACGTACATATTGGCCGGATAAAAAAAACTGTTCATTTCCAGAAAAAGCTAAAAATAGGATATGCAGACATGTACATAGGGTGTGGCAGGGGAAGTGTTAACTATTTCTGGAGGTCACTGAAATGAATAACAATATCAAAATTCAGAAGAATAACAGAAACACTGCTTTCACTCAAACAACACTACAAAGTATCATCAAAACATTACAAACTTCAATTGCATTGCATTATAGTGTAGCAGTATTTTGTGTCCATTGTGTGTCTGTCCATATAAAACTCATTTATGTATAAATAAACTCTAAATTTGATGCATTCTGTTTATTTGTGTTTCTAAAAGCGTCCCAACTTGTTTTGAAGAGTGGCTGTAGATTACATGAATTGTCTGAACTAACCATTCCAGGAACTACGCTGCTTTACAACAGCCACCAATTATCCAGCAGGATCTGCACAGAAGGTGGACATTGTGACTGTGTTGCTCCTTAAACAGAGTGTATGTGGGTGTCTCAAGGACACGGAGACACTATTTACACTGGGTAATTCACTTGATAAATAGGAAAGTGGCTGTTGTGCTGCAAACACCCGTAAACCTGCAGCACAGGAAGCACAAAGCTGGCACAGGATCCATTAGAGAAGTCCAGTCCAAGCCTATATACCATTATTAAAATTACAGCTTTAGAATCAGGCCAACAAAGCACTAAGAGGATATAAACTGCATCCTGCTGTATTACATTATGAGGAGCAGCTCTGGCAATGAGAAAAGGAGGCGGTGTGGTACAATGACTGCACTGTGGTCAGATGTTGGGGGTCCTTTGAGGGCTCAATAAAGACACACCATTGACTCCACTAGTACACCAACCAGCCAATTTAAATACAGATATAGCTAAAAAAAAAAAAAAATCTAATTAAATCAGTTCAGCTGTGAAAAAGGTGTTATCTCATTTCATTGCTAAATGTGACTTAATCTACAATCTTAATTAAAGAGGGATCTCTGTGACCGTGCATCAGATGTGGAATCGGTTGTGTGTAATTGCACTGATGGGTGTAAGGCTGCACCGCCTATATGCACACACGTGGGTGCAGCCATGTTTGAGCCTCTCATTCTCTCCTGATGATGACTTGCTTTTTTCCTCCCCACCATTATATTCGCATCAGGGTTCAGCCTGCTCATGGAAAAACTGCTCATCCGTTCTGAGAAAATAAAAAGTAGCTTATATTATCCTTCTAATCTATGATCAGATTACTATCAACTCTTTGTTCGATGGTTTATATCCAAAAAAAACTTTTGAATTAGGAGAAGTAAACCACAGACTATCCAGCATGGATGCAGCTGGATGACTTCAATGAATTATAGATGAATAAATGCAGAGAGTTTTGCTGCAAGTTTGGGATGGGATATAAGATTAGAAAATGTGTTTTGTAATCCAAAAAATGAACATGTCTGCTTTATGTTATGTTATAAATTGATTATGGCAACTCTCTGAGATAAAGACAAGAAGCAGCGGTTATAGGCGGGGTGGCTGCCAGTCTCTGTCCACGTCTGTGGTGCTGAAAGACACTTCACATTGTTTCCTAGCCTGTGCATGTTCACTTTGCAGATTTTTTTATGAGGCAAATTCCCTCTCTCTTAAATGAGCAAAACCATGTTGCCACTGTAAAGACACTCAGCTATTCCACACACGCACAAGCGCACCATCCCTCCATCCATGGAACCGGCAGAGCGACCGGCCCCTACTCCCTTCAAACACACAATAAGGGCAGCATGCAGCTGAAACCAATGACAAAACAGACAGTGTGATTTGCAGCGGCTCTGAAATTAACAATAGGGCCTGATGCAACAATAGGATTATACCTCATTACAAAGCAGGCAAACCTCTCCTTACCATCTCGTTCACATAACTGTATGGCGTCCAAGCTCAGGTCCTTGATCATCCCTTCGCAGGGACTTAATGGACTGGTGATGTTGTGCGCCAAGCCTGGTACCTCCATCTCTGCAGAAGAGCCTGGATGGATGATGCTACTGGTGAATTGGCTGTCGCTCGTTAAAGAACGTCCACGGGACTTGAACTGCAAACAGGCTTCCGTCCACGGCAAGAGAAAAAGAAAGAGAAAGAGAGACCGGTTTCCAGTCAGTCCCCCTGCTCGTTCCGTCGCTCACAGCTCTCCTCTCCGTCTCCTGGGTGGTGCGGCTAGTGGCGCGTCAGCGGAATCGTCACGGGCGCGAACAGCACAAGCCGCCAGTTCGGGTTTGCAGCGTGAAGCATAGCAGCTCCCGCAGAGATGCGTTTAAATGTGTGAGCGTTTGGATACCACTCTGTGCTTTTTATCTTATTTCATACGCCCCGCGTGCATGCTGCGCGTATCTGCCTTCAGAGCCACAAGTGTGCGTGCGCGTGTGTGTGTGTGCCCTGTATGTTGCTCCGCCGCGGGACAGCTGAACATGAATACTTCAGCGGATTAGTGCAGAGACGTTCCGCAAATTCAATGGCTTCTTATGTAACCAGATTAGCCCGGTGGTTTCCCCTCCGGTTTAGGTCTTCATCTCACCGTCCATACTCCCGTTTTTCCTATTTCACGTTCAACGTCATCCCAACAAAAGGTCTCTCACATGTCCATATTTGGTGAGGTGTAGCCCTCTCTCGCAGGAGCGCAGGTGCAAATGGACCACATAATAATGAGCTCGGGGGACTCTGACATATTGCGGGCCATAATGAATGAACTGCCTTATAGACGACCCCTCTTGCATTTTAATGACATAATAAAACGTCATTGTATAGCCAGAAACCCATGCTTCACGCTTGGCTGTGGGGTGTGTGTATGTGTGTGTATTTACAATTATCTCCCTTACTACGCCCTCTTTATCAGTGGCCCCCAGGAGCAGGATTGCCAAGGCACAAAAGGTCAAGTGCACGTGCATTTTGTGGCCAAATACACACTGAAGACTGCAGGCGCCTCTTATGACACCACTGGTCCATACTGAAGTCATTTCTGATCATAAGGAGTCATATTAATTCTTATATCCCCTACAGCAGCATTTCCTCCTCTCCATTCTCCATAGGGGAGCATCAGAGTAAGGCAATGTCACTTTCTATTTGTTTTTGCCTCTCTCAGTGATGCACAAGGCGCCCTGAGGAGACAGACTGTTTATCTATTCAGCGGACAGCGAATTCTGCAGCTGCGCCTATGGGACCCCTGAGTCATGCTGTTCAAAACCGCTGCACTATAAGAGGGAAGCCACCCTAACTCATCTTTTTATGAGGCACTCTGACATCATCATCACCTCTGAAGCCTGTACAGAGAAAGAGGAGTACTGATTATTACATAACTGCAAAAAGCAACGTGATATTATATCCCAATTTCTCATTTTTATTTTTAGATACTGTAAACTAGTTGGTGAGCATTTCCATGCACACTGGAAGGATTTAAAAAATAGGGCTATGGCGGGCAGGCGAATTAAAATCCTGGTAAGCTCATAATCACTGTGGCATTCAGTAGGAAACACATTAGACGCACCACTGAAGTGTCTGAATTTATTCCTTGCCCGGATTTCATGAGGGCAACGCTGCATCTGGCTCAAATTTCCTGCCTGGGAAACACGACTCATTAAAAGTGAAGGTCAGCATGCAGATCATTCCCTGCGAACACAGAGCCATCTGCGTCCGAGGAGAAGATGCTGCAAGATGCAGTATCAACAGATGAAAATGATTTATAATTGAAAACCAAAGTTATTTGTGCAGGAAAGATATTTATAGAATTACGCTTTATGTGTTTACTATATGCACGTCTTACCAACTGCCCCCCTGCTGTCTGAGATGGCTTGATTACTAAAGAGCTTTGCACTGATATCCACAGATTAACACAGCATCTGTTTAAATGACTGTTTCCACTATAATCACATAAACCAGTGAGTAAGCTCATCAAAAGTCTATGGGCAGTCATGAGAAACATAAACAAAAAGAACTAGACCTCAGCGAATTGTGCACCAAATTAAAGCAAGCTCATTGTTATGTACGCCATCATCTATTTCTCTTTGTCACCCTGTCTCCCTTCCCCTCCCCTTTTCCCCGCTTCGCCTGCTGCGCTTATCTGGCAGAGGAGAGGAGGAGGAGGAGGAAGAGGAGGTGGAGGATGAGGCCGACCAATTCTGGAGGGTTCCTTCTCATCCGTCCGTCCGTCCTCTCTCTACCCACCCGTATCCCCTCCAGCGAGAGTCATCATGCGTTAGCGTCAGTGTTTCCAGTAGAGCTGCAGGAGGACGAAGGCGGGCGACACTGTGTCCAATGTAACACACACCCAGCCAAGTTCATCCCCTCCCCCCTTTTTCCACCTTCACTCTCATCCTCTTCATCTCTTTTACCTTTTTTCCACTTCACATTCACTTCCCCCTTCGACCGTGTTATCTCCGTTTCTTTCTGTCACCTTTGCTACATTCTCTCTGATGTTACTCTAGATCTCATGAAGTGCATATTACTCAGTGTGCATTAGTGTGTGTGTGTGTTTGTGCTCTATATGTCATAGTGTGCCCTGTATTGGCAGTCCACTCTGATTTGCTCACTCTGCTGTGCTGAGAGCTCAGAGGCCACGTGGACACAGTGACAGATGGGGAAATAGCAGGGAGAGAGGTGTAGTAAGAGTCAGAAAAAAAAAAAATAGGTTTGAAAATTAGAAGGATGAGGAAAAATCCAATTAAAGAGATGTGCAGATCAGATAAGTCGTTCTTTGAAAGAATAAAACAACACCATTTTAACAGATTTTCCCTTGAGTGCACAATAAAAAACATGAATAAGGAGACAATGGTAATTATTACTGTTCAGGCCTGTAAATCAGATTTGTTTTTTTCCAAATATCTCTTTCGTTGTATTTACTCCTTGTTTCTACATCTTCCTCCTGCTCTCACTCACCCACATACACACACACACCCTGCGGCCACCACACATCACTTCTCATCCAAGAGGTCAGCCACAAGCCAGTATATGGAGCACAGGCCACAGCGTTTTACATTAGCAGAAAACAATACCAAGTCGCCAGGGTTTAACGTGTGTGTGTGTGTCAAACAGCGTACACAAACACATTTGTCTGAGGGAAGCAAATGAAGCGTGTCATTGATTTGCAGTGCGAGCTGTAGCCTTAGTTTATAGCTGCAGCTTGATTGATAAAGGCTGCCTCTGTGTCTTCAAATGAAATCCCAATTTATCTGAGCTTTTCAACAATAAAACGCCTTCACCTTCCATCCCTGTTGGTGTTGCACAAAAATTTGATAAATAATGAAATTCATTGCTAGCCAACATTCAACAACAAGCCCACACATTTAATCAATAGAGACTAATTAAAAGCAGGGATGGTATTAATAAAATTAATTTAACTGTTGAGAGTGCACAATTTAGGAGAAGGTTCAAGTAATACTCTAGTAAGACATCATGTTGTCAGAAGGTTACAAAATTCACCTAGCAGCATATTATAGTTTGTTTGTTTAATGTGGTAAAACGTCCAATGAGTAAAAACAAGATTTTGTCATTTTATTTCTTGACTGCGAACTACAACATCCTGTACATTTCTGCTAGGAGTCTGGCCAGGAAGTAGTGGACTCATAACCAAAAGTAACACCACAATTTAATGTTTTTACGCTTCCAGTCTTGTACAAATTACAAAATGAAATGTATATGTATGTATGGCCTGTTTGTATGTGGTGCCATGTATGTTAGAGTATTCCTTTAAGAGATGCTATGCATATAAGACCACTTACCATATTTATCTCATTGACAAAATGTTGTTGCCCTGGGCTGATGGGTCTAGACAGATCTGGATTGATGAAACCTGGAGGGGGATACCGGAGGGTCTCGTAGATGGACGCATAGCTGTGACACTCTCTGGGTCTGGCTCTAATAATAAAAATAAAAAAAATGGAGGAGGAGGTTGGTGACATCAGTCAGACATTGAAATGACAGCTGACATGACAGCAGCCTGAAGATGGTTGGGGCTGGCTTTATGACAGCAACTGTGTGTGTTATTGGGTGGAAATAAATGGAAGGGCACCAACTACTTTTTAACAGATGAAATATCTGAGAATTACACAGTTTTACAATTTGACAAGTATCACAAGTAATAATCCGGCTGATCACATACCAGCTCTCCTCAGTGTGCTGTACACAATCCTCCATTTTTAATGCGCTGTCAGTTTGAGTAGCTGTTAGCCATGTTAGCCCGGTTTCACTATGTTTTCCTGCTGCTTGAGATCCTAAAAGTCCGTTCTTGATCAGGTACCAACCCCTCCGAAAAACACACAGGAAGCATCTTCTCTGACAAGCTTACGTTGGCAGTTAGTCAGTTTGTTCCACTAACTGTTGCAACATCCTGCGGCTGGTGGGCACCGAGAGGTTTAATGTCAACTTTATGTTTATGTTTGACTGTCCTATATGTGCTGCAAAAGATAAGCCACATCTTATCGTAGTTAACCTACGATCTTCTTTCAAAGACACGCGGACTTGTGTCAACTACGAGCAGCTGTCAACGACAACATTTGGAACAGCCAATCAAATGGCAGCTGGGCATACGTCACAATAGTGTGTCATTCAGTAGTCTTTGGGCATGCGCATGTCGCATTACGGCCCTTGACGTTCATTTATAGCTACGGAGCCCCATAGAGGACATGGGAGAGAAAATAATAGTGATAATAATAAAATACATATACATCTACGAACCCCACTTTTGAAAAAAAAAAATGTTTTTTATTATTTTATTTTATTCTTTACTGCTGCTGCCAGCAGGTGGGGCTTTTCCATAGACTAAAAAATAAGGACTTTGTCCTTTGCCCTTTATGAGAGGTGAATAGGTTAAAGTTGGGTCAAATGCCTTCGGCCATCAGACTGAGCTGGAGATGGGTAAGACAAAGGTTATAAAAAGTAGAATTCTTGATTTAACTCAGCTTAATTTGGGGCTGGACCAGCATTTTCCCCCTTCAGAAAATATACCTGCAAGGATGAAACCAAAATAACAATAACAATGGTCAGAATTCTTCTGAAAAATAAAATATACACGACACAAACGGCATGCTTATTGCACAATCTAATGCTGAAATAATGCACTGAATGCACTAAGAGCTGCAGACATGCAAGAAATCAACTGATTTAATGAGATGTGTGTCATTTTGCATGAACAAGGAGCAAAAAAAGAGCAGGTAGACAGACACAATGAGCCAGACTGTGAGCATATTGTCTGTTGGATGAGAGCCAGGTAGCAGCTAAGTCACAGCTCTTCTCATTTACACCTTTCCTGCAAAGGCAAGCTGCTCATGAGAACAATATGTGATGCTGTGGACTCTGCTGGTCTTCAAGTGGGGTGGCCGCCAGGATGCAGAATAAATGCATGGTTGGTTAGTCATAAAAAGCCTGTCGCTTCCCTTCTCTGCAATTTAACCGTCTTTCACTCGGTCCGTCTTTCACAATAGAACATGAAATTCAAATTAGTCATGCTGGGCACTGGAAATGATTGCCAGCTGTGTCGTACACATAATCGCCCTAAGTGAGGCGAAGACAGTCTTTGATATTCATGATTTAATAGCTTTTCTCTAGAGCCATTATGATTAAAGCGTGTGGGATTGTTTCATGGGGTAAAATGTAAGTGTAGTAGTTCATGTGAAAGCTAGTTCTACTTTACTATTTTCTGGGTAAGGTAAAAAAAAAAAAATTAAATTAGAGCTTTGATCTATTAATCATATTAAAAATGGCAGCAGACACGATAACAAATGTTTTCTCAACATTCTTCCTACACAGCATCCCAGAGCACCTCAGGACAACACACCAGTATTTACATGCTATTCAGTGTTGTGGTTTTAACACGAAGGCGTTCTGTTTTTCTTTGTTGAAAATAATGACAGAGGATGAGAGAGTGAGTGAGTGAGTCACAAGCTGCCACAGAGCACAGTTCAGTGGGAGCACCTGTTTGTGTAAAGGGTGAGTTTGTGTTGGATGAGAGGCTCTCCCAGTCTCTATCTATTTGCTATCTGAACATTAATTTTCTGCCTGCAACAGAGAGGTCTGTGGATGAGGAGTGGAGCCGTTAATATGATATAAATGAAATGGAAAATTCAATCACCTTCCTCACCTCAGGCAAATACAGATGGTAAAGTGGTTATGCATGTCAAGTCTCATTTCAAAAAGTAAATTCTAAAATAAAAGAGATGATTCTGTACATCCCAGAGTCTTTAGTCTCATAAGTAAATGGCACTTTATTTTTGACACAAATAAACCTACAGTCATTTTGGTTATTTAATCATTTTTCACCGTAATAATCTGTTGCTGAGTAACCACTCTGCATGGTTTATTAGAGATGTGTCCGTTTAAGTGGCAACACTGCCCCCTTGAGGTTTTCAATAACACTGCCTGGGTGCAGAATTTAGCAGGAGGTAAATGCATTAAACCAAGTGATTGTCTACAGTCGATGGTGTAATTCTCTAATTGTGCTGAGACATCGTGATGGTTTAATGTAAATGTGCCACATTCAGTAGACGCAGTGCAGAGTTTGTGACCTCACTCAAACAGATGATTTTCAAATCTGAACTCTTCACCCGACAGTTAATCACAAAGGAACTGGATTATGTGACCTGGATAATGCCTGGAAAAACTATGAAAAGAGGAAACCTTTCCCTTCCTTAAAACTGAATATAATAACTGAAAAAACAACCACTTCATAATACATTATTTGATGGTCCAGTAGCCTGGAAGACAGGACAGATGGGCAGTGATTTCAGAGACTTGAAACTAAGCTTAAAATGAATTTGTTCTCATGCATCACGTTATATATTGTGTCTGCCAGGATCTCCATCAGTCGCAGCAGATTCATTCTGTTGGATTAAGCAGATCCTGGCTATGAGGATTAGGCCTCATGAAGACATGCATGGCATTGTCACCACATGGCACGACGCTTGGTTCATTTATCAACCTGCAGTGTATGTATACCTTTTACATTGTGGCTTAGCGGTTAGGCTTTCAAACAGACGATGAAGTCAATTTAATGTGTGACTAAATATTTCTAAGCCTTTTCTATTGGTGCAGATTTGGACAGTGGAATATATATTTAGACTTTTACTGATTTCTTAAAGCCACATTAAAACACTGGCTTCAGCATATGTGCTTAAGTGCAACTATCAACATTTTTTGAGTAACATCTGCTGTGTGAAGGTTCCAGCATCTCACAGATGCTCAAAGCCAGGATTTCCTGATAGAGTGACTATTATAATCTTTCCATTTTGAGACTGTGGAGAAAACACTTAAGACGCTACAGAAAACAAAAGCTTTTTTCATGCATTTTGGGGCTATTTTGCAAGTCTTCTTTCAGGCTATTGGAAAGAAAACATCCAAAACACACACATTTCCACATTTTCTACTAAATTTACCAAGTTAGAATTAGTTAATGTCTCACTTTCACATTTTAACAATAGATCTCCACCTCAGCAGCACTTTCATACAACAAACTTGAATTCCTATCGAGATTCTAAAGGTTTTTTAGAGAGGGGGTTGCTCATATATCATTCATATCCTCGTTTATATAACCTTTTATATGACTAAAATAGATTTTCTTTTCAGGCTGCTATCAAGTGAGAAAAAGAGATGTCCAAAGACTTCCCTCTGTGAAAACCTTTGACTCTAATGTATCAACATTAAATAAGAATTTTAAAACTGGCTTCATGTAATGTTGTTTTCTGTTGGCAGAGATTTAATAAGATATTGCCTCATTTGCATAGCTAAACATGGAAATCTTATGTAAAAAAATATAGTTTTTATATAAGTGATCAGCTGGGGCAGTAGTGATATATATTAGTTAATTTTGTTTACTGTATTTACAAGCAATGTCTCCTGATTATGGACAATGATGTTGGACAGTCTTGACATTTCTGTGTGATTTGCAAAAAACAAAACCAGAAAAATGGCCTTTGTTTGCATACATTTATTACCTTCATAATATTTGAATGTTTGAACAAACATTTTTTTTTTTTGCCTGCTTGACAGTTTCTCAAAAATGTCCTGTTTATATCGTACTACAATACAGTTAGAATAACAATAGCATCAACAGATGCCACAGTGAACAGAGCTTTGGCCACATGGCAATGTTTATACACAAATTCTTCTCTGGAACTTTGTGCAGAATTGTACCTTTTTCTCACACAAAAACAATGGTTGCAAAAGTTGAAAAAGTTGTACAAAAGTTATGTATAACTACATCATTTCCTTAGTGGTTTACATTTATTATAAATGTACCATTTGATTGCAGTACAAAGACTCCTTCAAATAAATCCCTTTGGGAACAACAATATGACTAATACAACAAATCAAAGACATAATTGTGAAACTATTCGATGAAGGGCTTAGACTAGACAAGCTGGCGGTAAACGTTTTGACTTGATGAGTCCCTTCACTGATCCGTAATAAATCTGCAATAACATGCATCAACATTTTTTTAAACAACATTCACTTGATAAGACAAGAACCTCTACTGCCCTCAGAGCAAACACATCCGAACAAGGCGCAGGATGAAAACAAATGTCTGCTAGGCAGGAACACGAGTCACAGCACTGGCAGAATCAGTGCTCAACAGTTTCTATGTAGTACCATGATGAGTGGGGGCGAACCAGCCCCGGGTTTCCTCTCAGGACAAAGAATCCCCTTCTATATTAACTTTCTCCCTCTTCATCTCGTTTCTTAAGACCTCAAAGGGAAAAATAGACAATAACCTGGTTGGCATCGGCAACCGTGTCAGAATATTATTTAGTATAGTGTTATTTACTTGACAACCACATTGAGAATGGCTCAAATCAGATGCGAGGGAGGCTGGAAAAAGTGGTTAAAAGTGAACATGATAAACAAAAATCACCGTAAAGCAAATTAATCAAGAGAAATGATAAACGATCGACTTCTCTCTGAATGAGACTTTATGAGGACGGCTGTTGCTTTCTGTCATAGTCAGATTTGGTGAGTTAAATGTTCATGCACTCGATAATTTCTCAGAGGCGTCCTCGACACACCTAATAGATTTAAACAATGTGCTCTTATTTAAACCAAGATAAGAAGTTATTCAACCTCAGCTTTTATACTTTTTTTTACTGTTAATATAAACACATTTTCCCAGGAAAACAAAATGACAAAGAGGCACTTAATTGCACTTGACACAAAGTGCTCCTGACCTCGGACGATGGATCTACTTGTAGCTAAGAACACCACACAAAAAAAATACATGGGTTATCCAAAGTTAATGAACTGTTGGAAAGGGATGTTTTCCTTTTGAAAACACATGACCGAACATTATACAGGAGCCCAGAACAAACACAAGCTTTGATGATAAACACGGCTGCTGCATGCATAATCCTGCTGCTTCATTAAACACTGCTTAACCAAGTTTCCTGGATATTAGATTGCACCACAGATACTAGAAAATTCCAGAATTATATTTGTTTTCATCTTAAATCTCAAAGTCCTTCTGATGACTTTGGTTACTTATTTGTGTCTCTTGAAGAAATTCTCATGTGAACCAGCTTGGCTGTGAATATACTGCTTCTTTGTGTGATGCACCTCCTTTCTGGAAAGCAAGGTCAGACCAAAATATTAGTGTTCTTAACGAAATATCTCCCTGCTGAAAAACTAGTTATGTACATTGGCACTTTTTCGCTACAAAAATCACGGCCTTGCCCCGTTAGGTCTCTCCTTGCTTTAAATGGACAGCCAGTGAAAAGAAAGACAAAAAAAGCCACACAGTTCTAGCAGAGCAACTCATTTTCCGGATATATGGAGGAGTGCTTTGTGAGATTTTTCGGTGCACAGAAGGGGCCACGGGGAGGCCAACACTGACAAATAACAGATGAGACAAAAGACCATGTACTATAAACAAACAGAAGGAGAACCACAGAAAGATGCCTGTTGACACAATCAGAGAGAGGCCTTTAAAGCCGAGCCAAACTGCCTCATGTCTCTGCTGCTGTCTAATGGCACAGCCATATCACGGCTCCACAGATTAAAAGGCGGGAAACAAAAGTAAAAAGACACTAATAATCTAATTACAAATCATAGAAACTCATTCATGAATGTATAAAAAAATACAAATGTAAACTGATTACCTTTAAACATCCCACCCATTCCCCTAAAATAGTAATACAAACTAAAAATAAAATCATAATGTATAATGAGTACAAAATATTTGATTTTTTTTTTTGTCTAGAAATACACAGAAAGACTGCGGCTGGACACATACACTGACCTTAGAGAATGTCCACCTATCAAAACACATAAGGCAGCCAAAGGTCAAAGGCCACAATGATACTTCCCTTTGGTATATGTGTTAAAGTTGATTGAGTCACCACTTTGGCGTGCTGACAGACTTTGCACTTCATTTGGCGGCGCCCTAAACTCGCTGTTAAGTGCTTACATTTGGTTTGGTACAAAATGCATCTGTGCTTTTAGTCAATAAAAAAAAAAACTGCATAGTTATTCTTTCAATCTAAGGAATTAGGCTCTCACAGGCAAAAGTCTAGTATTATTAAAGTGCATGTCACTGATACAACAGCATAATACAAATGCAGGTAGTATCAATGTGTAAAATGATTGTACTAATCATTCTGCCTGTTCCCTTCAACGAAAAGTGGACAGAAATACTGGACAGTACCCTTCATCAGAACCATAACCACAAACCTCCATATATAAATGCTCCAGACAGACTCGTTGGCTGTTTAAGGAGTGAACACTGAACCTCATGTATCTGAGAATTCCCTTTTTTTTCCTTTGTTGGCACTTCAGGTAAAACTATGGCTTTTTAATATATATATTTATACTATATGGCAACGGCAACATTTTGAACAGTCTTAATTCAGCTGAGGCTGAAGTGGGTAAACAGCCAGTGGGAGCTGAGCTGCTGAGGCGCAGACACACACTGGAGGCTGGACTCCATCATGGACGGTTCTGGGACGACCCGGAGGTCTGGAGGCGTCTACCATCGCCCGCTGACGCTGGCCATGTCTGCGTGGAACTGACGGGAGAGGCGGCCGCTCGCTCCCCCTTCCAGGAAGGAGGACCTGATGGGCGGCTCAAATAGTTTCCTCCGGTTCTTGTTTAGTTCTGCAAGAAAAAAGAGAGAGAACCACATCAGCAGGAGCAAAAGTGATACAAAACAGTGTAAACTAACAAGTTCAAGTGCTGCACATAAAGGCAGACGATGCAGGAATTGTTGCTTACTGTTTGTAAACCAGTTTTAATTAAAAAACACACTTTACAAATGCTTTTGTTTAATTATTTTAAGTTATTGATAATAATGTGGAGATTTTGACTGTTGGTCAGTCAAAATAAACAGTGTGAAGGTGTCAATTTGGGCTCTGGGTAATTGTGACGGGCATTTCAGGATAATTAATTGAGAATATGTTCAGCAGATAAATAGCTATATAATGAAAATAATAACTAGTTTAAAAAAGATGCTGTTTTTTTTGTGCAGATTTTCTTTGCAAAAACTCGGAAGCAGATAAACTACATATATGAAAATGGAATTGATAAAAATGAAGTTTATATAAAAAACAAAATAATCAGTTGCAGTCCCAACAGTAAAATCAGACTTTTATATTAATGCACGAGTAATACAGTATTATAATTATATATCTATATTTATAAAAGTATTAGTTACCAGGGACTTTATTGCATTGAGTTCTTTTATTACTGTAAGTCCATTTAACTGATTATAGGTTCATAGTCTAATTTTACTTCAGTAATATTTTCATGCTCTGCTTTTACAGTGTGGTATCAGGACTTTTGTTTAAGTAAAGGACATGAATACTTCATCTACCATTTATAAAACAATTTTTTCAGCTTCTCCAAGTGTTGCTTTGGGAGCTACAGTAAATCAAATTAAAGAAATAAACACAACCAAGGAGTATTTTAACATTTCTTTTGACCCTCCGTTGATCAACAATGACAAGAAAATTAGATTCAAATCACTACCGGATTGCTCAAATCAACAAAAGCCCTCTTTGTGTCCATCTGGGTTTACACAGCAGCCTGGACAAAATGCCTTCATAAAAATGTCACGTCATGGCATCTCGGAGTTATTCATATGATAGCCGCGATCGGCCGCTGCCAGCATAAACCTTCAGTTTGATTACTGGAGACAGGCAGCTCGCTCCAGCAGCTCTTTTTACTGGCACACTGGCAGGAAGCTGAAACCTGGATCGCCTTGAGTGGCATTCTATCTCCTCATAATGAGAGGCAAAAACACAGAAAGACAAAGAGACAGACAGAGACATGCACGGTCCTGGTTTGGAGCCTTAGAGTCCGTCAGTGGAGATGAAAGTTGACCCGCGCTTGGCTCGGTCGTCAAGCAGCAAAACCGAGTCTGGCCTTGGATCGCTCTGCTTCCTTAATAATCAGCAGCGGCCTCGCTATTTCCCCTTGTTGCTCTTACTGTCAACCCTGGCTCTGGGCTGAGGTTTCTGAACTTTTACTGAATATCCATGACAGGAAGCTCCTGATCCCTACATGAGCACGATTAACTCACACAGTCCAACAAGTCCAGCTATTACAAAGTCCAAAATATGACATCAGTAATGAAGTGTGACACCCACAACATTCACATCAGATCCTGTGCAACAACAGGACGGAGTGGACATCGGCATCAGGGAGGCAGCTGGAGCAACTGGAGAACCACCAACACACTCATGTGAGAAGAATGTGCCTTAATCCCATTTAGTCCTGCCGGTGCAAATTACTGAACATGTTCTCTTGTATCTTTACAAGATAAATTAGAGCATCCCGCTCTTGTACTTCTCTGCTGGTCTGCCAGTAATAAGAGCCACCAGTAGCTTCCAAATCCAGCGGTTAGCAGTGCGGATGACCTCTGTCAGTTGGAGAACACGGCACAGCTGGGCTCCACACAGACAAAAAAGGAAACATTAATGAAACACATGGGCCATTTTTGTGTGAGCTGCCTTCAGTGGGAGCTGGCAGGACGAGGGACGAGGCTCCAGCTGGTATCAGCGGCTGTCAGCGCAGAAAAAGACCATCAGAGACAGAGGTGGTCCAAAGATCCTGCTGTATGTTGGGTTTTGCTCATAGACTGTATAAAAGAAGTGGATGTAGTCATGGTGATGTCACCCACTGGTTTGTGGATCACTGTTTGAGTGAGTTTGGGGGGTGGAGCTATTTTATCAGCTAGCACAGCTGACTTCTTCTGAGTGTTTTTGTCCAACCGAATACTGAACAAGAAATTTATGTGACACAAATGTTTAAGTTAACTGTCATGAACTGAAAACCCAGACTGGACAACACTGTGGTAGCAACCTGTCAATAGCAAGGTTGCCAGGATCTAAAGCTACTTTTTCATCCATATTACTCTAAAAATGAACCATCATTTACAGGAAGAACATCATGCTGTATTGAAGAAAACTTGAAACCTGCAATTGAGAATAACAGCTCATTAGGAAAATGCTTACTGAGCTAATAAATGAAGTGAGAAGAAGGCAGATTTTCTCATAGACTTCTTTTTGCAACCAGTACCTGAGATGGCGAGCAGCATTTTCCTGCGGGCTCCAAAGGTGGTGATGCCCAGTTCCTTCAGGTCCTGGTCTGTCAGAGTCAGGAATGTCTGGAGGTCAATCTGGAAGCAGCAATAAGTCCATTTAACACGATGTACATCTGAAGCCAGGTATAATGTACAGGGTTTACCATTTAGGGTGTTAGCATGCTAACTCGAGCTGGTTTTGCATGTATCTGGTCATAGATAAACCTTATGATTGTGCTGTTAGAAAAGCTTAGGGATCACTAAAGTCATTAACATTTCCTCTGGGGTCCTTAAATGTCCGTAGTAAATTTCAGAGCAATTTGTCCAATATTTGCCAATGTTATTTTACTCTGAATCACACATGTGAACTTCATGGTGAAGTTTGAAGTCAGCGAGATTCATCGTCTGGGGAGGCACAAATGTCTGCACAAAAATTTCATGGCAATTCATCCAACGGTTTCTGAGTTCCAGTCTGGAAGTGTCGGACTGAGACTGAGAGCCCAGCTGCTGCTGTGACTAAAAGGTGGAATTTCTTTGCTATTTTGGAAAATGTCAGCGCCTGTCTCGAGCTCGGCGGTTCCAGAGTTAGAATCATAACTGTGGAAGAAGTGGCTTCACTTTTTGACTACCTCTTGTTGCTGGAACACATCTGTGTACTTCCCCAGGCCCAGCTTGCTGAACAGCTCAGGCAGGTCCGAGCCTTTCAGAGACGAGTTCAGGCTGCAGCCGTTACTGCCAGTTACTGAGGAGATGCAGTCCATGTAGTTGCTGCTGCTGAGGTAATGCTCTGCAGCTGTCCATGGAGGGATTGAGAAAAAAATGCAGAAAATGCAAAATGCAAGGATTATTATGAAGTTAGCATAAAAAGCATTAATAATTCATTCACATCTCAGCTGCTACAGATGTAAACCAATATGAAATTGGTCAACAAATGTGTATCAAAGTCAGAGAATAATACTGAATGTTGCACACGTTTAAAATTAATCAGACCAATGCAGCTCCTGTTGAGCTATGAGATGCAGATTCAGGCAGAGTAAAGAAGTACACCGAGTACATAAATCAGCAAAAAACACACTAGGGTGCTCTCACTTTCGAGTAGAGTGTGAAGTGTATCCTTCACCTCCCCTCAGTGGTTCATCATTCACAGTGTGGCATTTTTAAAGCTTATTAAACACAAAATGAAATCTAAAATGTGACATTTCCACCTGAAAGTCCTTCTGTGAATTATTTCACTAATAACATAATAAGTTTTTCTGTTGCTCTTTGCAGAGGAACATATCTCAACAAAAATACTGTCTTTGTCCTTGAATAGTTCTCCAGTGAAACGCTTAACATTTATCAGTGCTTGGTTTGACAGAAATGTGCTGAACTGACCCGACTTGTTCTGCTTCCTCTTCGGGCTGCTGACAGCAGAGGGGAACTCGGCGTGACTCGGCAGGCCGTTACCGGTGCCGTTCCGCTCTCGCCAGTTGTCAGAGTCGCTGCCGTTCCCGATGCCTTCCCGGCTGCTGGATCGAGACAAGGACAGCGGGGAGTCCTGAGGGAGAAAACAAAGACAGAGAAACCAAACATTTGACAAGGACTCCTCAGTATCTATTCGGCATTCCAACACAGGGAACAAAAACATCTATCTATATGCTAAGACTAATAAAATCTTCAATTTATTCTACATCTATAAATGTATTTATCCAAACACTGTGTCTCACCTCGTAGGTGGTGCTCATGCTGGGCTTGTATGAAACGTGGTTGGCTCTCCGCAGCTCCTTGATGGTCTCGGCTGGCATGGACTTTGAGAAGCCCAGACCGCTCCAGGTGTTAGTCGGGGTCCGCACCTCAGTCACCACAGGCTTCTTTAACATAGCTGTGAACACAGACAGTGATCAAACATACACTTATATACAAAGAACATTTCTTTTAAGCACATAAAATCTTGTATATATCGAATATAAGTTTATTTTAATCATTTAAATGTCCATCTTAAATAGTTTTAAAGATGTAAGAGCCATGTTGAGAAGCAGAAAACCTTATTGCATTAAATAACTTCTGCCAAGGAGGTTTTTTTTTTTTTGTTCACGTTTTTATATTATTAACATTGCATGACAGGGCATTTGTGCTACATTCATGTGCTGTCAACTGAGAAAACTAAAATAAGTTGACCAAAAAAAACAAAACAATCAGTCATCAAAATAAGTAAACTGTCATCACTCACGCCACAACAAACACAATACTGATACCTCTCCAAACCACAGAAGCTGCTTAAATCAGGAATGTGTGGGAAATTTATCCTCTTTTACGAATTGGAAGATTGAACTCAATTTTTTCCTAAATTGGAGAGGCCACTTGATGAAAGTCAGATTTTTTTCCAGTCAAAGAAAATAAAAGATGATGTTATCCAGTGGGTAGAAGGAGATACTGATTATTTCAAATCTAGCCAAGAAAAGACAATAAGGAAATAAATCTCTATCTATAGGAATAAACACAAATTCTGGATGATTTTTCAGCAGACTTACCTTTGGTTGCCAACAGCTTTTTCTGTTCATAGTCAAATGCCTGAAAAGACAGCAGACAGTTTTATTCCTTCATCACTTAGTAATCCTCCCACAGCCGTGTATATGTGTTTTGGCTGAGTGTGTACCTGTATGTTGGCGAAGGTGGACTGTGGTACCAGTCTGATTCTCTCCCTCTCGTTCTGCTGTGCCGCCCTCTCAGCCGCCCGCTCGCTGCCAGGTGCCCTCTTATCAGCCACGGGGCTGTCTGACGAGCTGGACTCGGCGTCCGAGAGAAGACAGTCGGAGCTGCAGGGATTACACAGAAACACAGCGGCGTGAGTGAAGAAAATCATATAATCTCCTCACAAAATCACTAAGGCTGTGAGCATTCCCTGCTCATCAGGTTCGTACTAATTGTTGTCATTAAGATACAGTTGATTATTTTAATAACCGTGCTGTCTATGGTGACAGCTGATACTTGAACATCTAAACCACCAGATAGAAAAAAAATGCTTTGTGTGTTATCTAGTTTGTTCGGACTTTTAAAAGGAAAACTTCACCCTGAAAACTTTCATTTCATTATTTGAGTTTCCTTTAAATATTGAAGAAAACTTTTCTCACAAGCCTCCACGGTGAATAAGGAATCTCATGTGTTTCAGAAGTAGTGAGCATTTGAGACTTGCACATCTACTTTAATTCATCCAGAATTTTCTCAGTTTTCATTCAGCGTGGAGGCATGCAAGAAAAAAGTTTTCTTTAAGAGTTTAAGATCAATGTGTAACCCAGGGGCATCAGTTGATATTAAACTATAATTTTGGGGATGAAGTATTCTGTTAATAAATAAATACATTTAAAATCTTTATCTCTGAGTGAGATTTCACTGAGTGCAGTTCTATCCCGGTGTTTCTGTCCCAGCATGAGCTGTAAAAGATCTCAAACATACTGTAGATGGGAGTTCTTGGTGCCCTGCAGTAGCTCCACAGCCTGTCGCTTCCCTGATGACGTCTTACATGAAGCCAGCATCTGTTTAAGCTCACTCCCATTGGCTGAGTGAGAGGGGCTTCTGGGCATGCCCACTTCCACAAATGTGTCAGAGCCTGAAGGAAGACAAAGACATGTTGATTAGATTTTCTGTGCAGAAGACAAATAAAAAAATACACAGTATTACGACAACCATAACTAAAATGCTTCATGTTTTATCTCATTTTTAAATCTCTGCCATGCACAGTCTCAGCAGTCAGAGTGTGTGTAGTGGCCATATGCATGTGTGCACGTGTTTAAGTGTGACAAGTCTCAGTTGGATCCTGGATTAATTAAAAACACAGCAGCTGTAATTATAGTGGTTTCCCCCCCGGCTACTCCACTTTCAGCCTGACAGGAAGCTGCTCTTTGTAACAGGATGTGTGTGAGCGTATGCTGAATGTGCATGACTGGATGGCGTAAAATAATATGATGTCAGTCAAGCTAACGAAGCTCTGTGGGGTTTAATGTTTGAACAATTCCCCTGCACTCCCTCATTCCACAGAGTAGTCGAGTCGGACTGGGCGAGCCAGTCCAAACACATTCTGGGACACAGGAGGAGGTGAGGGAGGGAGAGGAAACCTTACCGGGATGCACCGCATTGGGGGAGGACTAGCTCAGAAAACAGCGGGGAAAAACGAGACGCGTGAGAGTGAAAGTTTGAGGGGAAAACCGCGGGTGTAAGACACGGAGGAAATGAGGGCCTTTCTGAACCGCGAGGAGACCAGCAGTTAATCTGTCTCCGTTCCAACTCAATAAACGTAGTCAGAGGGAGTGTGAGGTTAGGGGGACAGTGCAGAGAAATAGAAATAAGTTCATTCAAGGCATTTTTCTCAAAGTGGGTTTAAGGGTTGCATAAATCTCAAGTGGTAAAGCTTAAATTGGACATTTATGTTAAGTCTGCAAGGTCCAGCAGAGTTGAGAACGTTAACAGCTCAAACATTTTGTCTATACAAGGTTAAAATCACACATAAATCACAAGATTTTAAGTGTGTCTTCAACATAACTGACCCACAAGACTATAAGACTATAAGTAGACTTTTAATATGAACTGCTTAACGGAGTTGAAAGTTATATTTTACAAAAACATTTTCTGTGCTTTGTTTAAAAAATACATGGCCAAAGAAAATGGCGAGGGTAAGAAAATAATCCTGGATTATTAAATATTTTAAATTGAGTTAAACACAGTGGAAATCACAAGGTTAGGTGAACCCGACAGATGAAGGACATGTGGGGGGTCCGCCTGCGTAACAACACACACTCACACACAGACGGGATGTAATTAGTAGATAAGTTCAGAGATGCATAAACTTTCACTAGCCTCTGCGTTCTTCAGGGCTAAATCAAATCTGTGATTATACTCAAAACAGATGAGGCTGAGGTTTTTTTTTTCAATACACCGACACGTTTTTTTCACGTGTGTGATATTCTCCAGGTCATGGTTATCCAAGATAGGGTCGAGACAAGAGCAGCTGGACTTGGTAAAGGATCCTTGAATACTTTGGGCCTCTCATTCAAGAAGGATGAAAGGCAGAACATATTTAAGTCTTCCAACAGGTCCATGCTTCATGTTTTACATGTTTCTGGGTTTGTACATCCATGCTGATACATTTCAGGCTGGTCTCTGGCCTTTGCAACATGGACATATTATGCAGAAACCTTTGGTTTGGCTACGTGGCTAGATTAAGTATGATTGATGATTTAAGCATATTCCAACATTCCTGTTAATTTTCTGAGAATCGTCTGATGCAAAACAAGGAAAGAGGAAGAATACCTTCATCTGGGCTGGACTTGCTGGACAGCGGTTCTGATGGATTGTGTCCACTGGCCTCCTGGACTGAGTCACATGGGGCTGGACTCAAAACTGTTTCTGCAAGTGAAGCAGTAGCTATTCTCCCATAGACTGAGCCGGGGTGCTATAAAAATACAGAGTAATTTTACTATACAGGACAACAGAGGCGGGAACAAGTCATTGTTCTGCAAGTCTGACTCATCATTCCATTATCTACCTGAACTCATAACAAAGTACCATGCAGTGTGTAAATGTACCAACCTTGACGTGTCCGTTAAGAGTGCAGGGGCCCTTGCTGCAGTCAGGAACCCCGTTGGGCTGCTTGTCTATGGGGGCGAGGCCGGGCGGAGGGGACGGCGTGCTCTGTGTGTAACCCTGCACACCTGACAGCAGGATGCTACTCAACGTGCCCTGAGCGGCGGGATGCAGCATCAGCTGGGACGAGAAGCCTGAAAACACAAGCATTGTGTAGAGCAGAGTGTTCATTTTTAGGAGTAACAAGCAGGAAGAAAATCCTCTGTAGGTACAGTACTTGAGTAAATGTACCGAGTTACATTCCAACTGCAAAAATGTTGGCACACATTCATGGCTCACCTGATCCATTTCTTTGCTCTTTGTTACCGTGCAAATACTGGAAACAGCCTTTTTTTTTTTAACACTGAGCAATACAACTCATCTTCTCTGTAGCCTCCATGTTTCCATTATACTAAAGTTCATAAACACTATACGGTCAGAAGAACGACTTCCCAGCTTGGGAAAATCTCAGACTTCCATTCTAGCTTATTATTTTTTATTTTTGATGATTTGTTTTCTTGAAACATGCACATCAGAAAACCACACGCCAGGACCAAAAAAAACCACCCGAACCACAAGCACGGACAGTATACGAACCTTGGGTGCTGGTGAGTGAACTGGCCCAGAGGGAGGGGGAGGGACTGGGGGTGCTGGGGCTCGGGGTCTGCAGAGGGCTCATGGAGGAATTTAAGCTGTTGAGGACGGCGTTCGGGGCAGCGGAGTTGGCGAGGGAGTGGGCCGCCGTCGCACCCAGGAAACCTGAGGAGAAGAGCAGGAGATGAATGAATGGATCAGCGGTGGTCCTGTCAAAGCACGCAGCCATTTCTCAAGCTAATCACACGGTACAACACGGCCTTCAAAAAATAATCTTGGTCTCTCAGCTATTTAACTGGAATTCCATCAAACTGTCATCAAGCCGACAGCAAACAAGAGGAAGAATTTCTTACATTTCGACAAGGTCACGGAAGCAAAAAGTATATATCTCGTGTGTCCTCATGCCCAATAAAACCATGTTATTGAGAGCACCAACAATGTGGTGCTTGGTGTCTTAACCCGAACGCAGTGTATGAAAACAGAAAGAAGCAGGTCTGTGGCTTTAACAAGGGGCTAGTTTGGCTCCAGGAATAAGGCCAGGGATTCTTCTGGCAGACTGCTCTGTAATCTGAGGAAAAGAGGCATGTAGCAATTACTAAAGGCCAGGATGTGGCCGTCCACAGCTTCACCCCCGGGCCCCTGGGTTTAAATGAGACAGCTAGAGACTGGCTCTACTGTACTGGGACTTCATGGCACATTGTTTTGCTTTTGGTATTTTTTAATTGTGATTTAATCCTCCCATCGTCTGTGAAGACATGAGGACGTAAAAGATTATTTGATAAAGTTATCCAATTCATAAGTTTGGGTAATAACCTTGAAGATTTTCATCTTAATACATGTTAAGTCATGATCTACACAAGAGAAGAGATACTTTTGTACCAAACTGAGGCCTAAATTCTGAAAATAAATGACTGTATTGTTCTCAGCGACACAGAGACAAAAGAAGACGAGATACTCTGACAGCAAAATGAGAGTAACAGATGTAAATACGGTCCTATATGTTCTGGATGACCGGCGCAGTTAACGGTCACCCTGGCAGGTATATCAAACAGTCAGGAAGAATAAAATCAGATTTATTGTTTTGGTGTTCCCCCTAGTATTGAGTTGGATAATTGTGGAATTTCACTGGTATTGGCATCAAATTGTACATTTCTGGTATTGTGACATCACTGCCGCCCAATGAGCCTCACGCCCACAGATGAAACTCTGGTATTAGCAGTGCTACGAAGTCGTTGACTGTGGGAAAAATCACAAGCGGTGCACAGTCAGTGACCATTTAACATCTAATGCAACAGATTCAGTCTTCCACTCACTTGTATACTATTCATCCGATACAATGGCTCAACAAAGTAAGAAAATAGTGACGATTACTGACAAGAAACGTAAAAAACAAGTGAAATTAAGACCAAAAACACTTCTCTTTGGTAAAGAACGAAAGTGAAGTTTGATGCAAAAGAATCCACACAAATACAAACCTGACATCAATGCTCACATAACCTATATACTCTACATACTTGTGACCCCAATAAAATAAAAACAAACCATCATATTATAGATAACATTAAATTATTACCTCTTTATAACTGGGTAAGAAAAGGTCTGAATAATATAATGTAGACTCGTGTGTTCGGCGTTTGATGATGAAGATACCAAAATAAACTATTTATATTCAAACAGATAAACTGTGATGGATGTGCTTACAGCCACGAGCTACTTCCTGTCAGCTTAATCCCACTATCTGCTTTTCTTTCTGACTGCCATTGATGCATTACTCACGGCCTCATTTCTGTTTTCAAAGTCTGAGAAAGAAAAAAAAGCAGAATATGAAAGCAAAAAGCAGATAGCTGGTGTTAAATATTTACCCTAAAACACTACTTGTATTAAAATCTATTTGAAATTCACCCTTACATATATAAAAAAATATAATCCCCTCCCAAGCTGAACTGTGCTTTCCTGCTGAGGTCAGCGCTGCAGACAAACAAACTCCTACACGAGTTGTAACCGTTCATCATGCTGTGATTCAGAAGCTCACGACTCAGTCGGAGTGGCGTAGCTAAATTCGCGTTGAGGTTATTTTCTGATGGTTGGCTGATCAAAGATTTCTCATTTCTTGGCATAAAACTCATAACATCATGGTGAGGTCAGTCCTGCAGACGAACAACTCCTACAGTACAGCGCACACAGAGACTCGGTGCCGTGACTCACTGCCTGTGATTTATGTGGATGCTGAGAGGATCTTTGTATTGGGTTTTTAAAATCACTCGCACTGGGTGAATCAGCTAACCAGGTGAAAACAGGCTTCGAGGAGATGTGGCTCAGAGATATCGTCAGTGGATGTGTTGCTTGAAGAGAACACTGTGTGTGTGTGTGTGTGTGTGTGTGTGTGTGTGACTGCTGCAGATGACACTGATATATGAGGGCATTAGTTCCTCTACAAAGACATTTAATCTTTAATGCATTTCTTGCAAAGAAAAAAAAGAGGGTCACTTCTTATCTTTCCTCACTAATTTATCTTGGAAGAAACACAAGCAGCACTTTCTTAACGAGTGTGAGAGAGTCGTTACCCAGGTTGCTCAGCCCCAGGCCAGCTGAGGCCAGGATGTCCAGGCCGACGGGGCAGATGAGGGACGGGGACGGGAGGTTGGTGGCGGGATTCAGCACCACAGGGGGCGAGGAGGACGACACGCCGTTGCTCTCCAGACCCAGGAGGAATTTGCGGGCTTCGTACATGTTCACTGCGTTCCTCTCCACGCTCTTCACGATCACAGACTGAGAGACGGGAGAAGACAATCAAAATTGTGCAACCGTTTTATGGAGCCAGATGCAGATTCACACAGAGCATACTTTAAACAGTGAAGCCCTCTGAGGCCGGATAAAAATATCTGGGATGGAATAAATGTGGAACTAATCTACTTACAGGACCAGACAGAAATTTGGACACCTGCTCATTCAATGTTTTTCTTTATTTGTATTATTTACAACATTGCAGATTAATACTGAAGAAATCTAATGTAGTAAAAGAAAAAGCAGAATATGTTGTATGTTTTCTAAAGGTGGCTTCTTTGAAGATACTAAAATATAAAAAACATTCTGGTTTGTTAACACTTTTACTACATAATCTCATTCATAATTCTGTTGTCTTTGGTTAATTGGTACTTGGTAACTGGACTGGTACTGTTTGTTATGCTATAAAAATAAAACCAAAAACATTTCAAGCAGTGAAAAACACAAATCCAATTAATTCATAAACAATAATGTTTGAATTCATTTGAATTTGAATTGACTGGAGGGAAAATTAGAATTTTCCCAATATCTAATCCAAATATATAAACCAATAAAAAGATTAACTAAATGTAGCCTTGAGCTGCACTTCAACCATTAAATTCTGGATAACCTCAGTCCAGGGACTCCTTTTTAGCAGTCTGAAGAACTGGGATAATTGGGAAAATTATTCTTCTGGCTTATGAAAAAGCACCATGACATGGTGGTCACAGGGGTAAACACAGGGGTGTCTCATCTGAAAAGCATGTAAAAAACCCAAACCTAAGGTTTATGTCATTGTGGCAGACATGAGTCTTTCCTGCTGCCTGATGGGTGTAATGAATGAAACGCAGAGGAGGACAATGAAACTCAAAGCATGTGTCTCAGCAGTGAATCATCTGTTGTGTGTTTGATGCTTATTTATTTGTGCTTTAGAATGTAACCGCTGTGAAACAATCACAAAACAGCATTTTATTTGTGCTTCATTCGTGCTCCGTCTCTCTTTCTGTCTCAGCTCACTTGTGCATCCGTCTATTTATTTTCTGTCTTCTGCGAGCTGACAGCGAAGCCTAACTTTGCTTTTAATGTTATCAAACACAGAGAAATGTTCTCCCCTCGTCCTGAATCGATAGAGTACTTCCTCGTTTGATTAATGAGGTGGTGCACGAGTTGAAGCAACTTTTTGTGTTTTAACAATAAGCAACAATCCTGCAAACACCAACCCAAAAGTTCCTGTACTTTTAGAAAGTAAACCCTGAGATCGGGGCCTTTTAGGGGGTAAAAGTCCCAGGAACTTCCTTTAGACGCTGGTTCCTGTGGTCGAAACACGACGACTTCCTCAAGGCTACTCGTCCCCGGGGAAAGTCCCTGTGGTTCACTAGGGGCTTTAGTGAGCATTAACTTTGCCATAAGAGAGAATTTATATCCATTTTAAAAAAGTTGAAGAAATTCAAAAGGAAAGACTGATTCAACCCTTTCTGGGAGAAGCCGGCATTACAGTAGAACAGGCAGGAAATATGTTGCTGTATGTCGCAAAGCAAGAAACATTTCAATGTCAGACACCTTATTCTTATCTAATATTCCTATTTGGTGTTTTAATTATATTGTTTAAATGTTATTTCTTGCTTTGGCAACATGTTTGATCCATAACGTCACACTAAAGCTGAGCAGCAAGGCTAAAATGTTCTGAAATCAATCAATCAATTTCTAGTAAATAGTCTACATGAAATAACCGCATAATAAAGCCTATTTTTGTGTGAATTAAATACTTGACATATGAACAATACAGATTATTTTCTCATATAATTCAGAACTTTTGTGCAAAACGAAGTTTCCGATTATTAAATTATAGAGAACAAGTAAATTCATATATAAGATTTCCAGAGAAATTCAATAAGTATGTGCTTATTATTATCAATTTAGACAAGCAACTGTGTATAAAGATACCTCGGTATGATTTCATCATGATATGAATCCAGTGAAATTTGATAACTTATCATATTGAATTCTCACCCATCCCAAGTTGAAAATGGGAAAGAGAGGCAAAAAAAAAGAAGAAGTGGGGAAAGGCGTGAGAGAGGCAGAAGAGGAAAGGCAGGGAGGAGGGGAGGGACAGATATGGTAGGGAATGTTGGCACCAGAGATAGGGAGTGAAAGGGAGGATGAGGGGGAGACAAACAAAACGGGGAGGAAGGAAGAGGGAATTATGGAAGATTGGAAGGATAAACACTGGGGCAGTGTGGGAGAGAGAAGGAGCCAAGTCTGAGAGAAGCGTTTCTTAATCAATTGCATAACATACTCCATCTCGCTTATTGATATGAGCGGAGACAATATGAGGCAATGCCGGCTACACTGTGACTATTTTACTGCGAGGCACTAAATCAGCGAGAAGGAATTTTTAAACAGGAAAGATTTTAAATCAGTGAGAGAAATCACTTCGACATTTTCCACCTCAGCAGAAACTCTGCCCTTAATAAACATCAAATAAAAATGAACGTGAGCACAAATCATGTCCTGGCTGTATCCGCAGTCCAGCTTTTGACAAATGGATTCCAATCACGATCGCTCTCTCCGACACACGCACGCCCTCCTTTATGGGTCTGCCAGAGCGCCGGCAGCACGGGGGCTACGGCGTGCATTTGGACGGGCCTTTGGATTACTGCTGTCACCTCGTTAAAATGTTTAAGTGAAGGGTTCTTGAGAGGATCTGGGCTGGGTCAGTGTTTACACTGGCACCTCCGCATCAGTCCCCACAGGCCTGTCTGCTTTGGGCACGGAGCCCTGGCTCAGGGTGGGACGTGGGCACCTTGAAGAGACACTCAGGGCCGCGCCAAGTGTTGAAATATGATTAGGAAAATTATGTATTGTACAACAGCCGACCACAGCTAACATTAGAGGCTTTGGATACAACACAGGTGCACCGCTGTTGCTGCGGCAGCTTATTAATCACAACATGGAAACAAGCAACAGTTTTCACTTAATCAATCTGATTTCATAAACGCAGAATTGCTTATACCTCCAATTTACGACCTGCATTACTAAGAAAACACGCTGTCTTTCTTTGTTGGAATAGCTGAGACATAATAGAAAGATTGAGTGTTTCCGTCCATCAGATGATGGCAGGCTGCGGTTCCCTGCTGGGGCAGACGTCCATGTGCCAGAACTCTTCTCAGCGCTGGCATGGCATGATTCCCCTTGGTAAGTGCCAGCTTTTTTTTTTTTATTTCATGAAGGAGCGTTGAATTGTGACATGGCGATCTATAATTTAGTTCAATGTCATGCTGTGACATTTGACGGAGGGTAATTCTGATGGAACAGTGGCTTATTTGTTTCTGGGTAGTCCTTTTTTCCCTCCCTCTCTGCCTGACGCAGCATTTGAGCAGCTGTGTTTTTCTCAGGGTAAAAAGTTTGGATATGTTTACTCCTGAACTTCAAGGTTTAGAAGAACTGATTTATTTCTCAAATCATGCCCATTTTATGCCCTAAAATAGAGGCTAACGCTGCCAAACAGAGAGGATCGTTCCAAGAGCAAAATATAAAACAGGCCAGTGTATCCAAATTATTTTCCCATACTCATACTTCTAAATGACACTGACAGCGCCGAGCACATATCCTACTGTGCACACAGTTAATCTGGTTAAGAACTTGTTTTAACTTAAACAAGACATAGTCTGTGTCGCAATTTACTATTTTGAGTGCATGAAGTGTGTTGACAATTATGGCAAATGCAACTATGAGTCCCCAATGGTGAACTCATTACGCTCAAAGAGTTGATTGTAGAATAATGGACTCTTTGCACTGTAAAAAGTTGCCATCTTTTCAATGTAGCTAGAGGTGGAGAGACAACTTAGTTTGTGGAAGTGAGAGTGGAGAAAGCTGCAGAGATTCAGGTTGTTCAGCTGACCAAACATAAGCAAGTAAAAGTAAAATCATGTCCATTTTTTAAGCTTTAAAACAATTGTCAAAACAAGTGAGCAAAAAAGTAGATATTTTGATGGGCAACACTCATGATTCTTTCCGTCACAACTTGCTACTACAACATTTGCTAATTTGCACTATTTACAACGGGCAGTAGAGTAGTTGGCTAGTTTTGGCTACTAATGTTGTGGTATGGTATGCTTATAGAAATAGACATGCAAATAAATAAGTTTAAGTTTGAGCTGATGATGACGCTGTAAGAAAAGTCAAGGGGATCACTGATGTTATTGCAATGTTTTCTCAGGGCACCACGAAGGTCTGTGCAAAACTTCACAGCAATCAGTTCAACAGCTGCAGGAATATTACAGTTTGCATTAAAGCGACGGACCAACTGACCGACCTCTCAGTCTGTACATTCACATGCATGGCTCCAGATGCTGTGTGAGGGTGAGCCTGGTGTCGTACCTTGCTGGGCTGTTTTGGCTTTGGTTTGATACTGATGAAGACATCCAGCTGCTCCATTAGTGCTGTGATACACTGCGGCTCCACCTCAATGTCCTCTTTAATGTCGAACATTAATACCAGAGGCAAGCAGCCCTGTGGAGCAAACACACAATTAAAAGTATATCAGCAACAAACTCTTGTTTTCTTAAGTCAGCTGCAGACTGATATGTTTGGGAGCCTGGCTACTATACCATAACCTATCTGTGTTTCTATATTATAGGCTATTTCTCATAACAGCAGTAAATTTTGCTTTATACTGTACCACAGTTTGAGACCTACATGTTAGGCATACCAATAAATACAAGATTCACTGCTGGATTCATCCCACACAGAGCTCGGGAAATTCCGCCAAGAGCAATCTGTTTTGCATGATCACCACCACAAGCACCACAGACATCTATATTTTGGGCCGAGTGCTGGACAGCGCTCCTATTGTGAGTGGGTGTAATTAGCAGCAGAGTATAGAGGCCAGGCTGGCTCTGACAGGGCCTGAGAGTGGAGCTGTAATCTACAGTCTGGCTGGAAGAGGCCAAATCACACAGTGGAGAGCGGGACTCGTCTGCCCCTCCTGTACGTCCAGGCTTCTACTTTCAGACCGGCTCGTCTCCTCTTCCAGCTCCTCTCCCATCCCGCTCTCTATGCTTCTCCTATGCGTTCCAGCTCCTCTCTCATAAATCAATTGTACTTTACAGCCTCACTCAGACAGTGAGAGCCCCCCCCTTGTGTGTCCAGACCAAGAGAAAGTTGTGTTTAGTCACTGTAACAACTTTGGCATTCGCTAAATGTCTTTGGGGCCAAATGGGAGACCGCAGACAAAGAGAAGGCAGCTCTGGCAGAATTACTGCCCCACATTATGGATCTCCAAACAGAAAAGCCAAAGCTGTTTATGGCCGAGATGTCTTCTGCTCACCAGCTCAGCAGAAGCTTTTCACCAATGGTAATTAAACAGCCATCGCTTTTACACATTTTTGAAACGCACAGCTGATTATATCCCTAAATAATGCAGATAAGGGTAGCCTCAGTGGTCACAGGCAACAAGACAAGAATGACCACTTAACCAACAGAAATTTAAATGTGAGGCGCTTCCTGCTGCTCCAGAAACTAACGATAATGTGCTGACCTCTGAATTACAGACTGGGCTGAAATTTAAATCCACCAAAATCTGCTGGATATGCAAGCCAAACCCTTACCATTAACACTAAGGAGGATAATCTGTAAACAGCCCGGACATTAAGAGGCCGAGCTGACGCACATGTGTGTGTGTCCATCTCACAGGCAGGTATGCGGCTATAAATCACGCCGGCTAACCTTGAGGCGGCTTCAGATTGTTGTAGAAATGGACGTTTCAGCAGCAGGAGCGGAGCCAAGCAAATCTCCCCCAAGGCTATTCAAAACCCCCAAAGGCAATCATGGTTTAGTTCTTCGACCTCACGTCAAAACCCACGCATCATTCACACATACCATGATGATGTTAGTCAAACAATGGCATCCATTATAGCTACCACACAGCATGTGGGATCTGTATATGTAAAGAATTTATTGCCAATGCCATCAACTAACCCCAAAAACAAAGCCAAGCAGTTCAAAGTCATTCTTTTTGTCAATAAATGAAACACACGAGATACACACCATGAGGTACTGCCGTGCCAGGCACACTGACTCGATGGTGCCCTGAATGTAGACTGTGGACTTCTTCTGGGGGCTGTTGGGGTCGGGGAAGTGGATCTGGGCGCCCGTTCTCTGGGTGATGTGCTTTATGTTGCTGCCGTTGCGGCCCTTCATGAAGAGGTGGTGCTGCGGCGCGATGTCCAGGTGGGTGGTGACGGAGATGGTGCTCGCCAGGCTGCCGGCCAGGTGCTCCAGCAGCAGAGCTGTGCCCCTCTGTGGGAGGCAAGGAGGACAGGGTCATGAAACAGGTAATAAAACACAGATTACAAAAAAGTCAGGGCATTATCTTACATGTAAATAAAAGAGAATACATTAATTTCATAATCTTTTTTGACATTCATTCAGTTGAAAACTGTACAAAGTAAATATTCAACTTTTGTTTTTCTGTAAAAATCCACTCTGAAATTGATGCATTCTGGTTTTATTAAATTATACAAAGCATTGTGCCAGTTTTGGACTTGAAATGATAACTATTTTCATAATTAACTCCTCTGTTGATTATGTTTTGATTCATCTTTTTGTCTATGAAAATTTGCAACCAACAGTTCAAAGCTTAAAAAAAAAAATCTAATTTATTATGATATAAAGCAGAAAAAGAAACTCACATTTGATAAGCTGGAACAAACAAATGTTTGGCATTGGTGCTTAATAAATAATTCAAACCATTGATTATTAAACTTATCTTTTTGCAGTAATGTCAAGCTGTTTGCCATCTCATTTTAGATTCATGCAAATTGTAGGAAACATTGGGTATAAAAATTAATTCTGGGGGGTGTGGTGGCGCACCCCCCTGAGGCGCTTGCCTCGTAAGCGGGCGGTGCCGGGTTCGAATCCCGGCTCGGCACCCTTTCCCGCATGTCTTCCCCTCTGTCTCCCCCCTTCACTCTCTGCTCTCGCACTATCTAATAAAAAAAGCACAAAATGCCCCAAAAAAAAAAAAATATAAAAAAAAAAAAAATTAATTCTGCCTACAATAAAACCAAGACTATAATGGATAATCTAGTGACTTCCCACAAGAATATTATTTGAACAACAGAACAAATGAAATCACATAAAGTCATGGCATAAAAATCTGGAACAATATTTCATTTCTAGCAAAAGCCAGACCACATAAACTAATCAGTTAACGAGAAGAGAAGTGGAGCCATGTTGCCCATTTCCCACAGAAAACCCCAGTGCTCTCTGTAGATCCAATGGAAACTATTGTATTTTCCACTGCATCTGCCGGCCTGTCGAACAGCCTCATTCCTCTCCGTCTCTGCTGTGCCTCTGCAAGCCATCACTTGGCCCAGTAAAGTAAGTCATTTCCAGTGTGCAACGGGAATCCACACACTGCGGCCAGCATAACACAACCATCCTCGACGGTGCTCCAAGGGTCTCACACCACCACATAACATAGCACACATATTCCTCTAATCCTCCAGCCTTCATCTGGCACGCTTCCCAATCCTGACTGACCCCTCAGACCTACCACACGCTCAGGGGCCGTGCTTCTGCATGCATACCGACGCACATTTCAACCATATAGAGCACAGTAAATGTGCACAGATGCACACAAGCATTTGTCTAAATAAAAATGGACATGCTTATTTAAATAAATAGATGCAGGCATGCATATATGCTAATTGTATTTACTGGCAAACAGAACCGAGCTCCACATTGTTACAGAGGCTCTGTAGTGGAAAAGTGAGGTGGAAGGTCGGACTTGGCAGAGATGATAAAAAGACTCCTTGGCAGGTTTTAACTAGTCACAACTCAGACGCCAGTTTTTGGAGGTGCATCTGTGTGTACATACATAAATTAATACACAACACGTTTATGCCTCAACAAGCTGCAGGGTTGAAACAGTAAGAACCTCCAGAATCTATTTTAAATTGAACTGAGGAGGGACTTCTGGACTTGCAGTGTCTCCCTCCTTCTGGAGGGCTGAGCCAGCAGCTGTCCAGCTCAAGCCACCAAACATCTCTCAGCACTCTCTTGCCCCTGTGGCGCTGAAAGTAATGAGGCACTTAAAACGAGAACAGTGAGGAACGCTGACAGTGTTGGTGGGCCTCGAACACGTGCAGCCCTGGAAACCTTTTCTTGGTCTGTGGCTCGCCGTGTAAACGGGTGGAGAAGAATGAGGGTATTAACTTAAATATTGTTGCAGTGAAATGACTGACAAGGAGAGAACAGGTCAGGGTCCGGTTAGTTATTCAATCAACTCTAACAGAAGACGCGCTGGCTGTGGGGCGGGTTGACCTTTACGATTTGGTCTTTTCATTATTTCCCTGTAATCTAAAACGGAAAATCAGAGCTCAAACAGCATTCATATTGTTGCAATCATTGCAAAAGGAAACAATTAAACTTTTTCTCTGAAATGGAATTCATGGCATGGAAACTGCACTGATGACGTGATCACTCGACTGAGATGGTTTATATGGAATTTAAAGTAGCACTGAAACAATTAGCCAATCCAAAGTAAAATGACAGCAATTTTTACTTGATTGACTGATTGTTAAAGTCACTTATGAAGCAAAGCTGCACATAGTTCACATTCCAAGTCACAATAATAAGAAAGGACAATGGACGCCTGTTTGTGTTAGTGGCCAGGATGTCTTTTACACTACCAGACATATTCTTATACAGTTCAATTTAATTCACAGAGTATATTATACCCTGTACAGATAACATAGAATAAGTTCTTAATATTCTATTTGGGATGTAAATCCTAAACAGAGATTCCTATTCATATGTTTTGTTCCTGTCCACACATGAAGTCACTGTATGTATTAAAGCCATATGTGATGTTACATGGGACATATCCTTGTTTAATGTTTGAAGCTGTAATTTTAATGTTATTGGAATAACTCTTGCAAAAGCTAACATGCATTGCACAGTGTAAGAAGGATAAACTAGACATGTGGATATCATACATGGCCTAGTCAAAAAAACATGTGTCTCATGAAAACATGATTTATATATATTTGTAATATCTGGGGCGAGTTCACAGATTTCATGGATACATTACATTCATAGTGTATAAGCTGCTGAATACAGAATATAATGTAATTTTCTGTAATATCTGGTCATGATGTGGGGAATAAACAGTTGTCTTCACTAACTGCATGTATTAATACAATATTTTTGACATTTCTTAACAGAATGTTTCCCATCACGCATGTACATATCCTATTTCCTTGCACGGCTGGATTCTCGTAATATCATGAGATATTGCAAGAACTGTGAGATCACAAATCCAGAACAATGCAGAACAACTAGCGGTGCTACCAGTCAAAGTTCTGCAAGGAACTACTGGCAGCTAAGTAAGTGTGTATTGACAAGGAGAGGTGACTTATTATTAGTCAGTATCATATGGGAATAACGTGGAAAAACTCCAAACAAAACTACTTCTGTGACAAAAAAGATTTGCAGCTCTCCTTTATTATCTCATGTGTTAGTAATTGTAATGTTTTTTTGGTTTCAGGCACAGGTCGCCCCGTTCACTCAACTATCAAACACCTTCCACATTACGGAGACCTTCTCACCTTGACAGCGTTGGAGTTATTCTGTGAGCCGCGAACCACTCCCGTAGCCCTGTAGAGGCGAGTCGGGGGCTTGAAGGAGACTGTGAGGTTGTAGGTCTGCGAGATGTGCTGCACGGTCGGGGAGCTGGGGTCGGACTGCATGATGGCAGGAAGCTCGAACGAAAGCACAAGAGGGAGCAGCTCCTATAATATGGAGGGATGGAAAAGAAAGTTAAAATGCCTGAGAGAAAATTACCACCAGGCTGAAATACTGCAGTTATGTTATGTTGAATAGCTTATCATTATGCTGCCACTGCTGCTGCCAGGAAAGAGGGAAATAAAACATACTGTGTCAGTTTTCTCAACAAAACCATAAACAGGCTCAGTATAGTGGCTTGTATCACATTGTGCTGTCATTCTGACTGATTAAGACCATTTGGACAAAGAGTAAAAACACTGTAAAAGGGAGATTTCTTTGCATAGTTTAGACTTATATGAACTGACGCACAGACATAACAACAGTTCCTTCGGCAGAAGGTGGCAAAACTTGCTATGTAAATCTGTCAGCTTAGATAAATCCGGAGAAGTTCGTCAAAATGAGGTCAGCGACAAGAGAGCCACCCTTTGTTACCCGACATATGATACAGACTTAAACATTTTGGATAAATCTGCAACGCATTGTCAGTTGGCTCGTTCTTGCTCGTTAATTTAAAGTCACTGATTCAAACCACAGGAGCAGCTACAGACATCAGCTCTCGTCATTTGCATCACAGCAGTCGCTCAAGCAAAATAGATGCAGACAGGAAGGGCCTCGCTTCATGCATACACATACTTATGCATGCATGGGAGAGAAGCACACACCCATACACACACACACACACTGAGGGGAATGTACATACACACACTCACAAAGAGGAGAATGAATACACATTCACACAGTGTTATCCAAACACGGACTTGGGCAGAGCGCCACTATGGTTTTGGCTGCCAGTGAAGGGCAAGCAGCATGAATTGCTCTGACCAAAGAAATGCATCCCTGATCAGTCCCATATGCGCTTGGCCTTACATTTATATCACGTTTCAGCACTCGCTCTCAGAGGGCTTGAGAAATTTAGGTCAGCACTGAGGGAAAAGCAAGAGAGGACAAGGCGAGCAGCAGGAGTCTGAGCGAGTGCTGAATGAAGAATAGACTGATTTTTATGGTGGAGCTGACCTCAGCTTTTTTTCAAAAGGTCTACCTGGCAGATATGAGTTTCACATGTATTCAGTCTGAGGGCGCTGGTAAAAAGGCCTCAGTTCTCCTGACATAAGGGCGAGAGATGAAGAAAAATGAAAATATCTTTGAGGTAAAGCAACAGGCGAGACCTTTCATCACCTGCCCGTCAGCTTGGAGAAACCCCCAGAGAATCCATCACCTCAACAACACACTCAAACACATCTCCACCCAACAGGAGTACAGTAGACCTTACCACCCCACTGTAGCGTGTTAAAGGGACATTACGTTCATCGCCAATGCACCTCAGGGGGGAGGGCTCGACCCCAGCCACTCCTGGTTTCAGGGGATGATGGGGGAGGATGTGGTCTACAGGCCACCCAGAAACAAACACACAGTGCTGTATTGTTATCCAGTGGTGACATCAGCAGTAACGGGGACAAAAAACTGGAATAAACCTTTCGTTTTACAGTGTGGGGCTTTAATTTCAACACAGTACCACATTACTTTAGCAGCAGTTTTTTAATTTGTGTGAGAGTTTGTAAATGCCGCGACTATTAAAAGCAATATGGGATGAGTAATTATTATAGAAATTATCATTTTAAGGGTGAAGTGTCACTTTAATCGTTGAGCTCTGGAGGTGATGGTAGGTGGTTTTCTTTTAACTTTAGACAGCGGCCAGGCTAGCTGCCGTGTCTTTATGCTATGAGTTTACTGTCTTAGCAAAAAGAAAGTGGTATCAACTGTCAGCAAGAAAGCAAATAAGAACATTTTCCAAAAGTTGAACTATTCCTAAAAAGCAAAATTACACATTTGAAATTAATGGCACATTGATTAAAAAGTTGATTGCCAACATTTTCAAAGACACCCTCTAATTAGAGTCACTCTGGACAGGATGTGGAGCAATAACTGCATATATTTTGGCTGTGCAGAAACACTTTGCACATTATGACTGAGAGAAGAAAAGGATGGCTTGCACTCAGTCAGTTGTCAGCACTGATAAAGAGAACAAAGCTCAACAATTAGATGAAAAGGAAATCTTTCCTCCGTGCTACTTTCTCTGGCTGCATTTGAGGAAATTGCCTCCAGGTTAAGTGATGTCCCTCATACATAATTAATCCTCTTAGCGGAGCGACTGTCTCGTTGTAAGTATTGAGTGTTTTATGGAACGGCACAGAAGGTATTTGAGTATCACGGGATATGGTGAGTATCAAGGTCTGCTTCCATCAGAAGGAGCCAAGTTGAAAGAGGGAAACCTGTCTTTTGATCCACCCTCGCCATCCGCTGACTGTGTGTTCTTTGGAGGCCACAACAATCTTTGTGGTTCTCTGCAGCTTATATTATAAACCTCTTTGTACAACACTCCTACAGTTAGATTTGATTATCCTTTTTTTTTTTACCATTAGCAAAAAAAGTCGATGACCTGTGCTGCGGCTTGCTGCTTATGAAAACAGCCGCTCAGCACGGAGAGGTATGGGCATGCTCACATGCAGACATTCGCCAATACACACTGCAAAAACATCCAGCATGACCTTATCCTCGCCCTCTCTCCATCACACTCATTTCACTCACTCAGTCACTCTCACATGCACACACCAGCCTTGTTAGTTTTGGTCAGTCCATAGTGGAGGAACGTGCTCGCTGTAGACAACTGCTGCGGTGTTGAAATACAGCGAAAGTTCAGGGATGTAACACTTCACACGAGCACAGAGGTCCTCCGCCCACAGAGCCGGGGCTGGAGGTCGGGCTTTCCAGTCAGACTGAAACTGAAGATAGAGAAGAGGCTAGAAGAAGGGCTTGCCAAAGGGGCTGAGGCCCAAGCTTGTATTTTTACAATTGTTCTAGGGAAGTGGTCTGGGAATAGGTTAGGAACGGTGCTTGTGGCTTAGAGGCAGCGCTGAAACTGTGCCTGGACTACACAATAACCTACTGTAACCCTGGAGCGCTTCCATTTGCAGGATTAGGTAGAAAACTTGGCTCTCTTGAGGCTGCTGTTTTGTTTATGGAGGAAGTAACTGTTCTGAGCGATGCATTTGGGAGCCAGGAAGTAAACTGCAACAGGATTTGGGATTTTTACATGAGCTGGAGGGGGTTAGTCACACTCGCTAATGAGCGGGCATGGATGGAGCAGTTCAGTGTAAGACTTCACTACGAAGCTGGCAAGTGTGGCTGAAAGCAGAGTGAGCAGGCTAACAGCAGTCCACAAATGTGTTAATTACACACAGTTTGATCAAATGCTTTGCTGTAATCCATCTCTGTCACACAGCAGCCAAGCAGCCTCCATCCTCCTCTGCTAGTTGTATTATTTCACTGTGCAGTTATAAAACAAAGGGGGCTGTACCAAATGTCACTTCCTGACATTTGAAGCTTCTATTGAGGTTTTTGAATGAAGCTGTGAATATGTGCTGTCGTATTTTATGACGTCTTTACCTGAGAAAAAAACCCCCCAAAACAAAACAAAATCCTAAATTTGAATAAAGTGATTCACCGGATTTAATGAGTAATTTTTAGAATACTTTGTCAGACAAAAACATGTTGTGAATTATGGGCATGACGGCATCAGTCTTTTAAAATATATTCATATAAAAGTATAAAGAATCAATATTTTTTTGATGAGATCCTACCTGTTTTTTTCTAAGGCTTAGGACACTGGAGAGCCTCACAATTTCACGTGTCAAAGTTCAATCTGACTGAACTGCTTAGCAGCATCATGTGTGCAAACTGAGGCCGAGGAAGCCATCGAGCAGGCAGAGAGAGGATATGATGAGGTTTTGCTACTTGAAATGAAAAGTGGTCGATACTGAAATTCAAGCTGAGCAGAGTCCCTGTGCTCCATGAAGGTCAGACTTACAAGCCTGCAGGGAAAGAGTGTTTAATACTACAAATGCAGCTGAGTTCAAACTTACCCTTATTTTCACTCGAGCTGCCTCCACCCCTCCTGGCTGCCCTGCGATGGACACCTGTTCACAATAAAAAGTAGCATATGCAAATCAGTTCGCTAGTTCAACCCAAATCCAAGACAAATAACGGCTCGGATCGTTGCATACAGTCACACTTCATTTCAATGTCGAAAGGAAAATCTAGAATAAACATCATAAAAAAACAGCAGAAGTTTAAAGGCTTCCTCTGCACTGAAACCTAATGACTTCTTGTTAGATATTTCCAGTTAATGTTCTGTATTCTTGAACCACGTCATTACAATTACCATAAATCTAACATTGTGATTAGACAAACAGTCTCCACATGATGAGACCAGATTAAGTTTAGATATGTTCTCCTCTATCACTGCTACAGAACATAAAAACCTGTTTTGGGAGCTCTTTTTTAAATGATAAAGAAAACATAAAGCCGGTCAGTCTGGTTCATCCCTGGCCCCCATTTCCTCCACACAAACTATAAATATGCACACACACACACACACATGCGGCTGGCTAAAGCAGCAATTATATCTTTCAAAATAAAAACCATTGTTAAGCCTCATGTTGGCAAACTTCTCTCCTGCTGAACTGTGCGAGACAATATCCTGAATCCTTCAAGCTCCAGTGAGGAGGAAAGGTAAGTCATTGATTTTCATGGTAATCTATATTTGCTTATCAACACCTCTGCACCTCAATATGCTCTGTGTCTCAGAGGCTCTGCTGCAGCCTGTAAGCTTATAAAACCAGAGACAGAGACAGCTTAAGGGGTCTTGGGCCTAAAACGGAGTCTGTTGCTGCTTATCGGCCTGTCGTTGCATCATCAGAGTACGACTGGAGGGGTTGAGCGGTCTATGAGATACAGAGTTTAATGATCTCCACACTGAATGCATACCTTACTATGCAGAATCCAGGGTGATAAGGTTGAAATCAGTGAAGTTAGAAATAAAATAACCTGTCAGGTGCAGCGTGGAGCACCTGGCAGAGATAGAAATCGAAAGCTGTGCCTGGCAGCGTGCACTCCTGAACTCCTCACACTTCACTTTAATGGTAATTACAGCAAGATCCTGCTGCTCGTCTATAGCAAGTCCAGCCAAAACACACTGGCTTCCTCTGGGTTGGCCAATCAAAACAGCCAGCTGGACCAACTCCCTGCAACCTGTCCAGCCCTGGGACCCTGTCACACTTAATAAATTGACTGGACGGCTGCATGCATGGATCAAAAAACTATTTAGAACAACTTAAGCTACTACTGAGGCAAATAAATCGTGGAGGGCGGACGATAGTAAACACTCAAGGCAGCAGAATGCAACACACTTACACTCTAAACATCAATCATGCAATGTTGTGGTTCAAGAGATTAAAGCAAAGTTTCTGATGAGGCGCAGTCTTTGATCGGCCGGCAGCGAACAACTCGCTCCACCCATCTATCTCTCACGCCTCAGTGAGACCGCACAGAATAAATCTGTGTCGTAGCACCACGAACCTGGTTGCTTTTCTCTGCCTGGTTGTTCCTGTTGGAGTCTGGGAAATGGATGTGGCACCCCGTCTCCTCCATCACCCTCTTGATGTTGTTGCCACCTTTGCCAATAACGTGGGAGTGCTCGGTGTGGGAGACGTCCATCTTCAGAGTTACCCTGTTACTCTAATGAGCAGAAAAGAGAAGGCTGCGGTGAAATGATGAGTGATGACGTTCAGTGAATGCAGCACGGCACTAAGAACAAGGTGCATGATATTATATGTGTATCTGGAAGGCACTTTTTAAAGTGGCTGTCCAGGGAATTCAGAGCAAGGAGCGAGTGTGGCTTTAATCTCTGGTCAGGACGCCATTACTGCATTATATCTGTATATAGTAAATAGATGTTTACTGATATATTAATGTATGAATGTTGTGTACAGTCCCATTTATACCAACTCACAAAAAGCAACAGAAATATGACTGTCACATGCCACTTAAATGAAAAACAATCTGTTCTTTTCAATAAAAAAATAAATACAGATAATGTGGGAATTTCAAAATAAAGGCATATCCTGACAGGATGATGATACCTAGTGTTATTTTAACTTTGCATCGATAATATTGGATCACTTAAGTTTCCTTTAGGCACGATACTGGATCCAATATCACCACAGACTGCTTATAAAACGCAATACAACCCTGATTCCAAAAAAGCTTGGATGTTGCATAGACCATATATTAGAGGAAAACAAACACACAAGTGATTTCCAATTACAGCAAGTTACAGAACATACTTTATGTAGTCCATTTCCTCCAGACTTTCATATATTGATCAGATTGTAACCTTGAGGAAAAGGTCAGTCTCTCCGTACAGTTTATTTCCTTAACGATTGGAGGGTTTACCTGCAGCTCCTGTGTAATGGATTTCTTACTTGCAGCCAAAAGGACTTTGTGTAAATACGTATCTTGGACAATGAGGTTGTCCAGATATTTGCTCAAGTATAATAAGACAAAAGCACAATCAACTTTTATCCTAAATGTGGTACTCAGTTCTTCTGTAATCTCTTTTAAAAAAACAATCCCAAAACACATATAAGTGGTCTGCCATGGATTTACTTTTAGGGATGATAAAGAAAACAGTTACACTCTTCCAACAGAATTCTCTCCAGGACCTTGAGTTGGTATCTTTAATCAGATTTTCCCAAATATTATTCCAGTTCTTTTCAGATATCTCCTGGCTCGATTCCCTTTGATGAACTCTGTTTTTAGTTACATTTTGCACAGCGTCCCATCTTTTTTGGAACAGGGGTTGTATATAACTGTCATCATTGTTACCTTGACATTAGAAAGTGTATAAACAAACAACAGGGCGGGCCGAGACAAATTGCCCTCTCTGATTTCCTCTGATTAGAAATGCTTCTTCTCTGTCCCCTTCACTCCGTCTAAATTGTTCAAAGAACCAAAACTTACAATTTCCCCTCTTTTAAACCGTTTCACATGCTGCAGTCATTTTGAAAAGACACAAATGAGCAACAAAATATGCAGAACATTAAAATAAATGAATCATATTATGAAATAACTGTGTGTGCCAGACTAAAAATGGCCTTTTCGTGACAAAACCATATGAGATGCTATAAACTAAGCCAATCATGTGTTGCTCTTTTGTGTGAGGCTGTTCAAAGTGCATGGATCATTGCCTGCCCCCAGGGGGTGCTACAGTGCAGTCACCTTGGTGCGTTATTTCTTGTGTTGCCATGGTAATGAGAGCCTGCATGCACACACACACACCAATCCAGAACAAGGCTCAGGATGAGACTATCTGGTGAGATAAGTGCCAAGTTGTACCACACTGCTGTGTGCAATCTGTCACTGGGACCAGTGGGAGAGCCGAGGTGAAATACATTCAGTCCAACTGAACACCAGGAAAAGGCGAGAAAGAGGAGGACACACATACAGGAAGTCTATCTCCACTGTGATAAAGATGTTTACTGTACCTTCGTGTCAAGGACGGACATAATTCTGTCTTTGGCTTCCCGCACATTCTCCCTCTTCCCGCACACCTTGATGTGTGGATCTGCAGGGAATAAGAGGCGGGAAAAAAAGAGGAATGAAGACATTAAAAGTGGGAGTGAGAGTATGTTTAATGTGTGTGTGAACGTCAGTGCTGATAAGGGGAAGAGATAACAATGTGAGAGAGTGGGACACAAGTTAAATCCATTTAACCAAACATGACACGGCAGTCTGGATGTGTCAACAAATTAGAGTGCTTCAGAGAGGAGCTCTGCGACAGTAATTGGTGCTTTGATATCTGCCGAGTCTCATTTAAGTCGGCAAGCAACCACACGGTGCAGCTCTGCGGAATTATACTCAGGCAATCCATCAGTATTATCCATCAGCAGAGCCTGCTGAATTGTTCTGCTGCAATTTAGCCTCAATAGAAAAGACAGACAGTCATGTGATGCTTATCACCTCAATTACCTGAAGATCATTCAGACGCTGCAAAAATATACAATAACTCATTTTTTTCCAGCATCTTTCTTGGTTGCAGATGAATCTTACATCTATATGTGCTCTTTATCAGCTGTCACACACAAAACCTGTGCTGTCTCTGCTGGTGGACTGAGGGGCCTTGGGGGCTAACGCTCACTAAGGTGCAGCAAAAAGTGCAGATTAGGATTAAAGTATTTCCTTTTAGGCAGGGGCTGATTTTCTGATGTTTTGTGCATTTGGGGGGAAATGTCTATTTATGTAAAAGAACCCCAAAAAACAGGTGACAATTTAAGATACAAAGATATGATGGAATACAGCCTAATGCAGTAAAGCTCTCTATCATTCTGTATTGCTTTCAAATATGTATTCTCCTGATATGTATAGCACCTGAATGCATCACTAAGGGTCTGTCAGCGCCAACCATGCAAGTAGAAACAGCATGACTGCAGTATAAACAATTCACCCATGAAAATAAAAAGTAGCTAAGACATACAGAAAAGAGGACTGTGTTGTTAGCTTGTGGCTAACTGCTTAAGGTGAAGAAAAAGCACAACACTGCATGCACGTATGCTCTTTTTCTTGTGCTGCACAACCAGTGGGCTGTCCATCGATTAGCAGATAGACACAAAAATAGTCAAACAAACTGAATGTAAACATGTAAACACATTATTCCTTAGCAGCACAACCGTGTTGTTAGCTGGCAGCTAACTGCTTTTACTGTGAAGCAAGGACATGGTACAGCAAAAAATAAACACTAACACTAAGCTCTCTTTGTTCACTTCACTTTACGCTGGTTGGCATCTGCTAATTCTGCCTGAGAAAATTCTGTACTTGTTGGTTGCCATGAATTTGCAACCCAATCATCCTCAAAGTGCAAAGAGAGCGGCCGACTAATTCACAGAGTCCTGTACAGTCTATGGCGGAGTCATGTTATTGTGACATCATGACATTAATAACATTCGGAAGTATTGGCGGCCATAAATTTGGTGGTATATAGTGGAAAAACTGAATAAAACATGAGATGGCCCTCTGGGGTGCTTTTCATGAGTAAAAGTGAAATGTAGTGCACCAATGGGTCCCCTAAAATGGAGAAAACGTGATTCAGTGCCACACGGACTGCCCTACATGTATGAAAACCCTCTACTCCGTGCAGCTGGTGCCTTTTTATTTGTGTTGCCCCTGCCCCACAGACAGCCTGTGTCCACCACTGGCTGTCTCGTAAAGAAATGACTAGATACGAGCCTGCAACAGTCACTGCCACAACCTAGAATTCTTGTGTAAACACACTTACTGGGCACACAGAAGAGCGTGCAGGCAAAGCGTCCTAATAGCTTGAGTAAACTGTGCTTCCAGAGACCGCCCCTGCCTCGAAATACTTCAGTTAAAATAACCAAACACTGCATACCGAAACCATTCAAAGCTAATGCTTGTGTCTGTGCAGCGGCATACATCTGGTTCTGCAGCATGCCGGACCCCTGGAGAACGCAAATGTGAAAACTCATGAATACACACACATTGAAATGTGCACACACATGTACTACACAGCTATGGTCCATCGCCCCTGTGTTAACTGTACTGAGCAGCAGGAAGTCAGCTAAGCCCCCTTCCAGGAATACCCCTCCCCATACACACACTTACAGCAGCTCAGATTTACAGTATAGCCTTCAAACACGGCTCACTGCAGCAGATTTACTGGTACAAAGTCGCTGGGACCTCGGAGGACCCCACCATTGTGTGTTTAGACTTTCAACAAGCTTGGGAGGGGAAAAAATCCTACACTGTGCAGAAATGGGAACACCTAGAAAACATTTTTTTGTGATGACAAGGGGAGTTCCAAATTTACAGAATGTTTCTGACGATGTATAACTCACAAAAACCAAACCACTCTCCATGGAGCTCCAAAACACAAGGAGAGAATAAGAGCCGGGTCTTGTGCAGAGAGCAGCACAACATGAGTTGGCTAGAATCAATAATTCTGTTTTATAGAAGTATCTGAGGGAGGCTCAGACCCTCGCTTTAATGGGCACTGGGAACTACAGGGACTGCAGAGCGCCGGCAAACAAGCACTGACCTTGTTAGAGTGTCACTGGGGTCAGGCAACCTGCACACACACTACAAGAGATGCTAGATTTTACGGCAGAGTAACCACAGCGCTTAGATGGCTTGAGGGGAAGGAACTAAACAAAAAACCAAGCTGCAGTCAGAGACAGAAAACAAAACCAAGGGAAACAAAGAAAAAAGCACGGTCAGAGACATCAGCGTCTCAGGACCGCTTCCAGAACATTTTCCCATCATACAGCTGCTGCTGTGAACAATAGAAAGCCCTTCTCTTCCTCCTGTGGCGCCCACTGTGACCATTAGAGGGAGTATGGTTCTTCCACTGTCTGACCTGCTCTGCACATCTGGCAAACATTAGCCAGCCTAAACGAGTGTTGCAGTCGTGATGCAGAACACCCCCGCATTTCTGAAATGGAGTGTGCTGTATGCTCCTTTTCTGATGATTGATTGTGGAATAAAAAATGAACACCTTAAGTCTTAATTTGGCACACACAAGTGCTGGAAAAGCAAACAAAAACAAGAGTGGACCTTGCAGCTGCACAAAGCGAATGTTTTCAGTCGCACGGTTTTTACACAGTTTCACTTGACAGAGAAGAAACCTTTTGACCCGGAGCTCTGCGCTGGCAAAGCTGAAGCATTTTTCCAGCTGAGGACTACATTCGAAAATACCACACAAATGAAGGGAATTAAGTCCTTTTGGCTTGGCTTTTCTCATTCAAAACATCTGCAGAAATGTTGAAACAGACAAGTTGGACTAACATTAAGATATTTATCACATAAAAACAAAGCCTTAATAAGAGTTTTAGAAATAAAGACATGTTTAAAACATAAGGACCATCTCACAGAATTGACCATTTAAAGTCGTGAGGCAGGCCTGTCTCGTGCCATGAGTGATACGGCTCCTCACTGTATTAAATCACTAACAGAGTGCTGATGATGGCTGGCCCAGAGGCTAACAACTGGCCTTATCACACTTATGCAGGTGGCAGGGACAGCTCGCTGCAGGTGATGAATGAAACAGAGGGGCTGGCATTTTGATGGAGTGTGGCCCTGTATGGGGAGAGGTTACAAACATACAGATCCCTCACATCTGCCGCTATCCTGCAGAGTGTAACCGATTCCAGACCTCACATGAAAGACAACACGAACGTAAAAAAAATTCCAGGGAAACAAGGCTAACTAACACTCTTAAAGAGTATGCTTTCAGATAAGAATAACTCAGCATTATCTGTTACACTGCAGCACAACAAAACAACCACGTCATCGGCTATTTTAAGGACACAGCGAGTGAGCTTTGTGTTAGTCACTTCCAGTGAATGACGGGAATGAAGATGATTGTCTCCAGGAATTTTCCTGATGGCTTCTGTGAGGTTTTAAAGGGTTTCTGCAGTTTCTAACAACTTAGATTCAAGACTTTCTAAAGACCTTTTAAGAACCATTATAAATGCAAATTGAACTGAACATATTTTCTTCATTTTCAGGTTGATACTTGTTCTTTTGGGTTTCTAGTAGAACATGTTTACATGCTTTAAAGTAAAAAAAAAACCCATCATTTTCTCAAAGTGTCTGTCTGAATATACCCATCTTAACTTTCTGAAATGCTCTTTTAGAGAGATCTATTAGATTTAGTTTTTTTTTGTATTATTTTTTGTAATTTAACCTTTATTCATATAGGTTATTCTCACTAGAGACATGTAATGTGAACAGAATCAATTTTGACTTATTACTCCTGGAAGTAAAGCAGATATTAACACATTATGACACATTAAACGTGTGTGCTCCTACAAACTCTGACCGGGCTGCAAAGTTTACATTAGTGGTAAATGGTTTCATGTTGTTTTTGTTTCTTTTACAAAGTGATTGATACACAACTTTCCCAAAAACACCATTAAAAGCAAGACAAGTTAATGCAACTTTACAACATTTACGTTACCAAACTGCAGCATATTGGGATTTTCTGCTTACATTTATGCACTATGAAAGCAAACCAGAATCAATACAAAACAAACTAAAGGTTTCACTGCAATCTGGAGGAACCAAACAGATTTGGGTTGTGAAAGTGATGTTAAAGACTCATTGTTTTAACCACCAAGTGCTCCATCTGTAGAATATTCTGTATTCGGCCATCATGCCCTTTCTCTTCCCCTTCCATGAGCCCAGGTTGTTAAAGTTCCACATGTCTCATGTCCCACAAATGCATTCGCTCACAAGATAACTGTAAGTGATTAGCCAACATTCCTCCGCCTGCTCCTCTCGGTTTACGCAACACAGAAAAAATCTGACAAGTCATGGGTCAGAATGTTAAATATTGTATACAGAACATTGTTCCCAGGTGGTGCTGGCTGCAGATTTTGTGAATGAACGTATACTCTGGATGAATGGATGGTTGTGTGTGTGGGTGGATTGTGAGGATTTACAGTTGATTAAGTATCTAGATGGAAAAATGTTAAAGATTGTGATGTAACCCTGTCAACTATTTTCTGTCCAGAGTGAGCGAGGAAGTTACATAACGTCACTGGATTCCACATCTGGCTTGAAGACGTACACGGGCAATTCTCCTGGGGACAACAAAGAACACAGCTACACCTACACCTCACCCGCCGCCCCCTCAAACCCCGCCTCCCCCCTCCCGGAAGAGCTTTAAATAACCGTGATGATGGTTTATTGGTAACAGAGTGCTAAAACAACTCGGCCAATAAATGAGTGAGTTCTAATACAAGCAAATCCCGCCCCTCTGCTTCAACAGAAAAATCACACATTCCTCCGTGCAGAGGAAGTTACTGGCATTCAGTTTTTATAACTCCTCAATTAACTTTTAATAATGACAGTGAATGCAATGTTGAAATACTTCCCTTTTCCGTCCATCCAACAACCTTCCTGAGAACATATAAGGACTCATAATCATTAACCTATGTTCGGTGGAAAGATATCAGAACTGTTATTTAACATCCACACAGTAGGTTTAGATTAGATCTTTAGCTACACATTTTAAAACTACTTATGAACAATGCATTTCTTTCATGAAAACTTATGAGCTTATGCACTTTGAACCATGGCAGGTTAAATGCACAATATGTAATTTTTCTAGGGGTTTCTCACTCAGAATGACAACAAAAGATGTTGTTTTAGAGGCAGCCTGTAGCACCTGCTTCTCGTTAGGATTCCTTCAATATTTGTCATTCTGGATGTTTTTAACAGGAGCCGAATTATTCACAGAGGTCTCCTCCTCTCCAAATCAAAAGGACCTGGTTATTTAAACTGTTAAAACACTGAATAAAGCAGCATCATGCTAAAAATCTTTGTTTATTCAAAGCTGTTTGGTGGACACAGGATGTTCCAAAAGGGGCTGCAAGCCACACTGTTGCTAATATTTGTTGTTTCTCTGAAAACTTGGGATCAAAATGTCTGATTATTTAAATCCTTCATCAGATTTATATATGTAGAGTTAAGAAACTACCAAGATCAAGTGTGTCATAAAAATGTGGCTAAAAAACTGGATAAAAAGTCATTTTATGACACATTCTGGCAGACACTGAAGGAGGAACAAAAGGGATATGACACCACTGACAGGCGAACAAATTGTCATGAAAATGAACATATTATAGCTTGAAATCCTGATATGAATTCAGATTCATCCACTCTGCAGCCCCATCATTCACCAAATACTCAGGTTGCACAAGGGAAAAGCAGTGGAAGCAGTAAACGGATCCAAGAAAAATTGGAATATGGGATAAAGAGTCACCTTTTTTGGACTTGGCTCCGATTTTCAGTTTGGAGGGCCAGGCTATCTGCGTTTGGGTCTCATCCATGATCTGGAACAGAGCAGAGTAGAGCTGACATTAGCGTATTACACATATCAGAGCTGGCACAGAAAATACAGCGATGATTCTTCAATCAAGACAGTCAGGATTTTTATATTTTCAGAATGTTTCACACTTTAAAAGCAGTATGGTTCACATAAAAAACATATCCATTGGGCTTTAGTCAGTATTTTTATGGGACTTCTGTAGATTTCTTTTCAGCGTCTTCATGTGGCTTTGATTGAGTATTTGCATTACAGGAGAATCAGTTGTTAACACATTAAACTAAACCATTTTGTTGACTTTAGATAACATATTAAACAAGCTCTCAGAGAGCAGAAGTTAAACAAAAAAAGAAATCCTTGCACGATGAAAAGTAGGGCACATTTAAAGAGCCCCAAAAAATCTTCTTTATAAGTTATGGAACAAGTTAAAAGAGCTGCTGTTTAAACATGCCTGATGATATAAGCTTATATGATGTTTCCAGACACTGCTTTGTTTCTGCTCAACACCCAAATCCTCCCGCCCTAACACCATCCAAAAAAACATTTAAAAAAAAACATTGAGTATTCTTGGCTTTGCAACACGTGAAAAATGCCAACAACAATCTATGTGGGAGCACTTTGACAAGTCCCGTCATCGTAACCAGGAGCATATGTATCGATGTGAAAAATGCAAACTGCAGGCAGCAAGACAAAAAATAAAAAAAGGAGTAAGGAGTTGGTCAGGATGCTGTCAGCTTTCCAATCAAAGGGAATCTATAACCGGAGCTCTTGCTCCTCTCTGCAGCCATGAGGAAGCTCACCTTGCTCTGCTTCCTGGATACAAATCCACAAACAAACCCCTGGAGACCTGCCTGCCATGACGAGAGGTTGATGTTAGTGGAAAATAAAACCGAGGGGAAAAACTGTCAAACCCTCCAAAAAATGAAAAGCTGACATGCTCTCTCCTAATGGCTCTGTCCTCGACGTGCACTATCCTTGTTTTCACAAAAGCCCTGCGGTCTTTCTGTTTGTTTTAAAACTTTCCAGGGGTTTGTGTTTTTCAGGGTGGAGGAGATATGAATTTCTCAAAGTCCTTAAAAGCTTCAGCCTCGTGATCAAGCACCCGAGGACCGCCTCGACCCATTACATGAGCAGCACTTAATATTCCTTGGTGGTCCAGTACATTAAGCAATGAGCCACAAATGAAAGAGAGGGTGCATTAAGAGCCATCAGAGCTCCCAATGAAGATGACATGTTAGGCTGATTAGCAGCACCACAGCAATCCACAGCCTTCATTACGGTTTTTTGCAAACATTTTCAATCGTTTCTGCTATTTCTCCTTGCCAAATAATAACTACAGCCTGTACGCTGAGGGGAACTGGTGCACAAATCCAAAAAGGAAGTGCTTAAATTCCTCCATATGCTCTCCTGGAAGCAGCGCGGTCTGTTTGGCATCTTTTACAACAAATACTGACAGCTTATCCTCTGCCATTCTCCCATACCTGTAAAGCAGCTTTAAAAGGCCTGATGCGTGCCTCTCTTTACTCTGCAGCTACACACACACCGTCCATGATGGTTGACTGGAAGCCCTTTCAAGCCTCACTGACTTTGTACAACATCCTATAATCACATATAAAAATGGACTGCTGAGACGAGCAGCAGAACGAGGTGCTCATGCCACCATTCTGCCACTAGCAGACCAAGATGAAAACAAACTTGAGTCCATCATGCAGCAGGATCGTACCAGCAGCGATGCCAGACTGGTGTGTACGGTCAGAGACGGAGACAGCTCGCGGAGGAGTCTGTCTGTGTCTGATGACACTGCCTGGCTCTTTAGGAGACCAGCAGTCCTGATAATATGAATCCTGTTAGGAAAAGTAAACATGAGAAAAGATTCTGACTGATTCTTTGGCCCAAGAGAGACTGAAAGTTAAGTGGCTTGTGGCAATTAGGTCCAGTATTTACTTTTACATTCTGACACTATATTGTGGGGTTGGCTATTGGTGCTTTAACACAGGCAGACGTTTGATAAATAATCCTCCGTAATGTGGGTATAATGACTCAGTGGATATAGGTAAACAATAGAGAAGCTGGAACTGGAAGAAAATTAGATCACTTCACTGTAATGTAGTCTTTAATCTAAGGGAATAAAATATTACAATATCCAAAATATAAAACAATATCTAGTCTCATACCTCGATATCAATATAATATAGATCTACTGCCAATCCCTACACTCAAGCTAGCTGATTTTTGTAAAGCTATACATAACTTTAATATATACACGTAAGAATATAATGTAAGCAAAAGAAACAATGAATACATAATAATTGAAAATGACAACACTTCCAAACTAAACCGAATAAATAAAACATAGGGGAACAGAAGAGAAGAGACAGGAAGTGTAAACCATTTCATAGCACTGGTGCAGCTTGAAATGCATCATCGTATGTTTTGGAGCATCTTTGGTTTGATGCAATGGAACTAATGAGTTTGGTGAAAGAGGTGAACTGTGCCGGATTTATTCAATATGCGCCACAATGTTAGTACCAACAAATGTATACTGTACTTCCTTCTTAACCCCCCTCTTCGGGCTCTTTTATAGGCTCTGCATGTTGTCAATTCAAGGCAAAAATTAAGAACTCTTCCTTCAAAAGGCCGGTTTGTCCTTTCTTGGCAAAACAGGATGCTGCAATCCTCAGAAAAACCCATAAAGCAGATTGTTGCAAGCCAATAAAATTATTGCAAAACACATTTATTCAGCAGTTGATGTTTTGTTGCATTCTTTCTTCTCTCTCTTAAGCTCTTGGCCCACGTTGTATATCTTTGGGCATTATTATGATCTAGTGGGAGAGAAACACCCTTCCAGTCATTCTCATGATTCCTCCTGCTTGTGGCTCCGTGTTTACTCCCAGTTTCTATTGAGTTAATCACAGAAACAATTCTGGTATCATCTTGCGCAATAAAAATAAAGGAGAATTATTTTCAGATGATTCTGCTCAACTATTTGTGCAAGGAATTCTTTTGTGATATCACGTGATATTACGATATAATGTGGCTGTGTTGGAAACCGTTCCAGCTTTGGCATCCAGCATGCTAATGATCCCACATTAATGTCCTCCTACTGGAAACCTTCCCATCCCTCCTGTCTGATAATATTATTGCAGCAATTGTGATAATATTGCAGTCTATTCACTCAGAATGGTTTTACACGCAGTGAAATTCAGGCCTGAAACCAAAATCTGATGAGTTCTGTGTTACTGGGTTTCATCATGGCTCCAGGCAGGAGAGACTGCAATCCACGACATGACACCCTCCCACCGTCTGGTAAAGCACAATAAATCACAAACACCCTGTAGCTTAATGATGACTTTTTCCCCATCAACTCCAGTCACGTGCTCGCACCAACAGCTGGCTTTATCACAACATTAAAGGGCACTCTGCTCCCAGTGGAAGGAAGAAATTCCTTTACTTTTGCTTCCACCTTTCACATTTTTTGGCTTCGCCTCCTGCGACAATGACAGACAGTGTCTGGATTCTGTCAAGGAGGCGTTCAATTTTAAACCACACGTTAGAGAAATACAACACTGCTGCAACACTCATGTGGGGGCGAAGTGACTGTGAGTTCCATCTAAAAATGTCATTAAAATGAAAATATCCTTTTCAGATCAGCGTGTTGATAGAAACGTGCAGTGGAGAAAAGCCAGTGAAGTAAAATCACATGATAAAGTTGTGCCATCATATGTGAAGGAACTCCAATTATACTTTCCTGAAATTATCAGACTTTATGGTCTATGCTTCATCAACTTTTCCTCTGAAAGGGTTTTGTTCAGAGCGACCTGTTTCCTGTCCAGCGTTGCTGTTCTTGGCAGCGTGCTGCAGATGGGACTGATTTCTGACAGACCACACACCATTTTAAAGGGTGGATGGCGTTTATTTTTACAGAGGGGCTTGCAAATACCTCTCAAATGGGTCAAGATATTTGCACAAATTAAGTTACCTATACATTTAGAGTTCCACCCTTTCTTCTCTGCCGCCCCGCCCTTTATGAGATGAATAAATACATAAATGGCTTCGGTTCTGATCAGTTTCATGGCGGCACGACCTTGACATGATGATAGGTGCTTACCAGGCTGCAGCTGCGCAGGGCTGTACGTGAAATCAAACAGGACATCATTAAGGATACGTCCTGAAAGACAGCACATGTGTTCAACACACGTGACTGTGTGTGTACTATGCTATAGCACAGCAGCAATCAACATGGCAGAGGCATGTTTCCTGGCCCGTACTGCGATGGTGCAGCTGTTGATTCAGCTGGAATGTGTGTGTGTGTGTGTGTTTGGGAGGGGGACACAGAGGGCTGTAGGGGGGTGTAAAGAGACTGACTGAGGGAACACTATGGACTGAACTATCCCCTCGAGACTCGACAGTCATAACTGAGTTCATGTTAACAACCCGAGTGCTAACTCGCGGCTAAAGCCCCAACACACCTCAGGGCTCACACAAACACATGCATGGTTACAAAAGAGCAACACACATTAATAAAAGGGCATTTCTGCGAAATATCTATGGTTGAAATGGACTATAATGGAGTATAGATGCACTTGTTATCATGAAAAATCCCCAATAAAAGCTTCTGTACTAAAAACGACACTATTGAACACAATCAGGTGGGAATGTGATCTGAAATTAGGGAAAAATTCATCAGCAACCAAGGTCTCCTTGATTTCCGCATATAGCAGTAACATTACTGAAATTATATTGTTGTGGCATTTTCTGTTTCATCATATAAAAATGTGATCAGAAATTCACATCAGCAACAAAGACTTCAGGCTTCCCTGACGTTAGCACGTAGCTACATGTAACAGTGTATGTAACGTGATGTTCCTGGAGCAGAAACCCGGGACGAACATATATCATACAAAGTTTTGGAAATGGAGCGTTCAGAACAGTGGGAAACCTGAGGTTTTGCTCTCAGGGATTACTTTTACATTTTGGCCATGTTTAAACATCCAATAAAAAACATAAAAGGTCCCCTATAAGCTGTATAAGAAACACTAACGTGTTCATGTATGTTCTGATGGCACTCATACTGACTTAGCTGTTTCAGAATCTCAGAATTTCATGTCAACCAAATATTTCTTCTTGACAGTTTTCCTGTTTCCAGAGCGGCGAAATACAAGATGCTTCAGTGCTAAAAGCAAATGAAATGAATTACTCCTGGCCTGAGATCTGAGCGCACTGGCACTTAAACATCACGCCTGGCATTATTTACAGAGCCACAGCTCCTGGGAAGGAGCGATGGAAGGGGGATCAGAGATGAACTTGCAAGACGTTCAAAGGCATCTCTCAACTCAAATCCACTCGGAGCTCTTCTGCGGTGCACAGTTATCGTCTCAACCAGCCGAGCTCCTCGGCTCTCTGCTGTCCCACGGCTCAACTTCTGCACAGCTCTCCAAACAGCTTAGTGGTCTGTGCCATGATTTGAAGCTCCAACAGTTCTCAGTCCAAAACTTTTCCTGCACAAGAGCGTGATGAACTGTTCACCGACGCACGCTAGAGGCAATTCATTTGCAGGGAAATCCCCCTTTACTAGTTCGATAACAAAGACACAGCGGCGGTTTAATGAAATGCAAAGATGAAATGACGGCAGGGGGGAAGAGGAGGAACGAGGGACGAGCAGGAAGCAGCGATAACAGACCAAAACAAAGAGGGACATGAAGCAGGCGAGATTCCCCCCGTGCATGGAGCTAATTTCCCAGCTGTGGCACCCTCCTGTGGTCCCACTTTGCCTGCTATGCTCTTTACTTTTTCATTGACTACATGAAGAGGTGTGGTGTTTTCTCTCTATTACAAAACGTTGCTCTGGACTCAAAGGAAGTCCAGCAGACAGTGAGTAAGAGAGTTTGATCAACCACAGCCACCGGGGCCTGGGGAGAAAGTGCGTGGGCGGACCATTTTATGTTGCTCTCGTCAGCGACTGAACTCTAAAATCTCACTGCTGCGAAAATCCCATTTCCCAAAGCAAAGTGTGTAACAGCATGTGCGTCAAAAAAGCCCTTACGTGAGGGAGAGAGCTGCTACGCATGTACTTTATTAGTCTCGCTGAGTGTGTGTGGCACATGGGTGTGTTGGGCGGGCGAGGAAGCAGCTCAACTAATAGTTTCCATTTTCATCAACTTCAAGGTATTTCACACACCTCATCCATTTTATTTCAACAATACCGCTGCACTGTTTATTTTCCAAACTTTAATTGGGCATGTATGATGATCACGCTATCAGGAGGAAACTGTACAGAGTTATCCAAATGGAAATTCTACAATAAAAACACGACTTTAGCACTCCTCCTCTTCGCCCGCCTGCCAACCCAAACAGCTGCACACTAATTTATAATTGAGAATTTAACCTCTAGAAACCACCTTTTCTTTGAACGAGCTGTGACACGATTCCAGCCCAGAGACTTTAATAAAACCATAACTGGCAAAGTCAATACACCAACAGCCGGGTTTTGTCGGACAGACACCTATGCTGCATATCTTAAACACTGCAGTTATATCCAGACAAAAAGAGGAGGAGACAGATCAACAGTGTATCTACAGTCCTTGTTAAAATTCCAAGGAGGAGAATCTGAAGGCGCCTGGTTTGCATTACTTGGTTTTCTGAAGACTGCTTCAGGGACAGTTAAATTGCCTCCTTCTTTGACATTTAGCTCAGCTTCCTAACCCAAAACCAAATACAGAAAATAGACAAAAGAGGAATGCTAAAACAAACCGCTGTCCATCATTTATTTCATTACAGGCCATTAACATACTGTGGGGCGAGTTTAACATTTTCAGGAAACTGGATTCTAAACAAGAAGGAATCTGCTGCAGATACTTAAAGAGGAACGCAGAATTAATGAGATACGGGCTGTCAAAATTCAATTAGCAGTTAACTCGGATTGTGATTGTTTTCATTGTGAGTGCCAGGTGATTAGTCTTCGACATACACACGCACACACACATACACACACACACAGACGAGAGGTCCAAATTAAACAAATGAAGCACGTCAAGGTAATTTGTTTGCTAGTTCATTTACTGTGTCAACGCTTGTTCTCCGTCATCACGACGCCTCACTAATAGAAATTAACTGTGTTTGGATTACGGTCGGGCATTTAGGCAAAACTTTTTTTATTACCATAATGTTTTTCACCATTTCTGTAGAGCTAAAAACAGCTTGCTTTTCCTGTTGGACTGTTAAAAAACAGCACATAACTCATCTTTCTTTGATTTTTAAATTAACTGATTTATTAACTAAATTAGCTTGGCACAAGGATTGGCAGTTAGCACACTGCATATGACAGATAAATCTGATATTTTACTGCATTTTATAAGCTGTAACTGCATTTTAGTTGATACAGCATAAATTACAGCTGAGATTTTTGATGCACTCCAGTACTTGAGTATCACTGGCTTAAAGATTCTGTTAAACTTAAAATTGCCTTCAATTGCATTGACTAAGAACCTAAAAAAGACCAAGAACTTCTCCATCTAACACAGAAAATCTATTCAAAGAGATGGTCAATAATCTTTAACCCTGTCTCTGCAAATCCTTGGATTGTCATATAATTAGAAAGAATTAACTTTATTTCTGCAATGAAACTGGTTGTTAGTGTGCTGCCGAGCGATGAGAGATGAAAAGGTTATCTGGTTCATGACAAACTGCAGTAAAATCCAAACAGTTAGTGTTACTTTTTCAAATTCTTATCATTAAAACTGAAATATTTAATACTGCCCAGCACATTCACTATAAAAGAGGTTGCTTGTTTGCCTCTCATGTCCACATGGTGCCATCTTTAATATTAAGTAGCATTTAATAGGGTTTTGATTTGTGAAATACATGATGTATTGTCTTAAAAAATAAGTGCAAAGGTGTGCTGATTTTATTTAGACATTCCAGTAAGAAACTTTTTGATGATACTATGATAGTTTTGGTCATTATTACAGTGACACAAACTGTTAAGACATTTTTATCTCTAAAAACGTTGTAACTTATTGACAGCATACCAAGTTTATAATCGTCTTATTGCAGAAATCTTCTATCATGATAATTTCTCTGTATTGTTTGTATCACCCAGCTCTGGTCAGGATGAGCAGCAGAGAGGAAAGTCTCTGTAGCCTCATTAACAAATGTTCAGAAATAATTTCATTGTTCGAGACATGAAGAATTTAATAGAACATGTGCTTTAAAACACTAATCCTTGAATTAAAGACCATTAATTAGCATAAAATACTTTCTAACGGCACACAGGCTCACACACTTGACTGATCAATGAGCTCCAGTGACACAATGTGTGATTTAAAAAAAACCTACTCAGGACTATTTAGGATCACTGAGGCAAATCCTCATTTTTATTGGATGTAATGAAGCTTCAGAGCATTAACTAATTTAATCAGTGACAAAGAAAAGCCAGTGAGGCAGAGCTGGCCGGAGCGGGCCGGCGTTAACCTCTTTCTCATTGTAAAGAGAAGAGATGATCCGGTGTGTGATGGTGTATTATGTAAGGCACACACTGTTGTGTCAGCTGTGTTATACGATCAGAGCCCCGGAGTGATTCAGCGCCTGTGTTGTTCCTTGTTCCCTGTTTTTGTTTGTTTTGATTTGTAATTACAAGTGACTGGAGGAGCACCTGACATCTGCTCCTTTATCCAGCGGAGAAGTGCTGCTCAGTGGGCTTGAACGCAACCCAAAGACAAAGCAAACACTTTCCAAGCGCAGACTACACACTCACCTTCTGAAAGAAATCCTCCCCGCCGTTGACTCTCCCCTCAGAGGCGGCTGTAGCGGGACAGAGAAAGAGAAAAACACATTTAGAAAAACCACACAGAGCCAGCTTCTTTCTTTTAACACAACCTAAACACAAATCACACATCCCGTCTCCTCGAAATGTTACGGTATCTCCGCTCGGAGCCGTGTTTATGGTGGATCTCCATTTCTTTGGATATTTCGCTTGGCACGGCTACTGACACTGCTCCTATGCAGGAATGGAAGAAAACGTTCCAAGTCATTTTCTATAATCCTGGAGATTGGATACAGCTTCCGTGTAACAAATTGATGGATACAGGGAAAATATTTGGGCATTTTACAGTAGCTGTTAATGGGCTATTTCATACCACATTTGGGTCAACTGGTGTCTGTTCCACACTTCTTAAAAAGGCTTTCACGCTTTTGAATTTTGTCTGTCAGCATATTCTACACCTCAGCCGTTCGGGACTGCAGTATATGAAAACTTGAAAACTTTACTGCCACCTGTAAACAAAACAGCACTCAGGAGAGCACCGGTGTTTAAGCAATCTCCATGTGAAAGAGCCAAGAAACCCCGTCAGCTGATACAGCGAGCCGGATGAAAACCACCAAAGAAAATCAGGCCTGTAGTCGCTCCAACACATCTGCAAGTCCTTCAGACTGCGGCTGCTCTGTTGATGCAAAATACATATCTGCTCTCCAAGGAGAATCCTCATGTTCCTCTGTCATTTGGGAGCACACGGAAGGTTTAATGATGCATTACAGACAGCGCTCTCGAGACGGATCTGCTGCTGTCTGCGCAAATCAAATGTGGGTCAGGAGCAGCAGCGGAGTCCATGTGGGTCGTACGGTTCAGGGATAAATACTGAACTAAACAGCCATGTTATGGTTGAAAGGAAACCAAAGTCCTGCTTTCTGTCATCGATGGTTGAACTGTGTCACATTTAAAAGTGATTAATGATGTTTTAATTCCTGGATGGAGCACATTAGTGTTGGCTTAGCACGAGCAGGGAAATTTTATCAGTGATTTCTCATACAAAAATGGCAAAAAACGGTTACGTTTCAGCTTCACAGTTGTAAGAATGTGTTGACTCTCTTTGTCCTATATATCTTATATTTTGAATAACTATGTTTTTGACTGTTGGTTGGGAAAAAAGCTATCCCAAGACATCTCTTTGGGCTTCATTTGTCCCCAACTTTTCATATTTTATTGACCAAATAACGAATTCAAAGCAGTTCCAGGACATTGTTTTGTTTGCTCTGGTCACATTATACTCATTGTGGCCTGTTTTAACTAAAATATTGAAGTCCTGCAGCTCAATGGAAACAGCACAATCATGGTTAGATGTGCATACAAAAATAAAAATGCAAGTTGAATTTCTTTGGTAATTTATCTTCCAAACAATTGGAATAAAATAAAATTTTTCTATACAACTTTTTTTCCCCAGTGACCACAAGTGTGTGGCTGCTCCACATGCTATACATATTAAACCATTTACATTACTACGTCCTCTCCCCTCTGCTCTGTGTAAACAGCCTTCAGTTCAGTCGGAGTTTCACTTAATTTTTGTCAAATGATTGGTCTTAGCTGAATTAATCATGGCTTCACAGTTTCAGTAAAAAGTGCAGAATTTAATGTTTTTACAGGATTTTGTTCGTGCAAATACTTTATGACATGTAGAATAAAATGATGTTGATGAAATATTACTGTTGTAAGCTTAGATTTGGTTATTTTTCCTGATAGATTTTTCCTGTCACACATTTGTTGCTTGGCCATCAGGAATGTGAAAATCTGTCAACAATTTCAGTTTCTGAGTATAATAAATAGTGTAATTTTGGTCAACATGCCTTTTAAACCCACTGGCAGTTTGTGGGGTTCAGATGGTTAATTGATGATGAAATAGATGTTTGTTGCAGATGTAAACTTTCTTATTATTATTTGCTAATATGCTGTATTTTGTGTACATAAATCAGCAAATATCAGTTTAAGTTTAGATTTTTGGAACAAACAGAGAGGGATCTCCTCATCAGTACTTTTGTCTCACTAATGCAAAACGCCAAATGTGTTACACAGCAGTATAGAACGTTTGGCCTGGGTGTGAAAGGTATTGTTATGACTTCACCCATCCACACCACATTTCAAAGCACAAACACAGAAAATGAAAACTCTCACTAAACACGGTTTCATTTTCCACCAGACCCGCCATTATGGCCTTTGGCGATGCAGTAATGCCGACATCATGAGCATTTAACACATGCTTGTACTTAAGCAGGCTGCCCAGTAAACAAGTGCAGGCCACAGTTTATGCAGACATAGAGATTGGTCTGCCTTGGCTCAGAGGGTAAGTGGATGTCAGATGAAATGTGTGCATGAGACGCTCAGCACCCCATTACACTGCGAACACACGAGTCCTGGCTGCTCGTTGGCTCATCACTCAAAACAGAAGAATAATAGAAGGAAATCATAGAAGGAGGGAGATTAGAAAGTGATGGTCAATGTCGGGTAACACAATACTTTAACTATTTCAGAGTCACTTTTCATAAATATCCAGCCACAAACTATCACCTTCTATCATTACACTGCGCAGCCTCACTCTGAACAAGACACTGTCCAACCCAACACCTCAGCATCAGACTGAGCTCCGACACGTCATTACCTGCTCTGGAAACAGTTGTTCAAAGAAAATTCCGACTCCTGTTGGAAGAGTAACATTAGCAGATGGAAAGTGTCACAGATGGGAAATAACACAGTTGCTAAAGCGATGCTGGATGACCCTTTAGCTGCTTCAAGCGCCTCTGAGTTTTGTTTACAGTTACAGTAATTTTACAGAGCAGCGGATGCTCGCAGAGATGCACTCGGCGTGCAGCCAAACCCTCTGAGGAAGGAGGAGGACAATGGGAATGGCACGCAGCTCGCCATAAACACTGATATGGATCAAATTAAGGAAACTTTAAAATGGAAAAACTGTGTGACTGTAGCTGAAATTACTTCTTCCGAAAACTGATTGGCTTGGTAAGTTAATTATTAGATAAAAATATCAAATACTTCCTAAAGCTTCCTTAACTCAAACATAAGTTTTCTTTTCTTTGTCTCATATGACTGTAAATTTAATATCTAGAGCCCGACTGTTATGGGATTTTTGAGACGGATGCCAATACCTATTTTAGAGGGGAAATCTAATCGATATGGTGGCTGATATAGTAATTTTCCCAGCTGGAATGAAAAAAGACCTTTTTCATGTGGATTGTGTACTGATTTTTCACCACTCCTCAAATGTACCCAGAGAGCTTCTTTCTCAAAACATAAAACTATATTTTATTTCTATTTTAAATAATATTTAACATTGTTTTACATTATAAAAACAATGAGTAACTGACAGTTAATGCTATAAATGATAACTATAAATGAGAGCCAACACCATTTCTAAACCATGCCAAGAAAAGTTTTCTGTATTATATATTGTGTAAAAACAAGTTTTCATAATGACACATATTATACAGCATTAACACTGATACAGATTGGCGTTTGATAGGGAAATATTGGCCGATAATATCTGTCAACTGATATGTCAGGCTCTTGTAATATCTATAAGACAAAATGTTAAATGTTAAACTTTTAAGATTCGGATTTTGAGCAATTAATCAAAAAACTCATCAATAGATTAACTGAGGAATTAACTTAATTGAAAATGTTTGTCAGCTGAAGCCGTGTTGTTGCTCTCGCTGATGATGAAACAATCTGCGCTGCAGTTCCACAAAGCAAATATGTGAGGTTCAACTCACGATAGTAAGCAGAAGTGTTTACATCCAATATTTAGTCTAGATAACATCCAGCTTTGAGGTAGGATGACTCAGATCAGCTCTGACTGAAGTGCTCAGCTCTTAGGTGGCCTGACGTTCTCCAAGTTTACTGCGAGCGTTTCCTGTAAGAACCAAGACAAACAAAAAGGAGCAGCAGCATCCAACAGACGGCTTTTTCTCCCTACTGACAAACTGTCTGTAGACGAGCCAGTTTCTCTTTTCTTCTGCGCTGCTCTTGTATCAAATAAACAACAGATTTACAAAGGTAAAGCCTCTGTCAGCTGCAAATTAATGAGATATAAAACATGGTAAGCCAATTAAAATGTCACGTCATAATACTCCGCAGTCATGTTGGTTTCTGTAGATCCTACATTACACGGCTCAATTTAACAGGTCACTGGTTTGTAAACTTGTGTAACAGAGTTCTCTTTTTACTGTCAGAGAAAACGTTTACTGAGAAGGAAACAGAAAAACAGCCACTGCTGTAATTCGCCCTAGTTGTTGGGCAAAGTGACAGATGTGACGGTTATCCTACTAAATCCGTGACGCTCTGCAAGAAAGCACAACAATCAGGGCCAGTAATGCAGAACAAACACCACCAAATGGACGGCAAGTGCAGGTAGTGTTGTTAAAAAATCCCACCAGAGGTAATTCAAACTCTGCACCCAAAGAGAGCCACATAAATCTTTGTTTTTATTCTCATTTTGAAATAAAAAAACACAGTTCAACAAGCATCACTGCCCAACATCCAGAGTCCTCAAGCCATGAAACACAAAGCATTAAAATCTTACAATTATATATCAGAGTTTTTTTAAACCACCAAAAAAACACGAATCAAAAGGAAAAGCAAGAGACATTAAGAATGCGGAGGCGAAAACCACCGGCCACATCTTTTATTCCCTCCAATATGATGTCCATTTTTTTCAGTTTCAGAATGAAAGTCAGCCTTTCTAACTCATAAATCTCTACTAGCCAGTTGTCTACTGTAGGTGGATCAGCTTGGAAATAAATGCTTCATGAATTTGCATGTCATCCCTGCGCAGAAATTTGACAGCATTTATCCATGAAAACTTCCTTAGTAGCACTAAATGGGAAATAATTACATGCAATCTCCTCTTCTCCTAAGCACATGCAAACATGCAAACATGCATTACTATATATGCTGATATTAGCACATCTGTCAAGACTCTCCTTTATGCAGGAGCGTCAGACATATGTGCACACATCAATTGGCAGTTTCCTTTGACTTCAAACAGCTTATGATCCAGCTGATTAATTAAAACAGCCATCAAATTATAAAGCCTTGTCTGCTGATGTCAGCAGATTAGAAATCTCTGATGTCAAGTAATGAGGTCAAATGAGGTCTAATCACGTGATTCAGGAGACAATTAAGACAATAAATAGACGAGTCAAACAAAGTGTTTGCTTTCTAACCTCACAACAAACAAACACAAACGACAGCACTGGCATGTTTGGCATGTGAGCGCAGCGAGCCGAAAGGAATCCGATAGGGAACATGAGTGAAAACATGAACCATGTGCTGAGAGCAAAACATCCTGTTGGCACATGTGCGGTGTGTAAACGGGCCGTGGGAGAATCCAGAGCGGAGACAGGAGGGCCGCAGCAGGGTGTCCTCTGAACTCTGGGATACATAACATTGTGGAGACTCATCTCATTCTACTCAACACTTTCTAAATCTGCACTGTGTAAAAGCAGTGGTCAAGCTTTCTAGAAACATTTTTAACTGCTCTCAATTTGCAACAAGGCCCTTGGAGGGATTCTTAGAGGAGACAACCGCCTGGTTCAAGACCTCCGAACAGAAGGTTAAGTGTTTACTGATGGCCGTTTCACTGGATGGAAAAGAACTGAGAGCTTTGATGGTGGGATTAAAAAGTGAGGATGTCATCATCAGGATGTGCCAGAGCCATAAAAATGGTGACATGCATAAATGAGATCACTGCAGCTCCTCAGGTTGTTGTGCAAACCTTACTTTGAGTCTAACAATGAAGATAAAACCACCTACTAAATCTAAATTAGCCCACCAACATTACTAATAGGTCATAATGAGCATTTATTAATATGATTTTGTCAGAATGCAACTAAGGAACCAAGTGCAAATGTAGATTTGAAAGCTAGCCTAGCTATGGAAAACTCAAAACCTGACTTGAGATTAGAGGTTAAGGCGCCGGGTCGTGAGCTATGATACACATTTATTAATAAAAACCGTATAAAAGCTACACATTTGTACAATAACAGAGTACAAATTGCTTTGGGCCTACATCACTGATAAATGAAAATTTAAATGTAAGGTTGCCCACACCTGGACCAGATAATACGAGTTCAATGCAACCTGGTGGAAAACTATTACACTAGCTGCTAACAAACACCACTCACTCCTGTGTAAACTGAAAATATGTACAAGTGTGACTGAATAATAAGGGGAAAACAAAGTGGCAATGCAAAAATGATTATAATGCTGCTGACGACGAGCCTTATTTTGTTAAACATTATTGTTGCATTCAAGATCTGAGATTTAAAGCTGATGACTGGCAACATTTACAATGCAGTAAAACCACAAAAATAAATATGGCTCTTTCTATTCTTCACATCATTCATGTTTGCTTGTTTGTCCTGCAGATTTGAGTTCTTTTACATTAAGCTCACTCCCTTTTCTCAAATAACTGACAGGCATTTAGCCACAGAAATGCATAGCTCATGCCCCATTACTTAGATAACAGAGAAGCCTATTATTTTGTAGGCCAACCGAAAAACCGTTGTTAAATTATAGGCTTTTCTAAAGGCTGAACAGTTGGACAGGAGTTGAAAGGAACATCCCCAGTTTCATATATACTTTTCAGCATTCAGCAGCTCTGATTCATATCAAAGAGACTTTTTTCCCCACTTGTTTCTAAAGTGCTAGAGTGGTCTGATGGTGTTTTCTCGGTTCAGGTTATGCGAGGACAATAGAGCGCTCCTCCCTTCCAGCACAGCAGACTGTAAAGGCATCACAGCTGAGAAACGGCACAAGACCCCTGAGCGCACATCACATGTTGCAATCGATCCTGTCCTCGGCCGTCTTTTGTTTTTGGAATATGAAGCAAATAATGTGGCATTAATTTAAAGCTGTCTGTTAATTCGACAAAGCAAACAGGTTACAGTCGATCGGATCCACACCCTCTAATTGTTTCTAATGATTTAATGCATCTAATCACCGTCACTCGACGTAAAGAACGGAGAGAAGTCGCAGGGAGAGGACATAAAGGATTCGGTGCTGGCACACGGAGCGCGGTCTGGTATCCATTATTTTGTGGAGAGACTGACTTTCTGGGAGATTCCGCTGTTTTGACACTGAAGGAATGTAAACAGTGTTGATTTCTGCAGTAATGGCTCCAATCCACACACAACAATCTAGAAAACAATAGGAACACAGGCCCTAATAAACCAAATCAAGACACTCTGAGATGAATATTTTCACCATTAGCTAGTTTTAGTCCCTGGTTTAATAGAAAGGTGGACAAATCCATAATGACATCTCCAATAACAGAGAGCAAATACCTCATAGCTCAGATGGAAGCCAGTATCCATTCATTTTAAACACACCACCGTGTAAATAAACGGGGAGTTTATACACCTGGTTAACCCAACACTTGTGCCGTGTCAGAATTATCAAGTAAAATCCTTCGTGTCAAAGGATTTCTGCAAAGACAGGAGCTCTTTTAGATTACGAAACACAAAGAGGGGCCCTGAAGGCACCGGCTAAAGCTTGAAACTTGCAGAGCTGCTTAGACAAAATCCTCCACACAGGCAATAATCACAAGAGGACTTAAGGTGAAACTTCACAGAAAAGTCTACACAAGCATTCAAATGAGAAAAAAGTTATACAACTGTTATTTCTCCTGCATCGGGTTTCATAACAAATGACAACTCTAATCCAGGAAAGGTTTGACATCTCAGTCCACCGTCTGCTCACATGCCTTCACTCACTGGGACAGATTACTATTAAAGCCAGACTTATGACCC
>CAFUXE010000034.1:465521-475994 GCA_903364295.1 Serranus cabrilla | reverse complement strand
CACACACACACACACACACACTGAGACACCCTGTCAGGCATGCTCACATTTTCCATTTAAACCATCCGCTTTTATTGCTAACATGTTGGAGGATGGATTTTTAACTGACTGACATTAATGGAAGCAAAGGAAGCCACAGGCTCTTTAACCATTGTTCATTACACTGCTAGTGGTGTATTTCTTCACTTTTAAATCTGCTAGAGAATTAGAGAGAGGGAGGGGAGTGAACTGGCCCGCTGCTGAGGCACCTTAATGCAGTACTGCTCCCAACATGAAATAAAATAATAATCTGCAGGGAAAATAACATTTGTTTACTTTGAGGCTAGAGTTCCAATTATAGTTTCTTTTGGAAACTTTAACACCTGCAGTGTGAAACACAGATATATATATGTGTGTGTGTGTGTGTGTGCTGCTCCTCCTGTACACACATTTGGCTGTAATCTTTTCTTCTCCCTCGACAAAAACAGCTACATTTAAGATTAACCTACAAATAAGCTGCTTTGAAAATTGCTTTTGCTACCACCAGGAGAGGCTCCTGTTCCCCTCTGCTGCTGCTGTTGTTGTCTTATAGTTGGGAATTCTTCTGATCTATCTTAGTTTGTAGTGTCTTAGTAATAACTAAGAGTGGATGGATTCTAGCTTATAGTGTCCTGCAGATGTATACTTAACCAGGCTCTTTTTACCATACATTAAATAAAGTTGTTTTGGTGCCTAACCTTTACCAAAGTGTTTTGAAAGAGTTGAAAAGAGCTAAACAGCAAGGGTACGATTACAACAGATCACAACAGTAAAAAAAAAAAAAGAAGTTCATATTCAACATATTTGTGGTTCAAAATTGTTGAAATTTAATGTATCTGTGGTTTGCAGAAATGTACAGCCAACAAGCCAACAAATATTCTGGCAGCTGGGTTGGATTTAGAATTGAAATCGTGACACCTCTAATAAAAAGAACTACAGGTGAGGGGAAATATATGAACTGTCCCTTTAAACACCTACAGTATCACAACAGCAGCTGTATGTACGTGGACATTGCCTGACGGCCAGTGAAATGTATTACTTCTCTCTCAGATGCACCAATGAAGTGATCATTTTCTCATCTTACTTGTGGATGACTCAAGCGTTGAGTGAATTTCTTCATTTCATTCTCTTCACCCTTCAGCGAATGCTCCCATTCCATCTGCGACAGCATCTGCACACCAGGAAGAGGATACGCTTAGCATGATATCATAGATTGACGGTCTTTTATAGCACTCACAGCGTGTTAGGCAATATTACTGCCAGTGTGGGACAAGATTTGCTGGAAGTGCCACTATGCCTGTAGCAGAAAGGTTTCAGAAAGGTTGCCTTTTATTTTCCAAGTCACAATTTCTAAGATCTTCCCAAAGCAGGACAACTGGCTCACAGACTAGGTTGTTTAAGTCGGACTTAGATTGAGTAAAGTGGCGGGACATGAATGTGACTTTTGTCATTCCTTGTCATTTTAATTTGTGGAGACAGCGGAGGGTATCATGCGCGTTATTAAATTTAATTTTAATATAAAACCTTATCAGAATGCTGAGACATGAGAACTGCTTGCATCCTTTATATTAAATATTGACTTGAGGTCTCTCCAGTTATTCAATTACATGTGCCGTCTCTTCCTTTTTCCTGTTATTGATCTGAAAGTCCTACTTTTTCGATTCATGCCATGAAGGATCTGTCGAGGCAAGAATGCAAATAAGAAAAACATCCGTAGCGTGGGTTTCTACTGTGCAGCTTTTACTTTCAGCAGCCAAACTTTAATGCTTATTTATGTCTTCAAAAATGATTTTAGACTTAAGGAGCTGTTTGTTCTCAAATGTTTGGTCAGCTTATTATCTTAGTCATAGCTGCATCATCCAATTCTTCACTTCTCAACACTTGACCACACATGGCCGCAGCTTGGCTCTGTACACTGACTGACCTAGATACACTGCAGAGTGAAAGAACATGGTGAAGGCAGCGAGGATGAAATCGTGTTTCTGGAGTGGGTTTAATTCAAAACTGCAATTGGACGAGCGTTGTCTGTAGACGTGTGGATACCGCCAGGATGAACAGGTGCCCCAAATGCTTTTCAGACGGAGATGACTTGGCAGAGGTGCTGCAACCCACATTGACTGGGCCGCGCTAAGATGAGCTGAATTCTCAAGTGGAAAACATGCTTTTATGTTCTGTTTTTCTGTTCAGACATCTTGTGCAGAAATACACAGTAAAAAATACAAAAAGGTTGGTATTAAGCACATCGATAGTGGTTCGTAGAGTATAGTAGTGGAGGGATTATGTAATATGAGGAGAGGGAGCTGTATGGTTGAGGACAGCAGATATTGGTTTGATACTCTCAATCTTTCTTTTGCTCTTTGGTCCGTCCTCCCCTCCACTCCTGTCATTAACAGCTTAATGAAAATGGATGGCTGAGCTGAGGTGTTGACCTGCTTGCTTGGAAGATGTGTGCAGAGATGTTTTCCTCAAGGACGCATGCAAAAAAGCACTTTGCTTGAGTGCATATAGAGATGTATCAAAAAATGTAAATGCAAAAGAAAACAGATGTGCAAACAAATGCACATCTGGTGTCCTGATGAACTGATTTTTTGTGACTACTAATTAATATGTCAGAACTCTTTTTCTTTATTAAGCAATGCCAATAAAAGGTTCATTGTTAGGATTCAGTGCACAGCATGTTTGATAGTCTACATCATTACTTACCATATAAAAGCTTTTGTGATGTCTTGCTGCTCTCACATTAAACATGTCAGCTTTACTGTATATCAAGTGCACCAGAGTATGTGTATGTGTGTGTTTTTTTCGTGCCCGCTCACATGTGTGCACCATGAATAATGCTGTGATGCATGTGCAAGCATGTGTGTATGCTGTATGTAGGGCGAATGTTGCGAAGAGAGAGTCCTGAATTTTTTATGCAAGCCTAAAACAGCTCTGACGAAGTTCATAACCACTCAGCACAAGGAGAGAACATCTTCTCTCAGCAGCCAGCGCTTTGTGTGTGCGTGCAGGTCTATGTATGTGTGTGTGCTGATTGTTATTAATTGAGGAAGAAAGAGGAAATAAAACACACACTAACATATATACTCACCTGTCAATTCATGGTGGACCTGAATGAATTGCATGAATTAATTTTTCAGTTTTTGTTGCCATGGATGCATTACTGCATGGGGCTACTAGCACAGGGTCCAGGGGACAAAAGTATCTGATCCTCACCTAGAAAATGTCCCAGAAAGAGACATATACCGATAAGGAAGACACTCAAAATAACTAGTAAGAAACGTAACTACAAAAAGACAGAAAAAGACCAAAACAACTATAAAGAGATGCAGAACAGATGAAAAAACACACAAAGAAACTCACAGTTACTTTGATAAGGGCAAAACAACCACAAGGAGATAAAAAATAACTACAAAGAGACACAAGGCAACTACAAAGAGACACAACAAGGACTTACACAACCACAGATTAAATAATAACTACAAAAGGACCAAAGCAACTGCAAAGAGACACAAAACTGATGAAAAACATACAAAGAATCTCACAGTTACTATGATAAGAGCAAAACAACCACAAAGAGATGCAAAATAACTACAAAGAGACACAACTACACTACAAGGTGATGCAAAACAACCAGGAGGTGCAAAACAACCAGAGATAAAATAACTACAAAAGGACCAAAACAACTACAAAGGGACACACTAAAAAGAGGAAAAACATCTATAAAGCCTGTGTGTCTTGCTGCTATGTAGGCAGCACAGAATAAATGTTGGTGCTGTGCATTTCTGCAAAGTACAGATAGGTTGAATCTCGATGTTTTTTCAACCACGGATATGTTAAATCTGACGCTGCAACGCTGCAGTCCATGGATGTATAAAAAGAACTGGGTGGCAGTTTTAAACACATAGTTAACGTTGTGAACTAAGGTGAATTAAGTGGTTAAGTTAAGGCAACAAAACTAGATGGTTAAGATTAAGATCAAGTTTTAAGTTAAAATAACTACCTCTGTAGATGACTGTTGGACAGTTTCAGTAAAGATGGGGCGCAGTTTACATGAGCTTGAAGTTACATAAAATCAACTTCAATTTCAAACACCCCAGCCACCTCCTGGTATGGACTGTGTTATTTCGTGTCACAATCCGAGGTGTCATAATGATTCATAATAACACATCTGTGCTTCACAGAAATGCACGACGCTTTTCTCAGGAGACTCGGCTGATGTTGGAGAGGTGTTTGTTGTTGACACTGTCAGAAAGGTAATGATTCTAGTTGTGTCGATTATTGAGGTCACAGTGGGCGGTGATGCTGCACTTGAGTGCATTACTATATATTGACAGATGTTTTCAACCCTCTGGCTCTCTCATGTATGAGAAATAGGGTGGCCGAAATATTAGAAACACCTCTTGATATTTCAAAGTTGAGTTCAACACCACTGCAGACTACAACCTCAATAATAAACATGCAGTTTGACAGACCTCTGACACTGTCAATCCAAACTGAGCATCATTATCTTTGTAAAGTGGCCAGCGAGTACTGAAAAGGTTACAGTAAAATGTGAATGTTTTCTCTACATTTGCCTCATCCCCACAAAGTAAAAATCTACAGGACTCAGCAGTCTCATTTTTCTAAATTTTTATTGAGTCAGTAGAAAAAAAATCTTAAAATGAGCCCCGAGGCTGAAGACACAGCTAACGCCCACCTTTACAACCTCAGCCACTCTCACATCTTTCCCCTTACAAACTGCACATTTGGGCTTTTATCCATCACAAGTTGTCTGTTGCACAAAAGAAAATGTGAGATATTTGCTGATTGAAAATGTTCTGTTGCTGGTCTCACTCCATAGAATTGATAGAGCTTTTCTAACAGTGCAAAAAATGTTCATCTCTGCCAGTTATTTGGCCCGAAATTTAATAATTCAACCATCCACAAGATACAAAATGACTCTTTTTTCTAGTTGTTTCTTGGAAAATATGATTTTTAGGACTTCATACAAGATAAAATGAGTTAAGATTAAATTTTTTTTGCAGTATACCGTAACCACTGGGTCTGATCTTCCTCTGTGGTGTATCTGACAGCTGAGGCACCGGCCCACTCTGATTTACATCTGGGCAGCCGACAGGCATCCAGTAATTGTTCTTCCAGCAGCCAGTTTGGCTTCTGTCTTTGTGTAGAGTCATTAAAACCTATATGCGGGTATTTTTTCTGCTCTGTTGTCCCCATTGAGCACAACTGCATTGTATCACACTCCTATCGTTGTTTTCAGAGAGCAGTGTCTTAAATTTTGGTGCTTACTTAACTGTCAATACTGTGCATCTTTGCAGTAATTGGTCCCTGGTGAAACCTGGTCTTTTGTGCAGATGACAATGATACTGAAGGAGTGTGTGAGCCTGCGGTTTCTTTCACATTTCACCGCTTTGCAGAATGTAAACAAACTAACTGAAGGTACTTTGGCCAAACAATCGCAGATAAAGGAATATCAGTTAAAATAGAGACTATAGAGCTATATGAGTTTTTTTGAGACAGATATTGACTTTAGAGGGAAAAAAACCTACAAATTACCAGTATGACGGATGATATAGTGATATTTTTTAGCTGGAATGAAAGAGACCTTTTCTATATGAATATGACTGCAAAGCTAGTCAGAGGGCTGATTTCTTAAACAAATACTCAATTAAAGAATATTTTAAATTATTATACATTATACGTTAAATGTAATACGTTGTCAACCAATTACCGGTATATAAATAATATTAAAAAACATAACTATAAAGAAAGAAAGAAAGAAAAAATAGCCAAATAAACATCAGTACTGTATGTCAGTTTGAGTCAGTTACTGTCATTGAAATAAATACATACAAAAATTAAAAATAAATGCTTAAATAAACATCAGTATTGTATGTTCAGATCAGTCAATTGCTGATAATTTAAATAAAGAATAAATAGAAATAAAATAAATACTTAAAAAACAGCAGTTCTGTATGTTCAGAATAAATAATATAAAAAATTAAACAAAAAAGAAAAAAATCTTTGCTATGTGGTAACATCTTCAAACTACCAATGAATGTCTGTTTCTTCGTCTGCTCTCAGCTCAGAATAGCTTTATAAAACAATCCGTCTATCAGGAATAATTAGGCCAGAGAATAATAATAGTCAAAGTTAAAGTCAAAAAGATGATTAACGTTTTTTTAGGAGCTGTCCTTCTCACAATGTTAGCACTCTGTCCGTGTTTTCAGCTAGAGGAAAGTCTGTCCTTCACACTTCTGAAAAGGGTGTTGATGCAGCACTGTGAGAGTTGAACCATATCCTCTTAGTGTGACTCAGTAATGAAGTAATGAACAAACAGAAATAACAAACAGGGCAAAGGTATTAGTGCATGCTATTGATTTGTCAATTGATTAAGTGGTTGTGTACAAGAGATCATTTTGCAGGAACAAGACTTTCCCTCTCCTCCCTCTGCATCACTCTGCAGTAATACAGTATTGTTAGATTACTGTTTTTCAGCCTCGGCCTGATCTGCATCCGTTAAACTGAGCCTATATGAGCCTGCCCTGCTATCAATACAATTTCCTAACCATCCTACATTATTCGTGAGTCATAAAGCGGAGCGAACTGAATACATTTTCAGCTTTTTCTCAGTTGAGAGCCAGATTGAAGGGTTCTTGTACTGCCTGTCTCCCTCAATCTGCAATCAGAAGATCAGGAAGACCGAGAGAAAGAGGGAGAGAGGAGGGGGGTGAGGTGGGACGATCTATAATTGCCAGATCAGAGAGAAATCTTTGTGTGTGAAGTAGGGCTCTTTGTATGTCAGCTTGCCAGCCAGGCGATTTCTCTTCCTGTGTGTGAAAACATGCATGTTCGTTTTTGCATACACTGCTGAGGGAAAGTGTGGGTGTTTGGCAGACACTGTTCGGGGGAAAATTGGCATTTATGGCTTTGTGTGTTTCAAACTAATCCATTTCGCCTGTATTTGCTGACGTAAATGTCATTTAGAGGAGCTGGCATCAGTGACACATGCTACAGTCAACAATAGTAGGGTAGTTGTGGTATGTCATCATACTGTGGGGGCTAAGATAATCCATCCGGCGAGGCTGCGTCTTGCCACAATGCAATCTTTCACCAATACATTCCACAAACACTGTAACTGACTGCAGCTTTTCCAGATAAAACCATTTTTGTACAGTACAGTTTCTGTCAGTAGTTCTTCAGAGATAATAAGAAATGAAAAAATAAACAGACGTACATTTACTCAAGTAATGTGTTCCACTATACGACTTCTCAGAGGCAAATATTATACTTTTTGCTTTATTATCTTGAACTTTACTCTTCAGACTGAGATCAATGAAATCTTAAATAAATAAATACAGATATCATTATATCAATAAGGCTTTACTGGTCCATTTCTTAGTATATTTTGTTGCCAATGCTTGTACTATTACTTCAGTAACAACTTCAATGCATGACTTTTCTTGTAACAGAGTGTTTTTGCATTGAAGTATCACTACTTTAACTTTACAGTAAAAAGATCTCAGTACGTCTTCCCCCGCTGCTCCTGCCACATCTGAGTATTCATAAGGAGACTTTCTTTGATAGCTTAGCAATTAGTCAGTATTAGTGGCTATTGACATTCAGCGTGCTTTGGTTGGATCTATAAACTATCTTGGGCTGGAAGCCAGAGCCATTAAAGTGACACTCTGCAACTGTTTGCAGAGAATTATTTCCATACAGTGTGCAACTATTTCACAGCAGCAAGAGCAAAACAGTTTGCAGGCAGACGAAACATTAAAAACCTGCACAACAAACCTGGCTCACTGTCAAAGTTTAGCTCTATAACAAAGACATTTATTCACTTTCTCCCCCCAGTAAGAGGATCCATACTGCTCTCATGCAGTATGTCTTTTCTGCCTAGCAGCACATCTAAAGCGCTCTAATTAACACGTCATACGTGTTTGTATGGATTGAATAAATTAGCTATAGTATGCTAATTAGTGAACTTTAGAGATGCTGGAAGGCAGATTCTGTTTCCAGTCATTATGGCAAAGCATGGTGAACTGGTTCCAGCTTCATTTTGAAGGTACAAAAGCGTCTTCAATTTTCTTATCTAACTTTTGGCAAGGAAATTCAAATGCATATTTCTTTAAAGTAAGGTTGTCACAATAGTAGAATCTTTAACTTAACACGAATAAAAAAAATAATTATTTCCCTGCCACGGCAAAAAGAAAGCATCCTGTGCACACTAAATTTGATTATTTTTTACAACCTGCGCACATGCTGGTACAGCAACATTCACCACCAACACACAGCTGATGTTCTGCAATGTTTTTTGAATCTGTGCAGCCTTGGGTTAAAAATCTGATATTGAACTGTTATTGAAAAAGTATTGAACTAGCTTTTCTTTTTACAACTTAACTTTTAAAGTAAAGCAGTGCACTGACGTTGCTGAGGTACCTGACAGGTTGCAAGTGAGAATGTGTTGTTATTCGAGGCTGGAGCTACTAAAGGACCAAGGTTTACTTTACAAAAGTCAACATTTCCCTCTTGTATAAGGCAGGACCCACACCTGGATCTCTGAACATAAAGTCACACACTTTATTTGGCCATTAAACTCTGACTGGTACTTGGCATTAAAGGCTGCCAGCGAGCTAAAATCAGAGCTGCATATGAACAGCAGCGTAGCAGACAAAGTGTGCTGCATCAAATCCCCATTTTGACACATTTCTTGTACCACAGGGCTCGTCAGTGTGCTGACAGTTGAAAGGTTTAATAGTGGACTTCACTGGAGGACAGTTTGGGCTGCGCTGTGAAGACAGTGAAAAGATACTTAGGCCTGTCTTGCTCTAAGCTCTCCCCTCTGTATATGTCTGGCACAGCTGGAGTCTTTAGTCCTGTCTGTGAGGGTTATATAAGGGTCTAAGGAAGCCTGGGCATTAAGATAGAGGCTGACTCAGGCCTCGTCACTGTCAGGTCATTTAATTCCAGCTCAACATTTAGAAAAAGATTACAGGAGAACCCCGGCCAGAGTTGTGAATGAATCCATCTCCAGCGTGATGGTCTTAATGAGGACAGCGATGCTCCATTAGGACTGAAGAGAAAAAGAGAAAATGAGAGGGGAAACGGACAGAGTGACAGTTTTATCTGCTGGATTTCTCTGTATTCACCACACACTGGGTAGTGTCTGTGCATATATCTATGTGTAGTTGTTCTCTGCTTGTTTATTGCTCCCTTGGCCATCTCCTGACCCTCCATCTCTATATACACCATCTGAATCTCAACCGTGTCCACACAGTCTGTACTTCTAATGCACTCTCCTGTTGTTTCTGGTGGAGGCGAGTTCCTTCCCTCTCTCTGTCTTCCATGAATAAATCCCTGCTTGCCTGCTCGTCTCTGTATCTTGACGTGCTAGACATTGTTTGACTATAAATTGTAGAAACTTGCTCCACTTTTTGCTTCTTATTTTGCAGTTACCACTGGACAATAATTCAATATGATCATTTACTGCGTTTCGCCAACAAGATCTCCAACCTAAACGACAGAACAGAACACACGTCATTAAACATACAAGTACGGTTTGCGATTGTTTTGGTGAATTTAGGCTACAAAACCACTGACCTAAGTTTAGGGGAAACACTTCCAAGTTAGGTGTCATAAAAGACAGTTTAAACAGTAATTAAATGTACGTAAATGCAAGAAGTGAAGTCTAAAACGTAAATATGAGTCGTATTTTGCTGCCTGTATAAATGCCCGTTTTTGAGGGGAGAGCACTCTGGTGTTTCAGTTGAATTCTATTGTGATGAAATCAAATATATATTTATATAGTGTATTTGATAGTTTATGGTTTATGACCCTCCCTTTCCGTCTCCTCCCGGGGCTTTTTTAGAAACCATTTTGTTTGTGAAGAATAATTTTCCATACACATCAGATCCATTACGTGAAACATGAACCACAACACTATCGCTGATTTCCTCCTAATTGCAAAAATGTACTTTTTTTTTTTAGAAAATGTCACCGCTTCTCAGATCTATAATTACATTCACTAAAGCGTTCTGCCAAAGAGAAATTAAATATTGGAGGAATGCTGCTCTCCAAAGCAACCACTGTATATTTCATCTCGAGTCATTGCCAAAGCTGAAATCATATTTGCACGTCAAGAGCCTTCAAAGTAAATAGAAATAAGAAATCTTGTTATCTTCTCTGCAGAGTATTTCATGCATTACCTCCCTTCTCTGCAGTATATTTTGGCAGCTTGAAGGGAGAACATAGACTTTCTGCAAAACATTCTTTTACTTTTCTCCCTCCCCCCTCTCTCCCCTCTCCTCTCCTTCTCTCTCTGTGTCTGTCTAGACTTGTGAAAACATTTCTCTCAGCCCAAAGACTTTTCATCCCAGTTTCCCTCGCTGTCTGTCTCCCGCTCTGGTGTTCACACTTTGCCCTTTCCATTTCTATCTCTTTTATTTTCCTGGG
>CAFUXE010000034.1:433971-462404 GCA_903364295.1 Serranus cabrilla | reverse complement strand
ACTAAATGTAGTTAAATGTGGGAGTAGCTGTAGTAGCCCAAGTGTTAGTTTACCATATCCTCCGTCAAGTGGTCTTATTTTATCAGACATTTGTCATTTTTGCATCTATGAAGGCATTGTGGTATTGACAGCAAAGCTGTACATACCATGCATGCTTTTTTATGTGCTACTTTTGAGGCACTTGTGGAGGAATTTACACTCAAATAAAATGGCGAATAGTAAATTCAGTGCACTATATAGTAAAAAGGAGTGAATTTAGACTATAATAATGCAATATATGCTCTTTTAAGGCATAATGTGACCGGTATCTAGACCGAACCACCTTTACATTACTTCCATTAAAATTCCTCGTCTTGGTAACCATTACTTCGTTATGTCTGATCAGCTAATTGAGATATTCCTGTGGACAATACTGTCTGGAATGGTTGTGCTTTCTCCTGCCGTCCGGTTCGTTTCTGCTGTGGTGGCTGGTGGCTGCTCTGTCGGAATCCCCATGACAACCACACCAGCAGTCTGTCAAATGCTATTATCTCAAACACTTCAACAATGTGTCCAGCACACCCTTAGCAGAGTGACAGAACATGAGTGTGTGTATGTGTGTGTTTCTGTGCAAACATTCAAACAATTTAAAGAGTGCTGCTCAGTCCATGGAAACCTGCAGTCAGCGGTGGAAAGCAACTAACAAGAAGTATAATAAGTTCACCTCTCAGGTACTTACTTTATCTGAGTATTTCCATTTTCTGATACTTTATAATTCTACTCAACTTCATCTGAGGCAAACATACTTTTTCATTACATTTACCCTTTTCTAACTTTGGTCTCTAGATACTTAATATATATATATATAGATATTAATATAACGTATAACTCAACTCAAGAATTATTATTATGTACTATTTTAGGTTATGGTACCCAGAAGAGGTGTAGTGATATACAGGTATTGACGATAAGTATTATATTTAGAAAAATTAAATATTGATATCATCTTTCTAAGATACATATAATATCATACAAATAATCCAGCGTCTGTTAAATCATTTCTTTCTTCTTTGCTTCCTTTCTGACATTTATTGTTATAGACTCTACACTCTGTAATTAATTAAAAATTTCAAAACAAGAGACAAAATGCTCAATTAACAGAGTTAATTAATGAATTCAATATCAAATTAACTAATTCCATTATTGAATTTTTTCCATATTTGTATAGAAATTGCTAAATCTTTATTTTGAATTGAAATAACAGACCTATTAGCCTGCAGTGTACGCCAATAAACTTAACCCTATCTTTACCAACTGCAACATTAAAGTGCACATGAATGCATCTCCTCTTGTAATTTATCGATATAATATACAATTTTGTGAAATGGGCCGTTTTGCATATTGAATTACTTTATTTGTTAATATTGTAATATTTAAAATGCATAACATAAATACATTTAAATGTCCTCCACCTTTACCAGCTGCAATTATCAAAATGAGGAACACATTCATGCATCAATAAGTATATTTTGGATGCTAAAACTTTTGAACTTTTACAAAAAATTTTAACGCAGGACTTTTACTTGTTTGAGTATTTTTACGTTGCAGCTGCTACTGGAGTAAAACATCTGGATACATCCTCCACCGCTGCCTGCAGTGTGGTGACTGAGCTGTTACCAACACCTTTTACTTAGAACCCCTTTAATTAAAACCATGGAGGGTTTGCCGAAAAATGACGGTGTTAAGTGGCTTATAGACATTGTAAGCAATTGTAATGCACCTTTTCTCACATAGTATTTTCACTCCTTTTTACACCATCCTTACAGTTTAATTAGAGCATACTGTATATCAGCTCTTTTATCTCCTCTGTGCTCGGCCTGTAAATCAGTGACTGGACACCGTTAACAGTGTTTCTCATCTCCCAATAAAGCCCTGCCTCTGATCTCATGTATAGGGGCAGCCTCGCCTCGCCTCGCCTTTCCTTGCTGCCTGTGCTGAACAATATATTATCTAAGATAAAGCAGAGTGAAAAAAGACAAGGTCAGGTTTAAGAATGCATCAGGACATGGTGGGAAGGGTCTCTGTTTCTCGCAACAGACTGATTTGATTTGTTGATATTAGCCTCCCTTGCCTGTCAGTGGAGCCCTGTGTGTAAATGGAGCTGGTATTGGATCAAGAGGATATGTCGGGTGAGGATGGATGCACATGATTTGACTCACCACATTTTGACAAGGTTTGCTATTAATGAAGCTAGCCTGCATGAATATGAGAATTGAGGGATTTTTTTCCCAGTGGCCTCATTCTGAACATCCTCTAAATGATATCATCCCACTGTGGTCGTGATAAAGTTTTCATTTGCCCTCTTTGAAATTTAGTGAGTTCATCCGTGTATCTGGAGACTCGTCATATTTCTACCTGATGACGGTGTGAATGACTCCACAAGTGACGGCCGTTCTGAGAGGTTCAACAAAGCCTATCGTCCATCATCTTCATTGCTCCGTAGTTCAAGTGTCACTTGCGTCAAACAGTCTGCCCTTATCGGTTTATTGTCTATCCTGTGTCCTCTGAAGTGTGCATGCGTGCGTGTCCTGTCAGATACCCAGTCCTCGTCTTGTCTCTGTTCTGCAGACAGGAGAAGGCAGAAGAATGTCAGCCTGCCAGTATCCAGCTGCTTCTCTCTTATTGGTATTCGGGGCACACACAGCCGTCCTCAGTGTCTGTTGCACGTGCCAAGGAGGAATGTGGGAAATGAGGGGATGGAGAGAGGAGGAGGTGGAGGAGGAGTGAGCCCCCCTCCCTCTCATGTTTTCTGGACCTAAAAATAGACCGCATCCTCCCTTTCTTTTCTATTCCCAGTTCATCTGTTTCCATACCCAGCATCCCTCCCTGGATCTCCCCCTCATCCTTGTCCTGCTCTCTCCTTGTCTCTGTGTTTAGTCTAAGTAAACATGCTCTCTGGTGCCCAATGATAAGACTCCTCAAGTGTAATGCCAGACAGTTTGGACACTGCTAACAGGCTGGCCTTGATGAAGGATTAGCTATAGGGGTGATTTCATTTAACACTGCAGTATTCCCATGGCCAGACTGCACTGTCTCCCCACCAAAAATAAAAGCATGATTATTAAAAGCTCCTTAGTACAAATCCCCTTAGTGTCTGCTGATTGCCAGTCATGAAGTGCTGAAAGAACAATATGATCTTTAGAAAATAAACTGTTTTTTAAAATTGTTTTATTAAATTCTGAACTAATATATCCAATTGTCTACGCATGGCTTACTAATAAACAATAGCATGCTTTTTAAGGAGTGTGAATATACTCCTGTAATGCCCACATAAGTAAGTGTTTTTGGAAAACTTTTGCGCACTTTTGTCTGAAAGTAACGCAGCTTTCTTCTTCCTTTATCTACTAATTTATGATTGCATGCTGTTTGAGTGATGAAATCACGGTAGGTGGGCAGGAGGGATATTGGCTTTCAGTGGATTATGTTCTAGCACATGGCCAACCTTGGCTTAGTCATCGCGCCCACTGCCCGCCCACCAAGGAGATGAGAGTAGGAGTGAGAGAGTGAGAGCGAGAGAGAGAGAGCGAGAGAGAGGCCTTGCCCTAGGAACACTATCCCACCACCAGCCAGGAACAGCAGATCATAGTGGATTTAGAAACAGGCAGAAATCAGTAGAAAACAGAGTCAGCTAAAGGTAGAGACGGAAGAGAGAAGAAGGTCTGGCCCCAGGAGTGCTGCTCCGACATGAACCAGAAACGGATCTGTCACTGCAATGAGATGAATACAAACAATAAAGATAAAACAGAAAACACAAGTAATACAGGAGGAATTAGTGTGTGTGAGCGTGGGATACTGCGCCTTGGGTCACCTGAATCAGAAAAAGCCCATTATTACATTTATTACTCAGCAAATAAAAACTCTGAGCAGATTTATAGCAGATATTTTCCCACACATAATCAGAGTGTCACCACTTATTGTCCCCATTGTTACTGCTGCCTACTACTAAAAACAATACTACCACTAATAATGCCGTGTTTTCACTGCATGGTACGGCTGAGCTCTAATCAGCTTGACTCACTTTTGGTACCAGGTCCTTTTCTCTGTTTTCGGATAGTACCCCCTCAGTGTAGGCAGGATTCTCAGCTAATCGCCATAGCGCTGCCACGTGAAACTGCTGTGACATCATGTTCAACGTGACGCTTGCTGAACCCTTTCATCAGCAACCAAACACAGGAATGTCTTTTTAAAATCTGGGTCGAGTGAATCAGACTTTTTCGGCTGCTAGTGATGTTAGCTTGTTGAGACTTGAAACATCAACAGAGGTGTTACCAAAAATCGAGTTGAGTAGAGTTGAGCCGTACCTATGTCAGAACTTATTCGGGAAAAGCGTTTCTATCTCCTGTTTACTGCTTTAACTATTTTCCAAAAAAGACAAAAACCACCTCAAATGAAGAGCGAAAAAACTTTTATGCACGTTTTTGAAAGTTTTGGTGTTTCGAGCAAGCTTTTCGAGCAAATCTTCAAAATACGCATAGAACACGACAACTGTTGCAATGACTATAACTGCAATTTGATGGCTGCAGCAGTTAGTATGCTGATTTTAAAATATAATCAAATACAAACTGGCAGGTGAACCTCAAGAAGTTGCATATTAACATATTCAGGAGAGCAACAGAGCATTTATTTGGATTTGTCGACCTGATGAACTTTGACATTCCTTCTCAGTGACCCTATGCTGCTTGATTCTTCACTATGTTCACTAGCTGCTGATTAGTGCAGCTCTAATAGGAATAAATGTAAGTATATGTACTTTACTTGTCAGATAGATTTTATTATTGTAGAGCCATGGTATAAATATAAATATGAGTGTAAACGTTCTTGGCTCAACAGCACCATCCTGACAGGAGGTCAGAAATTGGAACTGCAGTCTGTTTTCTAACATTTGCCAAAAAACAAAAAAGCCTGGTGCATGCAGATCCCACTGAATGAAGAACACATGCAATACAGCAACAACATTTAACCACTTCTTTAAATACAAAAACAAAAAAGGAGACACTTCTTTCTCAGAGCTATATTTTTCTTTAGTACACCACAGATTCTGAAAGGTTGAAGCTAAAAGGTTTGTAACATCCAGTTCCTGAGTGAACTATGGAGGTAAAGATGAAAAGTTAATATTCTATGATGAAAAAGTCATCACATAGAGCTTTAATTTGCACTGAACTTAACACTGTATCCTCTGGGAGTTGTATGATCCTCTAAAATGTGCTGTGGTTGCATAAAGCATGAGATGGCAGAAACCTACTGGTTGGCAAATTTGGAACAAAAAAGTGCATTAACTGCAGCAGTGTCAAACGAGGATAAATGCCAGTGTGTTTTTTTTTCTTTTTTCCAGGGAGCAGGCATAGCTGGCAGACTACCTCTCATCCATGATTCAATGCTTGTCTCTCTCTGTCTAGTAGGGGGTTGTCCCTTAGGGAGGGAGATGTTGGGGAGTCAGGGGAAATATTGAACATCCTTCTGCAGCCATACACCAGGGACAATGATTCTCCGGGGACGTGAGGAGGAAGGAGGCCGGGTGCTCTAAAAAGCTGTAGGAGTTGATGAAAACCTTGTGAAGAAGGGATGCAAGTATCTGTTGGCAACCATCTGGAAAGCTTTCTAATGAAATAGTGATAATACCATCTGTCCATCAAACCAGATGACAACACTGCAACTGCTGCTTCTGCTGTTGTGCACAGGAATGCTTCACCAATGCCTTCTGATTATTAGACTTCCAGAAAGGAAATGATGAGGAAGATTATGTGCTACAAACCACATAGTTTATTCTAAAAGGCTTTTAATGATGTTGGGGGAGTAAAGGGAGATGGGTTATTACACAGAAGAATACCTAGATTACTTTCTGTTTCCTAGAGAGATAACTTTGAGAAATGAAAAGAAAAGCTGAGTAAATACCACTAATGATCAGACTGTCAAGATTTTTACTCTCCTTAATGTGGCTGTGGAGGCATCAGCTGGTGACAGACATCAAAAAGGCTGTTTTTCCTTTTATTCTGACATCAACGTGAACCTTTCCTACACCTGGCACCACTCACAGGGCTGCGGCTGTTCTCTGCTCCTGATTTGTAACCTTGAAATATATACGAAAATACATCATGTAGCTGCAGAATCTTGCTCACTTTATACCTTGAAACATGTTTAAATATTTGTTTATGAGATTATGTTGTTTGGAAATTGTAAAATAGACACTCAGGTACAAGTGAAGATAGATGGTGTTGATATAGAAAGAGTTTATGAAAATAATAGTCTAGGTGTGATACTAAATCACAAAATCTGCTGGAAACCTAAAACCTATGACCTCATACTTAATCACAAAGGGCTGTACGTTGTTTTTTCTTCACTTGTACTGTCTTATCTAAATTACTGTGTGGAGGTATGGAGTTTCACTTACAAAAGCAACATTATGTATAAAATGGGCCATAAATGAGATAAAGTTTATGAATTATTTGATGAGTAGCAGAGAAAGGGTAGGAATAAATAAGTGAATTCAACCTCCTCCTCTTCTCTTCAAACATGTTAGATTTATTACCTCTGCCAAGGTTTTCACGTCTGTCTGTCTGTCTGTGTACAAAATAACTCAAAAAGTACTGCACGGATTTGGATGAAATTTTCGGACAACGTGTGTATTGGAACAAGGAACAGGTGATTCGATTTTGGTGGTGATCGGTGATTCAATATAATCATATAATAAAAGTTTTTTGCAATCTGCTATTGTGTAACTGACCCTACTGCCTTGGAAAAGGTCTGCGCTCTCTTTTCTAGTTATTCATTTGTGTTCTTTTTTGGACTGCATTCATTAAGTTTGTGTAAAGCCTTACTGTTAATTTCAATGCATTGTAATTTTTTTGTTATCTTACTTTTTTGTTATCTTATATCTTTTAGCAAAAAAAAAAAGGTTGTGACTTGTGCTAATGTAGATTTTATTAAGTCTTTATTAATAAAAAAGTCTAGATTGATACTGCAGGATAAAAGCAGGAGAGCTGATTTTTTTTTTTATTGGGACAAAAGGTGTTAGTACGTATGCTTAAAATGAGCTCATACATCGTGTGGTCCAACCACGTCTGAAGACAAAAGTGTTAATAGCTTTTTTGACCGGCTACACTGGAAGGCGGGTGAAAAGCCGGCTGTCATAGAAAGGGACGAGATGCAATGAATCATAGACATTGGGATAACCATGCACACTTTCAGACACTCATTCTTTGATCACATTCATGGTGTTGTGCTTGGTCATACTCACAGAAAGTGACAGAAGCAATTGTGTGAAAATGAAAGATGAGAGCTTGAAAGAGAAGTTCAAACCCTCTCACCTCTGCACACCTGGAAATTTGCTGTGTGAAGTCGGTGTGCTTTTGGGTTTCAGTGACATGATACACACTCAGACCACTGGTTTCTACTGATGTACAGGTGGTGCTAACATGTGAAGATATGATGCAATGGGCCAACAAGGGCAGGGAAGAAGAATGCAAGCAACTAAACATGGATGAAAACGATACTTGATTTAAAAACAGCAAAAAACTTTGCAAATGTTTTGTGAAGAAGAAACATGTTTGCTATCAACAAAGGGCACAATCTAGAATTCAGTTTTATTTATGCAGATTTCATTTATTTAATGCATTATTCACATTATCCTTTCAGCTCAGAACAAACCCTAACCCTATATTTAAGCACACAGAAAACAAGACAACAACATGCACCTTAAGTCAATAACACCACACTGGGAATCAAAGATCGTCTTGTTTGCTGTAAACATCAGTCTCACTTTCATCCATTAGCAAATCAGACCAAATCAGATCAAGCCATTAGAAGGCTCTCAGACACACCGACACACCTCGAGGAACATTTCAAAGCTGGGGAGGCATCATGGTAGACAGCCTCCAGTTGCAATCATTCAAATATACCAAAGTCTGTGTTAAGAAAGCCATCTGTCCTGAACTGTCCATCTGAGCTTGCTTATGATAATACTGCTGCAGCTGCTGTGAGCAACAGTGTTTAACAATGGCATCAGGTTTTTCTTATCACAGTCCTCCATTATGGAAATAATGGACCAAGCAGTACACCACCAACTGGTGCATTATAAAACACATTAATGATATTAGGTGTGAGGAGAGAGAGGAGGCATCGAGGAGGAATAATTATCATCTAAAAAATTCATAGATCTTTGCAGTTCGCTGGGAAGATAAAGCCACACGTTGCAAAAGGCAGAGAAGCATCCTGAGGTTTCTTCTCACGGTACCTTCTAGAATGCACTGTTATTACAAATGATATATAAAATGAAGAATAAAGACGACCGAGGGAACAAATGCGTAGACTGAGGAAACATCCTGAAGTGTGAAACAGTGAAGTGACATGCCAAGGAACAGATGCTCCATTTGACTGATGGCTCAATGCAGCTTGATTGTGTACACAGAGACAGAAGTGTATTGATGAATGCGAGCGAAAGCACGGCTTATCAGCCACCACACTGCAGATGCTGTTAAATGGCTAATAATGGTTTGCAGAATCTGCCTCACAGCGTGTAAAGATAAATCTCCAGTTTGGATGGAGTAATTGCCTTCACTCCAGGCAGTGTTTACACCTGGGCATCTGTTTCTCATGTTCTGCAATCCTGGCCTGCTGTGAAACAGACTGTCGTCCGTCCTCCATCCGAGACCCTCAGCATACCTTTGTACTCCACAAAGGTATGCTGAGGGTCTTGAAGGGCTGGATACAGTTGGGTTTCAGTGACACGATACACACTCAGACCACCTGAATCAAAGTAGTTCTTTTGTCTAATCGTAACCGAACTGCAACTGTTTCACAACAGTAAAAACACATAAAAACAGCAACAGTTACATGTAGGTATGAGTTGTCATGCCACTTGTGTTGGGTGCTTCTTTAGGAAATGCTCCTGTGGGTCATATAAGATTGTAGGAACAAACAACCTGTATGCTTGAATGAGTTGAAGTACTTGTTGGTCTTTTCTCTATGCAACCCTGAGAGCTTAATATTTAACAAACCCTCCTCCCTCTGGGCTGCAAGCTTGGTAGCACTGAAACAATTAGTATATCAGTCGATGTGTCCATCGACAGGAAATTAACTGCCCACGATTTTGATGATTGATTAATTGTTCACGTCATATTACGCAAACACAACAGAAAAGTAATTGGGAGATTAATCAATAATGATAGTAACTGTTAGCAGTCATGATAAGTGGGCAACAGTTTATTTTAGAATGATTAACACAAGCACGGAAAGCAGAAACAGATCCAGCTTCTCCTTCGCTCCTACAGCAGGTAGAACCTAAAATAATCTCAGGGCAAAGACATGAGTGGGCAACTTAAATATCACACAACCAAAATAATATTATTATTGTTGTAAGTGATAATGTAATGCTGGAGTGGGAATAATAAAACTGCTGCAGACCAAAATAACATTTTGGAATTATACCAACAAAATACAACTGTACTGTACCACATGAAGTGTACTGTGCAGGTCGAATAAACAGCATATATTAAAGTATACTTAGGAAATTAGGGTTAACCGTATGCAATGGGAACAAAAGGAAACAAAGAAGCCTCTCCTCTTTTCTTATCTCCTGTCAATCTTCCCCTTCAGTCCATCCTGTACACCATGTGTCCCCCACATGCTGCCCCCACAACCTCCTTCTTCCTTTCTCTCTTATGAATGAGCGATGGCGAGCTGCCAAAGATGTCCTTGTGATAGTGGTCACAGACGGTGTTGCTGTGGTAACTCGCAGACTTAGGATTCATGGCATCTATTCAACAACCTTGTCAGCATGAGCTCAATAACTTCCCCCACCTATCTGCAGGGTAATTTTATTTTGAATGCCCAAGTGGTGCAGTGCTGCACAGGTGCAGGCTGGAGTGTCTGACGAACTTTGTATGTGCAACAATTTGTATTGTAAGGCAATGTCATAATGTTTTGTCCATGTTAGTGGAGCTAATATGTTTTTTGTTTACTCTGACACTTCCCAGTCATGCACAAAACTGCAGTTGTTTGTTGAGTGGGTGTGTTGTAACAGCACATACAGTATTTTTCTTGTGTATTTGACAGGCAAAGTATTTATTGTGACACTAAAACTAGTGTGCAAGTATCTAATTGGTTGGTTGTAGTTGGGTGTTGTCAAGGAGGATGGGGGATGGATTTAAAGTTAATTATCTGCAGTGAATGCTTCAACTGAAGGTGACAGTTTGAATTTGACTTAAAGTACAAAAAAATTTATTTTCTCTTTAAATTGGGTGTAAAAACGTTTTCATTTATGAAACGGTCTCAATAAGGATTCACAATAATTAATCAATACACTCAGTTATTATATAAGTTTCTACTCAGTGAATGTAATGTTATGAATACACAGTATTAACATATTCCATAGCAAATGTATGCATTGAGATAATTTGGTTCATTATTGATCGTTAGGTTTACTTTGTCCTGAATATTATGTATCCAGTAGGCAAGAGATGAGCGAGGCCATCGCCCCTATGGACCAAAATACTTCACCCTTGTTGTGCCTTCCTCTCTCCATCTCTGAGTAGCAGAGAGAGTGCAGGGACAGAGAGTTTATTCAGCTGAATATGTTAGTCTAGTCTGCCTGACTTATTGAACCTTTGTCTGTCTGAGGTTTGTGCAAGTTAGAATCTTTGGCCCTGAAAATTCAGTAGCCCAACTCTGCTGTGTATTGCAAAATCCATGGTGCTTTCCATGGTGCTGAAGTGCTGCAGCGGGCGGATTTGTAATCACGACTTTGTCTCTGACTCTTCCTGACTGTCAGTTTTATCCAAGTGGTAACCTCTGGCTAAAAAATGAAGCAGATGTAAAGTGACAAAACTGCAGTTCCTCATGAGGCCACTTGAGGCTGGCTCCGAAAGTGAGTCAACCCCATAGACCCCCATGTTTGAATAAACACGTTTACAGCCTGGTATGGTTTTGGTTTCATTCGACTTTAATTATATTAAGGCTAAGCATTAATTAAGGGCATGGCCACTTTGAGTGATGGACGGCTGCCCTCACAGGTGGCTCTCCGCTGAATTCAGCCTGCCTCAGCTCATTCCTCTTTGTCCCTTTTATGGATTAGCAGGGACAATAGACTGACTTGCACAGCGGCTCTTTGGGAACCTTTGGGTGAAGGCCTGCTGACTATGCAGAGGTTTTATACAGTCTTCTTGGATCTATAATATTTAATTTAATATGCATAATCACTAAGATAGTGTGCAACCTTTCAGTGAACCCTGTTATCTTCATGTAACATTATAAAGGGTTGTTAAAATGTTATACTTCAGCAATTCTACTGATTGATTTGTCCGACACTCTGCACTGATATGTTTAATATGTAAGATTTATTCCACTCTAATAATTAAAATTGATTTCTAGCGACTTTTAATGACTTCACATTACTGAAGATGCTTTGTTATTGACGTGTCTTATGTGATTGATTAAAAAAAAAGGTTTGTGGTGACTATAAAAGCTCCATAATGCCCGGGCAAAGTGCTCTTGTCTAACAAAGGCCATTATGGTGTGAGCGCCTTTGGTCAGCACATCTGCTGTGTGTTTGGTGGTAAATGAGCATTTGACCTCTGCATTCCTGAGTTCACTTCACTTGTTAGTGTTTGTTTATTGTCTCTCCATGAGTAGAGAGAGAGAAAGTGATAAAAACATGGTCTGTCTTAAGAGATTTAGAGCTTATATAACAAGTGATGATCTAATTAAGGCTGTTTGAAAAAGGTGTTTGAGATCATCAAGTGTTTCTCCTCCTCAGCAAAATCTAGGTCACCACTGGAGAGGAGCGGCATCACTCGAATATGCCATCACGGTATACAAATATAGCAGGAAAAGGCTACATAAGCAGGGAACGTTATAATATGTAACCATACAGACACTGCACTGGAACTCTGAGGTTTTTTTAACAGTATGCTTGTCTGTTTTATGTCTTATCCCCCAAAGTATGGCATGAAGAACACTGTGTTTTTGGATTTGCTCCATATGCAAATGCACCCGCCTGTCTTGAAGAGATGTCTGACTCGTTAGTGGTAACACAGCACTTCATTGTGCTTTAATGCAGCTGTGGTGTAAACCGCTGGGTGCTTTTGTTATCACAGTATTGATCCTATTAGAAGTTATCGCCTTGGAATCTGTTATGCATGTCGTATTTTTAAACCGCCGCTGGTTTTTGAGGGCAAACAAAATGTGAAATATTATCTTTCAGCCTCCACCACAGGTTCTGCCTCATTCATGGAGCCAAGCAGTGCGGTTCAGAAGGAAATGAGATCAAGCAACTGCAAAGAGTGTTTTATCTAGTCGAGCTGTCATGGTATATAGCCACAGGTTCTATTCAGGCTGCTCTCGCACCGCCTTAGGCAGCCAGACTTGAGCTGGGTGGGTTGCTCACCTATTTTGAAGCTGCTCTTTTAAAATATAATAATCCCCACCTTCTGGGTTCGTAAGCTTTCATAATATGTGTCCTTGTGTGTGTGTGTGTGTGTGTGTGTGTCTCTAGATTCTGTCAGACTATGTATGCTCTGCTTGCAATGTGACTGTCGTGTCATGATTGGAATATCTGCGCCGTGTGTGTGAGGATGCATGTGTTCCTCTGTGATATGCGAGTGTAATATTTGTGTGATGCAGAGTTGGAAGGAATTTCTGTTCTCCTCATGTAGACACACTTGTCCTCAGATAACACTGTCAAGGTAATACCATTCTCCCCAGAATGTCTGATGCAGTAACACTCGCTGAAAAAGGAGAGCTTTTAATTTCCTCAGCAGCACAGTCAGTGAGGTTTTTACATCTGCACAGACAGACAGAAGCAGGAACGAACTCAAGATGAGTTTCAAATTGAATGACGGGACAGGCAGCATTTGATAGGGTGTACTAAGCTGTACCGAATGTAGATTTATTATAGGAACTGTAACTGAGGATAAGCTCATGTTACAGTTTTCTTCATTAAAAATGCATCTTGATGGATCCTAATAACCACTCATCTGTCTCAAGGGATTTTAATTGCACGCAGGTAATGATGATCTAATTAAAGCTGTTAGAAAAATTTGTTTGAGCTCATCAAGTACGGAGGAATTCTTCCCGTCACTTACATCTAGGTCAACACCAGAAACAGATAGCATCACTTGGAAGGAAGGAAATCATTTAATGCAACCTGTAAGATGTGCAGCACAATCAACAAATTAATGCTCTCTTTGTAGCAGCTCGCTTTAAATGTCAAGGTCATAGTAGTTTGCAGCATGGATCTTCAAGCAGTCTATTTACACAAAGGTGCCCGCTGCCACTCAACCGACAGCGATTCAACCAAAAGTAACTAAAAGCTCTCAAAAATCATTCTGAGAAATATTTAGTGCAAATTATGATATTTTCTTTGCCCTATTTTACAATCATGAAAGACCCTGTTTACATGGTTCATGCTTTAAAACACACGTAACCACAGTTTACTCAACATGCCAATCTTACAAAATCCTCCCCAAGGCTGAAAAACAACCTCTTTTACAGCCTCCTTTCTTTCTTTCTTTCTTGCCAAGATAACTGATAAAGGTCACCTCCAAAATGAGCTATCTTTGGACACAATAAAATTGCCGAAACTTCCTCCTAAAAAAAAAACCTCCCACCTTTCTGATGCGCTCAAGATAGAACCTTTCTAATAACTGATCCTTTTATTGGCTCGCTTTTCTTGGAAACAGCACATCTAACAAGGGACTTATAGTGCACTTAACAAGAGCTAAAAAGAAATCTAACAGGCCAGCATTGATTTACAAATGTTTTTTTGCTCTAAATGGTTGCTTTAGAACATTCTGATTGCACCCTGAGTGCCCTCAGTGAGACTCTTTGAAGTGCTTGGAGCCATGTGCTGAAGCTCAGTATGTGCTTATATCCGGAGCTTTTGTTAGTCACTTCATATGTACTGAGTCCTGTGCCATCATTATTCAATGATTCACACTGTGCAGCCAAAACACTCACTCTTATCTGTTAAGAGGCTGCAGAGACGCAGTCAGACAGCTCTGGGTGGGTGGATGGGTGGGGGACGGAGAGAGAACGAGAGACTCTTGCTCTCTCTCCCTCTCTCTAGAGGGAAACGACTTTCCTCTCTTCCTCACAACGTGAAGCCAGAGAGCATCCCGACTTCAAGAGCTTTAGATCCTGAATATTCACGCTGGTGGCATTTTACCATGTGTAGGCGGTGAGGGTTTGCAGAGATAGGGGAGAGTGTGTGAAGTATTGATCACTGGTGCTTGTTGTCCTTGTGTGCTCCGTGTCTCACACTGCCAGCTAACTCTCAGAGTAAAGACAGTGAGACATACATACAGAGGGAAGGTTGGCGTTATAAGGCGCACTTATTCAACGGGGGATGAGCTCAACACAAGTAGGATTAATTTAGGAAAATATATTAAGAACAACAAGGGAAATGATGCATGCGACACATTTAAAGAGGCTGCATGAGTACAATTAATTTTTGTTTTAGGTGCTAGCCTGAACTGTATAATGATGTATTTATACCAATTTGATTTTACAACGGTTGAGTTTCTTACTGAATTTATTCTTTCTAACTTCAGTAAAGGAACATCTCACACTCTGATACTTAATCTGTTAGGTGTCAAAATCTTCTGAAGTTCAACAGCTTCCACTGTGTTGTGATCAAATATTGTAAGTCTGGCCTTTTTTCCTCAACCTTCCTGTCTCCCTTTAATTCAGTTACTTTACATTTCCCAGAATAATACAGTCGGAAACGTCTGGGATTGCAGTAGTGCCCCTATTAAAAATAAAACCCATCTTTGGTCTATTAAGATGTGGCAGACATTGGTGTGACAGTGGTATCAATAAGGAACAATCCAGTTATGTGTGGGAATAAGAAAAAAATCACCAATAAACAGCAGAAAAAAGAGGAGGATAGCCAGAAGCAATTCGGATTGATTTTTCCACTGAGGTCTTGATATTTACGTGAGAAAAATGAGTTGTTTTTAAACTCTTTTACTTTAAACTTTATAGTGGTATTCGTGCCCACCTGATTCACATTGGTGAACTTCCAAGGAAACTCCTTATGCAGTACATCTGTGGGAGAAGGCGACTGACAAAGGACTGAAATAATCCAAAAATTCATATTTTTTAAATCTTTTTTCCTCTCTTTTCATTGCTCCCTCTCTCGTTCTTGCCAGGCCTTCAAGTGTCCTCCAGCAGCTCTTTAGTTACAGTATTTGCCTGTGCTCCATCATTGTCAATTAGACTCCAATCCCTAACTGGGATGATTTTCAGCTCCAGGGTATTTGACTAGCTACAAGCTTTCATTATAACACAATGCTGCAGTACTAGCTCATGAACTGCCAAGTAGTCACAGATTTACATATCAAACCCAGCTTTTTCATAATCTGAAGAAGAAATTCACTTTCACCCACACACAACCTTCACTTGTACGGAATAGAACAAACTGTTACCTTTCCCAGATGAGCTCCACTCATAAGTCCTGTGTGTGTGTCATACGATGATGGAGAGGAGACAAATTTGAGGAGGATGATCCATGGAGTCAGACCTGTGAGAACAACATAACACATCAGTGCAATGCACAGTCACAACGTACAGACACCACACACTCAGTTACCATTACTGTTAGATATAACCACATAAAAATATATTTTAAACCAAACTGCTCAGGCGTGACAGCACCCTTAGACACGGAGTGGATAGCTTCAATTGAAAGCAAACAAAATGACATATTTTTGTAGCCCCAGAAGTAGCATCACCATGAGGTGTATTGAGAATTCGCCTATGGGAATTTTGCATTGGAGTTTGGATCCTGGCAGAAAAGAAGCTCTGTGGTAAAGACACGTTTCTGATGTTTACACTTTGTGTTCAGCAGGATAATCTTCACAAAAGAATACCACTTTGATGACGTTTGAAGCATCAATGTAGCCGACCAAACTAAAAAGCTAATGTGATGCTATAGTGAACTAAACCACGGACTTCACTATCGTGCTTCAGATGCTCTCCAACAAGCTAACCGGCGGTTACGCGTGATGACGTTTAATGTCCTCAATAACCACTGTAGTCTCATGCAGCCCCTTGTCAGCCACATGTAAAAACTCCAAAATTCTCGTCAGCTTGTGTTAACCGCAGACCTTTTTTCAGGCATCTAACCAACAACCCATTTAAAATCCTCATTGAGTTTGAGAGCATAAACCCCATTGCACTAAAATACTAACTTACTTTCAGGTTGAAGAACTCATTCCTGTGGTGCCCTGGACCTTTGAGTATTGAAGAATGCCTCATCATTCAACACCAAATTTCAATGCCTACGAAGAGCACGCTTTTAGCAGGAACCATTTAATTTTGCTTCTCTTCACTCTGAGGTTAACAGATTAAAAATACTTTTGTGAAAGAAACATTTGATTGATTTAAAAGATTAAAATAATCACACTTTAATTAATTAAACCTGAGACCTTATGCCCATGAATGCCTTTTTTTCTGAATAATCTTTCAGTAATAAATTTATTATCATCCACTCGCAGTATTTGTCTGTAAAAAAAAAAACAGACCTTGATGGAACTGAAAAACTGGAAATTGACCATCCCCAAAGAATACCTCTTAGTACACAAAATCCTTTACAGGTGGAGGGATTTGAAGCAACACATTTTCTGTGTTTGTTAATGTGTGCCTGTTTGTGTAGCACATATTAGTGTGTTGCCAGGCTGTTGAACTCAGTGTACACATTTTCCATGTGTGTATTTTTACACCGGGGGGGAGTTTGGGGAGCTCTGCTGGCCTCCAATCCGGCTGGCGTATCGGGCCCAGGCTCTACTCTGTGCTTTGCTCCCTTCTGTGTGTTCTTGGAAACGTGGCTGCCTTGTGTTGCCCTGCCAGGCCCTGGAGACAACTCCCAGTGCATTTCTGTCTCAGTGGCGTGTGCGAGTGTTTTCTCATGTGTGTCTATTCGTCCATGCATGTCATTCCAGTCACTGCTGAGCACAAAACATTTGTGTCTAAAATAAATAATGTTTTTTTTTCTGCTCTGCAAAGTTTGGAAGTGTAGCTTTTTGGGGAAAAATATAAAATTTAACGGCTGTTGCAGAATTAAATAAGTGCAACTTACTGGAGGTTTTATATGACAAATGACACAAATCAGAGAGATTTGTCAACGGAGAGGCAGGAATCTGACGGGAGTGACTGTTAGTCACCAACTTCCTCTTCTCACTCTCTGCCCCCTGGAGACATGGTTGATCCACACAGGAACCTGATTGCATCTGTTTGCCTCTTGCTCACACACGACCTACACTACTTCCTATTGCAAGTTGATGAAAACTCTCTCTCTCTCTCTCCCTCCTCCACTGTCTCTGTGTTGTCCAGATGGAGGAAGTAATAGCACGCATGCAGGATGAGAAAAATGGCATCCCCATCCGAACAGTGAAAAGTTTTCTAACCAAGATCCCCAGTGTTTTTTCAGGTAAGGCTTTTATCTCTGCTGTGTTCTGTTGTGCTCCTCTCCTCTTCCTCTCCTCCACTTGGCTCCCACCCACTTACAAGTACCCGACTAGTACTCTGTTCTGGCCAAACAAAACACTGAAAGTATTTAGAGGGTTGTCCGTTTTGCATTTCACACAGGCAGTGCCAGAGTGTCAAGAGGATCATATTGGATTTTCGAGCTGAGCAACCTAATAGATAAGAATCTGTGCTGGAGTGATACTCCATAAGTGATTATTCAAGTTAAACACAGCATTCAAAGGCTGAGAGGAGTGAGGTCACCCTCACTTTCATGTACAAATAAAAGCATATATATCTGTTTATAACAGTTAGAGCTTCAATGGTATCACTTTCCTACAGCATATTGAGAAAGTTTGGTGCTTTTTAAAATCATGCTCCCCTCAAAAGTGTGTTTTTCTTATGTTTATGTCCCATAAAATGTCTCAAAACTAATTTTGAGGTACTTGTACTTTACTTGAGTATTTCTATTTACGTAGCTTTATACCTATACTTCACTGCATTTTAGAGGCAGATATGGTACTTTTTACTTCACTAAATGTAGCTGCCAAATTAAGTTACTGGTTCATTTTCAGGTCAACATTTAACATGAAAAACGTGATAAATTTAAATGATTATGCATTCTTATAAACTAAACCACATAACAGCAAATTAGTTCAAACCAACCCTACCTTGATAATAGTAAAATGCTGCTTACATAAATGCATTAGAACTCCAATAATATATTTGGAATATACACGGTCGCCCAAAAAGTTGAAATAATTGTTTTCAGACACAATCCTCTGTTAATTGTGGTTTCATTTTCATTGTGATGTCTTTGGAAGAGATTGATCAATAAAGTTTTCAGAATATATACACTTAATCTGTCAATAATAAATCACATTGTCACAGTCATTTAATGGAAAAAAATATCTTAGTCCAACTTTATGGGTGACTGTGTATATAACAATCTGTGTTCTTTTCATGCTGATACTTTTGTACTTTTACTTCAGTAAGTTTTGAATGCAGGACTTGTACTTGTAATGGAGTATTTTCACATTGCAGTATTGGTACTTTTACTTGAGTAAAGGATCTGAATACTTCTACTTCTAGGGCAAGCTAGATCAGGTAGGTTGCAACGTCTTAGGCCAATCACTGTCCAGTATGCAAAAGCTGGGAAAAAAACATCCAGCACGTAAAGTGGGCTTTTTATTACAGAGAGAAAAACACACTGTACCATTGTAGCAAATATTAGGTTTGTTTTCAGAACCACAAATTATATATAAGCCACAGTTGAAATTATGATTTAGTGCAAGTAGTGGTGGTGGAATGGGTGCCAGATTCAGAGAAAATACTAATAATATTATGTTTCCAGCCCCTTGTCAGCATTTTTGTTAATTTTATTTATGTTGAAAAAATGTGTTGAACAAAATATTATTAAACATTATACTTAAAAAAACATGTCTGGAGGGGGACTTTAATTATCCAATAATGTGATTATAAGTATTCCAGCAAGTGCAACGTCCTGAAAATTTTATCTCACCAAAAATGCTACAACCTCCACCAGTCACCATCACTGCTAACTAAGCTTTGTCTTGTCACAACCGGTGACATGTCCAGGCCGTTCTGACACGTGTGGCTAAGATGAGGGTTGAAAGGTTGGCAGTGAGCACCAACATATAGACACAGACACGGATAAATTTAAATAGCTAACTTTAGCTTCGGTGACGTTAGTGAAAGAATGACAAATGCTTTGGGCATGTAAAGGGCAGCTGATGCACGGTTCTTTTTTTGTTTGTTTCCTATTTCATGCCAAGTGTACTACACTGTGTTTTTGTTTGTTTCAAACAGTGGAGGGCTATACTGATGAATGATTTTACCAGCAACTTCAGCTCAGATCCATCTCTGTTCCATCTTTCTGTCATTATACAATCAATACAGCTATAGCAAACGCCTACACTGGCCACGTCTGTGGGAACATGACAGAGCATCGCAGCAGATGGCTGAATTACAGCTCTGTTTTGCACCTACCCTATATACAGTAATACCTAACTACAGTACTATACTTACACTTCATCCTTATGACTAAAGCTGCATCATAATTATAAGCATTAAGAATATATTTCTGTCAAAATACCTGAAGTTTCTATCAAGATTGCATCATTGTGCAGTGTAGTTTTCAGACTCCATGCTACCTAACCCAGAACACTGGTCCCCTGGTAGTTTCTTAGGCTGCAACAAAGACTCAGTCCCCGTGTAGCTTCCCCTCTGTAAACACTGCCACTTCAGTCGTGCTCATTGGAGCACTCGGCCAAGCTCGAAGCACAACAGTCGGGGATGTAACCCAGGTTGCTGCAGCGTGTTTTTTCCTCTGCACCACTTTCTGCAGCCTCAATTTCTAATAAAACACATTGATTTTTTTTGTTCACCCTGCAATTTATTAACCTGTTACATCAACAGCACTTACTCTCAAATGCCTGTGTTGCTGACAGAGGAGGTGTCTCTACATAAATCCAGTACACTGTAATTTTTTCAGAATTGCTATTACAAATGTGGCTATTTTTCTTACTTATTTTACTGGTGAGCCGGGTTATACAATTCTATTATTTTTCTTTCTTACATGTCAAAATGTCTTATCACACAGGTGCTCAAACTGGATTAGTCAGCCACATGCTTTTAGCAGTATATATAAATAACATACTTGTAAAAAGCCCCCCAGATACATGTATATGTGTTTACAATGAGCCTCATTTGAGTGTGTTGTTACAGTGTGTGGTATTTTGTATAAGACATCCTTCATTCCTTTAAGTTAACAATATATCTTAGAAACCACTCTTTGGTTTGTTTTCTATTAATGCAAAGAGGAGGTCAGTTATGCTGCAGGTTTTTACTACTTACAGTATATTACAACATTTTACATGTCCTTATATTTCTTTTTTTTCCTATTTTGTGCGCACAGGTTTGTCTTTAACTCATATGTTTTTATTATTTTACATCCCCTTAATGTTACTGTTACTTTCCTCCATTCATCATTGCTATTTAATATGCTAAAGTATTTTCAGCTGTGCATTTTGCCTTTAGCTGAGTTACTTTTTGCAAAAGAAATATAATATTTGCTATTGTTGGGATCATCCATTTGTGTTCTGTTAAGAAGAGGTCAGTAATACAGATTTTTAGCACTGACAGTTTATTATAACCTTTCTCATATTTTCTTAATAGTTTTTGCCCTCCACTGCATGCCAAGCATGGCTTTATGCTGCTTTTACCATTCATTGTGAATAATTATCTCTTCAACATACATCATTTATATTTATTATGTTAAAGTATTCTCAGCTGTGCAGGTTGCCCTTTGCTGAGTTACTTTTTGCTCAAGAAATATGATATTTGCCAACACTGGGATCATTAATTGTTGATGTTATTGCTTATTGCTATGCATATATTAATGTCATGTTTTGATGCACACACATGCTTACGCCCGCCTGCACGCACACACAGCCCAATCTATAGGCATGATATTAATGAATTCGGGGAACAGCCTTGTTAGAGGATTACCTTACACATCTCATTTAAGCTCTCTCTTAGAAAGTGGGTCAACTTTGATAGTGTGAAAATGGTGTTGTATTAATGATGTTAATCCATGGAAAATCTCATCTGGTTATGGGGGCGAGGAAATGCAAGGGGATGCAATGTAGACAAACACAGACACAGACAGAAAGATGGCTTGATGGACAGAAAGATGGCTTGATGGACAGAGAGACAGCCACAGGGACCGACTGTCTCACTGCATGAATTCCCTCATGTCTCCATTTTGCACCTTTTTCTGCCTTCTGTGGCTCTCTTCTCCTCAACATACCTTCACCTGTCAGCATGACAGACAGTAATAATAGCTTAGAAAATATATATTTAGCCAAAGTGGCAAAGTCACATGTTGTGGCGGGGTGTGAAAATGCCCAGGGGGGCAGAGGAGGCTGTTATGTTTTTCTGAGATGTGAAAATGATTCAGTTGAATTCTCAGACGGGGAACATGAATTGCAAAATGACATCCACCATATGAAAAGTTTGATGTTCAAACAAGAAAAAGTAATATACAAGTCATCTCCAGACCTTTACTCAAAATAGTACTTGATGATTGAATCATCTGTTTTAAAAAATCACACACACTTGCCTTGTCTTTTGTTCAGAATTCTCCTCTACTCTCTCCAGATAAATCTGACCTGTTCACATCTTAGTTTTCATTCGTGACAGTTGGAAATGTCCAATATGATGCATTGACTTATTAAATGAAACAATTGCAACTGCAACGTCTGTGCTGTGACTGAGTCAGACAAATTGTGTTGTTACTGTACACAATAGATGCTTCATTATGCCATTGTACCTCTCCGGTCATTTATATTAATGGACTTCAGCCAAAGAGAGCTGGCTTGGAGAGGGTGTCAGAAAAGAAAATTTGGTAATGGATGGCCTATTACCCACCCACATGGTGCAAGGCGAGAGGAATTGGTATGCACTGTGATGATGAAGGGAGGTGGGTAGGGTTAAGAGTGTCATTGTTTTCCCTTTTCATTTGCATCTATATGCAAAAAGGTGTTTGAGCACACTGTGAATATATTAGATATTATATCAGTGATTCATATTTATGTGTTTTCTCTCATTCCAGGTTCTGATATTGTACAGTGGATGATCAAGAATCTGGACATCGAAGATCAAGGTAAAGAGCTGGTAGATAATTGATATAGTGCAGGGGTTGTGTTGCAGGGGGTGTGACAGGCATAATGCATCATGGATAGTGTGAATTGAAAGCATAGGTTGAAATGTGCATACAGATGTTTTAATAGGTAAGTTAGCTAGTTGTTCTGATGGACACTGATATGGCCTCTTTAACAACATGGTCAACACATACACCTCAATCACCTCCATGAGCTAACGTAAAATTTAAATGAACGTACAGTTGCTACAATAAGCGAAACACTTTTACTCCTTTCCGGAGTCATAATTCAGTCAAATACGAACAAACACAGATCATACACATATGTTTTGATTTAGCGTTGGTTACACTTACCGATGATATCGTTGTCAGCGATGTCCATCGCGATTAAACGTCCATAAATCACAAAAAGAAAACGCTCCTTATAGCCAACTCCAGAACTTGCTTGAGAATCAACGTGTTTTTAGGTTTTCCTCGGTGTCAAAATAATCCAGTGATAGTTGTGTCAACACCTTTGGACACATGTAAAAAGCAATTGCTTATAGCCAATTCGGCATACTTTTAACGGTGCTAGTTTGCCAAATTGTGATACATTTTTGGCTCAAAACGGAGCTCACGTTGTAGCCCTAAGCTAACAAGCTACCTGACTCCATGGCAACAATATACTTCCTGTTTATATGTCCCAGCTGGGTTAGGGTTAGCCAATTGGGGTTGGCTCTTATTATTCATTCTAACGTTGTTTTAAGGACGACATTACTGATATTGTTACATCTGTTTATTCTGTATCATAAAGATTATCATTAAAAAGGAACACCCACTTGCCTTTGTGGAACCTATGTCCACCATAATTTTTGTATTTTATATAAACTGTGTAAATAAATTCACAGTTCTGCCTTTTTCTTTGATCTGTCTGTTTGTGTCCTTGAGCTACAGCAGACTTCCTGTTCTTTTTCCTCCCTATTCTTTCTTATATTACACTTATTTTATTCAGAGTGATAAAGTAGAGCTAGACTAGTCCTTAGGGAGTTGTCAGATCATTAGTTTAGCCTCCCATTGCACATAAAATGACTCAAAAGTATGCAGGTTGAACTGTGATAAATGTGAAAACTTAAAAACTGGTTGCGTGCTTGCATTTAAGATGGTGATAAAGAAATACAGCTAACAATGTGGATGACAATCTTATTAAGTTGGATATTGGAGTGTTTATGTGTGTGGGTGCATCCCAGTGTTTGTCTGTTTTAGTGTGTGCCTCAGTATTGTACAGCCAGTTCATAGTTGTGATACTCAGCTGACTCATCAGCTCACAATTCCTTTGTGAGTTGTTTCATTTGTATGCAAAGATCTGCCTGTCTTATCTGTTTGTCAGTTGTGGGTTTATATTTGAAAGGTTATTATGCATGCACTTATTTATGCGTACGTGTGTGATTTTAAGGGCAAAAGACAGCAGTTAGATTGTGATAAAACTATGCTTTTATTTTGTTTTTTCGCTTTTGTTTTTCATTCAGAAACTTGTTTTAGTTTCAGACATTTAAATTTTCTCAAGAGATTAAGCTTTTTCCCCAAGCCTCGGGCCTCAGACAGCACTGCGAATAACAATGATTCTGTATAACAACACCTCTGATATGCCAAAACAAACAAACAAATAAAAAAAGATAAACCATCAACAACAAAAAAGCCTGTCAAAGCACTTCTGCCTAATGCTCTAAACTGGGCCAAGAATATTCAGCTTTGTTGCACTGTTTACTGAGTCCTTGCAATAACACGACATTCCTTAAAGCAAAATTTACATTTATAGTGTTACATTTTGTGTTACTTGGCATATTGGCAATGCTCTGCTGTGATAATATTCCCAATCAAAATGATCAAATGCAGTTTTATAACAGCGACGAGTCTGAAAACATGTCAACAAGCAGATGTTACTTCATCACTCTTTTTTTATCAGTCTATTTTTTTCACAAACAGACACAAAACAAGCTGTCAATTGCCCTGCGGTGGTGAACAGAGTGTTGTGCGAAACTTAGTGACTTCAGCGCAGAACAACTCCTGGTGGGGCTGAAAAACACAGCAAAGTGAAATGCAATTAATTAGGCTCCCAGCTCCATCGCAGCTTGTTTATTATCTAAAAGCAGATGAGCTTATATCAAAAGTTGACTCGGGATTGGGAGTTTTGTTTTATTTTTTATTTAAATTGCCACAGATAATATACTGACGCAGTCCAGACAAACTCATTATCATCCTATTTTTCAAACCTTGTTGTCCCCAATCCTATTTTCGTTCAATACTGCATTTTATTAGCCAGCACAAACTCATGTCTCTAAAGTTTTTCTCCAAAGTTTTAGATGTCTTTTGCTACAGTTTAACAGAATATTTCACATATGTTAGTCTTTTTTCCATGATACAAATCAGCTTTTCATGTTTAGGGTGACCCAGCTTCATTAGCATGCATTACAGTGCAGCCATGACGGCTCACAAAGGGATTGAAAACATTGAGAAGGTTGGAGGGTGCTTGGAGAGCGCAGACCGCCAAGGCCATCCTTTACAGACCGGAGGCGGACTGTTCTTTCAGTACATTCTCACCGTGCATAAATTGCAACAACAGAATTCACCTTTAATTGTGATTTTATGTTTTTATTCCACATCATTGGTTTTACTTTATCTGTGTTTTGTTTCTGCAGCAGAGCAGACTGCAAACACTTCCAGTACAAAAACCCACAATATGATAATAAATTCAGATGAAGTTCTGGGAGAAGTTTATGAGCGAAAAGCTGCTAAAATGAGAAAAGCAGCACAGCAAGTGTAGAAAACGCTGTGCTGCTTCCAAGTGGTGTTGATGAGGATAATGTTTGTCTATTTCACGTTAATGAGAAACACGTGGTGTCTGGTGAGAATTCAAATAATTCTTTAACACTGTGACTGTGTTTGTTAAATTACAAAGGATGCTTGGAAAGATTCAGAGAAGATTAACCCTGACTCTAACCACAAAACAGCCAGGTTCACAGAGGTTAATGGACTATGGACCGATTCTCTCACAGTTTCTTACAGTATGAATTAGCTTTGCTATATTATCATTTTGATTAGGCCAGCAGGGTTGTAAAAACCAAATCAGCTCCAGCATTAGTCTGCAGCTCTTCTGACCTCTGACCTGCATGAAAATAAATACCCTCAGGAGTATCGATGAGATCATGTTATTACTAAGATAGATTTTATGACACTGTAATGCTCTTACATATACATCAGGTCTGCCTGTAAAATGTAGAAATCAATACGCAAAATATCACATATTCTGAATGAATATTTCATATTCAGCCCTCCTTTGTGAAAATGAAACGGCAACATCAATTAAACGTTTGTTGCAAAATATTGGCAGCTTTTAAGTACTCTGACAGTTATTAACCACATATGGTAGTTAGCTGGATAACACAGTGTGCTCTGTATGCATGTGTGAACATCTGTGCATGCATGTATGAGTGCATGTGAGAATAAGGGAGTAAACTGAGCTGAACTGCACATGAGATGAGATGATAACACCAGTTAAATTTCTGACAGACAAGTGGATTTCTCATATCATCTAAGATTAAATGTCATCACATTTCTGAATAAACGTTCATCGTATGCTCCATAGACATACATACATTAATGAGCCATTGTCATTTAGTATCATTTAGATCCCTGTGGGGGGATTTAGATGTCAAACAAGCAACAATCAAAACACCTAACATGACTAAACATCACTAGATAAATAAAATAGTGAATTTCACCTTACCAGGACATCAACAAAAAACTGTCAAGCTGTCAGTGAGTGTATCCGTGTGTTATTAAGGGTGTGAATTGCATATGAAAGAGCATCTGCTCAGTAGGACACGAGGGAACGGTAAAATGATCTCCGAGGGAGGACGTCAGCATGGAGAGGGTGCATACTGTTCTGTATAATGGCACTGCTGTTCTCCTTCCACCTTCTTCAAACCCCCTCCTCATCAGACTCAAGAGTCTCTCTTGTAGTGAAGCGCTTTAAATGACCTCTTTCAGTCTCCTGAGATCCACCGTCTGTACTGCTTCACTGGCTCACCGATATAAAATCCCAACTCTCTGAAAAAGCAGACAGACGGCAGAAGTTGTTTATTATGACAGATATTATGTTTGTTGTTCAGCAGCGACTGCTGGTGGCCACAGTAATTATGAAGCTAAAGATATGTGATATAGAGTGACAAAGTCCGCTGTAGGAGGAAGTCGGGGTGGTTCGATGAGTCAAACCATCACAGGACTTTGAGGCAACACTGAGTTATTTTCACTGAACTGTTAAGTGGTTACGTGGTGTTGTTATGTTTCGTGATAACACGATAACTTCTTTTTCTGAGATTGTCCTTCCCTAAAATAGGACCCTCTGTGTTGTTTGTGAAGCAGCTTAATACTTTTGTAGTAAGCTGGGTTTGGGCCTTGTTTTAAGGGTCCCTCTCATGATTAATCTGAGAGGTTTTGAGATGATTAATTCATTTTGTGTTGATATTTTGGACTTTCCTTTCATTTTTCTTTTTATTTGAATCATTGGATAATTTTACCTCTTTGGGCCCCAAACTAATTAAAATAGAGCCATCAAAGAGGTTGACATAGGGAAATATTGGTGTTTTTTAAAGGATCACAAGCCAAATAGGTTGGGAACCAGTGGTTAAATCTTACAATTTATTTTATTTCATAAGCTTATAATATACTTTTTTTAAATGTAAAATCTTAACCTATAAAGTAACTACAAACACTTTTTCCTGTGTAATGCCGTGGAGTAGAAGTCTAAAGTCACATAAAATGAATATTGCAAACAATAATCATATAATAATGATAATATAACTACAAATACAGGCTCTCCTCTGTTGTCTTTAGATAAAGCTCCGCTGGAAGAATACTCCCACACTCCACTTGGCAGGGCTCCAAGCGGCTGGGTATTTGGCACAGAGCTGGTAATATGATGAAATCAAAGGGTGTTTTCCCCCTGGACTCCGAGGCCGGCCTGTCTTGACAACTTGACTAATTCCAGTCCAAGGTTTAGTCAGCTATAAAGCTTATAGAAAAGCCTGCGATATGTTAAATGGAAGCCAGAAGCTCCCTTGCTACCAGGAATTGATCTTTATAGACTCTTACTAGAAAAGCCGCAACAAAACAATCTTGGTTAATCTTTTATTTATCCCACAGAAACCCTCCATCACATTTGTCTGATTAACGCTTATTCTTTTACGCCCTTCTGTATGCTTTCCATACACTTAAAGAAATTAAATCTTTGTACTGGATACTAAATTAGCCCAGCTTGATCTAATTTTCTGTATCTGCTTTTTAACTTGTGCTGCATGATTTCCTAAATGAAATGAGCAAAATAGCAGGCTGTGCAGACAATGCAGCGTCAGGATTTCTTGGGGGATTTGGAGAAGTCAGTTACTGTGTGGAGATGACGCTCAGCATTCATCCTTAAAGCGCCATCAAAGCTTCACTTCAGCAAAAGCAGAAGAAATGAGCAAACAGGTGACAAAGACCCTTTGTATAAAATGAGAGCAGATCAGCCCTGTGGTTGAAGAATAGTAAACAGCCAACTCACTGTCTCACATGTCATTTTTCTATTTGCTGACTTTACTTTCATCTGACATCCATCTTTGCTGAGATAACACTGCAGAAAATTACTAAGGCTACTTCAGTGCAACACTAACTACAAACATACAGCTTAAGCGTCTGTACAAACAGCACATAGTGGTCATATTCATTAATGTAATTTTCATTACGTTTCCTTACAACTAAATATGATGACTAGGCCAGAACATCTCTGCAGCATGACAATATTTAATTTTAAATGGTAATTTTACACGCTGCTTGCCTTTAACAAAATTGCAAATTGCTGTTGGACGTATTGCAATGTTGATTAAAGGAAATAATTAATTATTAAGTCCTATTATAAATATCTATTCTTGAATTACCCAGTCTTGCATGGACAGAAGCAAATGAAGAACATAAGCCGTCCCTGTAGCTCTCCAACAGAAACGACTATATAATAACACACAAACATACAATATACAGTAAATTATATATCATTTATACTTGGATATATATATATATACACACACACAAGCACACACACACACATGGGGTAATATTGCTGTAAGAAGTAGTGCAGTGGATAAGGAGGGAGGGTGTGTTTGTAAGTAAACAGGTTTAAATAACTCATGAGACATCATTTATTAATAAAAGGAGCCAAGTCACACACACTTCACAAACACAC
>CAFUXE010000034.1:423292-433957 GCA_903364295.1 Serranus cabrilla | reverse complement strand
CACACACACACACACACGCAAACACACACACCCAACACAAGCATCCTGATCTCCTAAAGCTGCTACAGTCACCTCAGTGCGAATGGAAAAGCCAATCTATATTTATCTCTCACACACATACATGCATACATACATACATACACCCGGTGTGTGTGGATTTATGGATCTGTGTGTGTTAGAGAGCGAGAGAGGGGCAATGTGAATATTTTATGCATGCATACAGTAAGCTCCTTAAAGCATTCACCACTCTGCCTATTTAAACTATATCAAGCGTTTCAACCTTTATATCTGTTTGCTTATTAGTGCGTTAAGATCCTAGTTTACTGCTAGACTCCCCCGGGCTTTATGCCAAACATTTAATAAATAATCAAAATACATGGCAGACATTGACAGGGACATGACTTTATGAAACAACATGTAAATAAATGCTTTCCTAGTGTTCATAACGACTGAAAAAAAGCCAGCTACAACAGGGAATTGTCAACACATGATGCTAAACATGAATAATAGATGTCAACACCATGAAGGGGCTACAGGTTGAGAGCAGCAGGGAATAACTGGTGGCAGATGAGACACACAGTTGATGCTGATTACATGTTTTCATTATCCGATGGTTTTAAATCGGGAACGGTCGACCATGTGCCGCAGAGCGCCAGAAGAAAGCACGTTTTCCCCCCAAACCAAACACAGCACCAGGTGATTTGACTGATGAGTCCCGCCTCCCCGGCTGAAGGTGGGCTAATCAGCGAGGCCTCCTGCTGTGCTGTTAGGTTGGATCGGAGACCTGCTTATCCTTCTGTCAAAGCAGAGTCTATCACAGCAGCAGCTCCTTATCCAAGTCCTGCTATTTATTCTGGTCATTTTTGTTGGATTTATACTTGGGGATGAAAGGTGAATAAAGTTAATTAGCTTGTGTGACAAAAAAGGAATGTGATAAGGAACTGTTGATTGCAGGATAATCAAAGCACCTTCTTTTAATGAAAGTGTGAGATCTCAAAGCAGCTTTATCTTTTAATGCCTCAGTATTAACTGAATAAAGAGGGTTTAAAGAGGATAAATTATAAATTTATATTAAGATAGGGCCTTATCACCCTGATCCTTGAAGCAAAGACTTTGACATTTTGGAAAACGCGCTTATGAGTTTTCTGGTGGAGAGTTTAGATGATGGCAGTGATGTCAGTCTGTTAAACATGAGGTTTGTTTGAGCAAAACAAACATGCAGTGACAGAATGACACTCTGCATTCACACAAAATTTCACAATGTGTCGTACAAAGGTTGGCAGAGGTGTGGGTGTTTTTATTTATATGCTTTAGAAGATAACCGCTACGAAACAAATAGAAAATAACATTTTGTCTCTTCTATTCACTGCTTTGTTTGTGCCGGTGCTGTTCCCTCTCTTCATTCACTGTCTAGCTCTCTCGACCACTACTCTCTCTCGAACCGGGAAAGCTGTTAGTCATAATACACCAAATTGTTAATGGGCTTTTTTATTTGTTTGTTTTCCCCCAGTGGAGGCTCTTCACCTAGGAACTCTGATGGCTGCACATGGTTACTTCTTCCCCATCTCAGACCACGTCCTCACTCTCAAAGATGACGGCACTTTCTATAGGTTTCAGGTAAGAATGAAGCAATTAATTTCTGATATTATGTATAAATAAATATGTCATAGAAATACTCAAATAAAAATACACACATTCTTATTTGTGCTGACGTATCTTTCTACACCTATTAGTCTCAAAATAAGTATGGCAATGATCAAAAAACCTAAGAATGCCAACGATGAAGAAGGGCAAGATTGTTATATTTTCTTTAGAGTCCAGAGAGATGTGATATGCTGACGGGTTTGCAGGAGACTTCTAGGCTAGACTTCTTCTTTCTGATAAATTATTTGTTTTATGTATTTTTCATGGAGAAAAGACACAAGTATATACATTCTATGTCATCCTTTCTATACACAACAATGAACCCCTTGGTTTTGGTTTGAAAGGTGCTTTAATTTTAACAAAGTAGTTAGACTTAAAATTTGAACTTGAAATTTAGGTTATGTAGGAAGTCTACTGACAATCAGGTTGCATGAAACATTAAACTGTGTTGTGTGTTTCACAAAACACAATTTTGGTTGTTTATCACACAATAATATCTAATTAAGATGTGAAATTATATACATACTGTTTATCCCCATACTGTTAATACATATATATAGTTTACTGTAACTTTTGGATGTTGAAAAATATTCAAAATGCACCTTGAAAATGCTTGGAAAGTGCTTGGATCTGACTTTGGAAAGGTTTAGGAACCCTGTATGATATATGCTGGAATCATAACCGTGAGTTGCTGTGATCTATAATTCTTACAGGTTCATGAAAAATAAAATCCCACATTGCTCTGAATGTCAATAATTGCATTGACAGTTTTAGTGATTTTGCACCCAGCGAGCCCCTCTCCCCAAGTGTGCCGTACAGAACTAACCAAAGTAAATCCATGCCCGCAGCTATTTGTGTTAGTAGCAGGCTTCACTTTGCTCTTTACGTGTAATCGCTTTCCATCTGAAGCCAGTCCAGTCCATACAGTGCTGCCCGAGGAGGGTCAAGACTCATGCTGGTGTCTGCTCTCAGTGCTCACTGAAAGAAGCTTATGACGTTAGGCAGAGCCCATTATACAACAAAATGTTTTATTGTGACAGATGCGGGGCTGTGACTGCGTGCCCACCTCGCATGACAGTGTACACTTTGATTCAAGCACCATGTGGTTAACTGTACACTGTCAAAAAGCTTTTCTTTTAGTTTTGTTTCTTAATTAACTGTTGTTCCCTTCAGACTCCATACTTTTGGCCATCAAACTGCTGGGAACCAGAAAACACAGACTATGGTGAGAGAGGTTTTTCTTATAGTCTAATTCCTACTTTTGTATATTGTGCAGAATATACTGAAGAGGCTGATCATACAGGCTGTTTGTGGAGAGAATTTGTCTAGTAGATATGCTATTTTTCTTAAACAGTGTGTTTATTTCTGTTTAAACAACATCATTATAAGGGTCCTTAAAACAAACTATTCTCACTCCCGAACTCATTACATAAGGACTCTTGGTGTCACTTTTAAACAAAAAAAGGTTCCCCTTTAGCATCATCAAGTTGTCCTTGGAGGAAGGAGGTCACAGGGATGGATGGAAACCAGAAACGGTGGTTTGTGTCCTGTGACTTTTACCCAGGAGACTGCTGTCTGTGTGCCTTTTTTAAACTCAAACTATGATATTTTCCAACACCTTAACCAAGCATTTTTGTTGTCTAAACAAAACCAAGTAGTCGAAGTCTATTAGACAACCCTGCACGTGCAAAACTGACACCAGTGCATTAAAAAGTAACATTAAGGGCTCCTGAGCAAGTGTTGATATGTGGTGAGTTTTGAGTGAGAATTTTTTTTGCAATATAACTAACAACTGTCCACACTGTCATGGATTGCCATAGTCATTACTTCATCTGACACATTAACATTTCTAACAGATGGGTAAAAGTTCACGACTAAAGCTGTGTGTACAGAAATTAATCAATTTGCTTTAGATTGGTCCTTGCTGTGTGTTATTATTGGATTATATTTCTGGTCTGAACAATGTGTGAGGTGTGCACATTCTTCCTTTATAAAGACCAGTTTATGTGGGAAAAGGGTTTTCTGTGCATCAAAAAATGTTAATGCATCTGGCCCCTGGTGTTTCCAAAAGTTCAAAAGATAAAACAACTTCAAACTGCAGTAGGAAGATATGAGGCAGGGACATGAAATTACATTTTGTTTTTGATGCTTGGCCCACAGTTACAGTGCAGGCGGCATGCAAAACGGTGTGCTTTCTATTTTATTTCTATTTTGCTGAGTCAATTACCTCGGTCATCCTCTGACTGATACAGACTGATTACAGTGAAGGAAACCAGGGATGTGTCTGTGTGCGTGCACCTGTTGTGCACATTTGGCTGAAGGTTTTAATAGTGACACAGGGAAGAGCTTTTCATTGTTTACAGCAGAGCCGAGCGGAGATAAACACTTCATAATGCCAAAAAATGATTCGAGCGAATAGCCTCAGCCTTGCAGGCCTTTCATTTGTTGTTGGAGTTGTGGGAGAGGAGAATGGCTAATGCTCGCTGCGGGAATAATCCCGGGAGTGTTGGGGGAAGTTGGAGTGTCTCAGATGTAGCAACTGATTCACATGAATGATACCTCCTAATGAAAACAGTGTAGTGGTATAATGAAGCCTCCACATAATGGTCAGTTAACAAAGGGGATGAAGGGATGATGATAGTACAGGAAGACATCAAAAGTCAGGCGTGCACACACACACACACACACACACACACACACACACAGTAACAGGTGCTCAGACACCATGCACAGTCAATGACCTCTGTGAATTGCAGACCAGTTAAAATGTGCAGTTGAGAGGATTAAATGAGTAAATGCAGGGCCACTTAAAGGCTGTTAAACCAAGCCCAGATTGTCCCTGTACTACCGGTCTCTCTGTCTCTCTGTCTCTCAGCTGTTTACCTCTGCAAAAGAACAATGCAAAATAAAGCACGTCTGGAGCTTGCAGATTATGAAGCGGTAAGTGAAAAAGGTCTTTCAATGTCAGCACTCCTCTCTTCACATATCTGTTCTGCTTTCAGCTCGTTTTGTTCATACTGACACTGAGAACATTTGTTTTTCTGTGTGCCACTGCATCATTTCTAACTTTCCTTTCACCAAAGCTATTAAATGAATCACCGGGTTAGTTTAACTCAGGGCTTTTTTTTGTATGTAAGCAGGGATCGTTAAAGATGGCATCCAGCCGTGCACTGTACACATCATGCACAGTAAACATAATCAGCCCAGATCCCTCAAAAGCCTTTTTTTCCTCCCTTTATTGTTCTTTGTTTTACTTGCAGGAGAGCTTAGCAAGGCTACAGAGAGCTTTCGCCAGGAAATGGGAGTTCATTTTTATGCAAGCAGAAGCACAAGCGAAGTAGGTTTCTATAAGAACCACACACGCATTCAGCCATTATGAGTGAGTCCTCTTACAGCCTCATTCTGACATGAATAAACAAAACTGTTTTTTGTTGTTGTTGCTAACAAACATTGGTCAATGCTAAAAAACAGCCTGCATAATTCACCTCCAAACCTCACCAACACTAAAACACTCAAAATAAGCTCCTTCCACCATAACACTGGCACCCATTTTCAATCAGAAAGTTTACATTCTCACTCAGATCTAAATATACTTACGACTGAGCATCACACAAACAACCCAGTCGGCAGAATACATTTTGTCATTTTGTGTCTCTGCAAACCACAGAAAATGTTGAATCTTTATTTTTTTTAACTACGAATATGCAAGACATTGTAAACTTGGCGGTCACGGTTTTTAACAGTTAGTTAATGTTAGAAAAAATTACACCGTGAGGCCTAAAAACACCCATTCTAGACTTAACTTCAGACAACTGGACACAAAAACCCCTCTGGTCCTGGATTGGTTGGTCCCACCCAGTAATCCTCCAACCGATGTCATAGTGCTTCATCAGGAAAAAAAAAAAGAAAAAAAAGAAAAACTGTGCAGATTAATTTATCTGTGGTTTGCTTTAACAGTTCTTCACATAAATCACTACTTCATTATAAAGAACAACAACTTTGCACTTGACTGACTGTATTAAAGTATATGTAACAACAATAAATCAGAAGTGCAGCAATTTGCTTCTGTACCCTTTATTTTGTTTAATTTCTTTGCATATAGTAATTTTCTTGTGAAAGGAACATATTTAAAAAGCTACAAGAGGAGGTCTCACAATACTTCAAACTGTGGTGTATTTTTTGCCTTTTCCAGTTTTCTGATTTAAAAGTTGAACCAAACAAACACTAATAATTACAAAAAAAACAGTCATTATAGATCTGCCCCCTGCTGTCTGTTTGGTAACGACACAAAGACAGGACACCTGGGCAGCTTTCAGCTCAAATTGCAATCAGCTGTGTTTGGAATGATTGTTATTTATTGTAATCTGCTAAAATTTATTTTTAATATATTTCAATAATTAATTCTGTTTTTAATGTGTTTTTAACAGTTTTGACAACTGTGTGTTGGCATTTAAAACATTTAAATGAGCTGTAAATATACAGCGTTACACAGATGGTGGACTATTGATGGATTTTAGGAAAATGTGGTCACTGAATGGGTATTATGTGAAATTAATGAAAAATTATTCACAGTTTGATCCACATAGATTTCTGCTTCACTGACTGTATGAAGAGTTTAAAAATGTGACTTCAGTTTTGACCAATGCATGTTCGCAATCAAGAAAAAAACTGTAGTAGTTTACTACAACTTCCATGTAATTACCAACACAACTTCACAGATGAGCTGCACATTGAACATGTGATGGAGTAAATGCATCTTGTGAGTTGGAATAAGCTAAATGTTGTGTAAAAACAGATCTGAACTCCTTTTCCCCCCCTCCCCAGAGTGGATAAGAAAAGAGACAAAATTGAGAGGAAAATTCTCGACAGTCAGGAAAGAGCATTCTGGGACGTGCACAGACCAGTGGTGAGTGAAATTACTGATGTTGTCGTCAACGTCACCTTTGCCGTTACCGATACCACTGCAGACATTATCAGCATCATCTTAATTGTTCCTGCGACAGTGAGTGATATTGAAAAAAATAATCCCATAGTGATCCCTCTCCACCACACACACGCAGAACCAAATGACTGTATAGCATCTATACTCTCCAGGTTATTTAAACATTTCACAGGCAGTGCAGGTGCATCAACCTGTGTAAAAAAGAAATAAAAATGTTTGCACTTTATGAAATGGACAAGAACGGTGTAAATCTCCCGCTGTGTATTCCTCTGCCATACACATGAAATGCCACATCAATAACTGTCACAACACATCAGCTTCACTGCGGCTCCTCACTGCATTCATACACACTTGCTCAGGATTAGCATTTATTTTCCCCCTGAGGTTAAAGGGTCTCCTCTGCTGTATTTCTCTGCTCCATGCTTAATTGGAAAATAAGTTCAATTTATGCGTCCTTGGAGCAACATAATCAATATTAATTCAAATTTCACAGTGACGCTGTCAAGCTACTTAGTTCTGTTCTTCTGGAAGAGACCTAGATTAGACCACTTGTTCAATCAGCCAGAATTTGCACACTAAGACACTCGGATTTCCCGCTGGTTTACTTGTTTTGCTAGATTTGGCACATTCCATGTTTAATTAACGAGCATCTGACACATTGTCCCGGAGTCTTCTCAGAATCACAGCTAGGCATATTGGATTTGATTACCTGAAACTCACATCACGGCAGAGAAATTGGACCTTCGCTGTTCGTGGCGTCGTGCTTGAGGGCAAAGCTTAAGTTGGAATAATTAAATTTAAGATGAATTAACTGAATCGTCTTACTGTCTCCCTACACTTCTCACAGCCTGGATGTGTGAATACAACGGAAGTCGACATAAAGAAGTCGTCCAGAATGAAAAACCCCCACAAAACCAGAAAGGTGTGTTAGCTTTTCTCACTGATACTCTGTTGTTTTAATGCCAGGACTGAGGCTGATTGCTGCTACTCCATACTAGCAGTGATTCCACTTTATTTTTATGTATTTTTCTCTCCACAGTCTGTGTATGGGCTGCAGAATGACATCCGTACCCACAGCCCAACCCACACCCCCGCCCCAGAGGCCAAGCAGCCTACAGAAGAAGAACTGCAAGAACAGGTGAGACCTGCAGGTGGCGCTCTGCTATTAAAGATGGGATGTAACCATTTGAAGTCAATGCTAGCACTCAAACTGTAGTTGTAGCTCTTATTTATCATCTGTAACTTTATACTTAACATTATTTTTGGTATCCTTTTAATTAATCTATCATATTTACATAACAAAATACAATGTAGAACAGAGTTTAAAGTGCAAATCCACACTGTGGATGTGTTAATATACTTGCAAACTAGCAATTTCTTGTAAACTCTTGGAATCTGATGTATGCTGATTGATCCCTGCTGTTGTTTCAGATCGCCTTTTGGCAATTGCAATTAGACAGGCATCGACTGAAAATGTCCAAAGTGGCGGAGAGGTGAGCAATGTTCTTTGTCCCTTTATTCAGTTTAGCCATCGATCTGTTGATTGAGCCTTTAAACGGCCTAACATGGCGTGGAATTAAGAGCTCCGTTGACCTTGGAGAGTAACTGGGCCCTGACAATACCTTTAGTGCATCAGAGCCGACAATACCGGAGACTGGATGGCACGCAAAGTGTCGATTTGTAAATTCCTTCTCTGAAAAGAGAAGCAGCAAATAGCTCTCTATCGCTGTGTCAAAGTACAGTCCCTGTTCTCTGGCTCTAACTTTATATGAATTTGAGAAGAATTTTAACTCATAATCACTCACAGAAATGTGAGATTTCCACACAGATTGGTGTTATTCATACGTTTCTTTGTTTCTCCTCAAAAACAGTTTGCTGGGCTACACAGAGCAGTACGTCGAATACGACCCCTTCCTCACGCCTCCAGACCCGTCCAACCCCTGGATCTCAGATGACACCACGCTCTGGGAGCTCGAAGCCAGGTGGGTGCACGTCTCCAGAGAAAGAGCAATATAAAGATTGACATGGAAATATGTTCTAGTTGATATGTGGGTTTTGTTACACACTAATTTCACCAGTGAAAGCTATGTTGCATTCTTGTGTCTCCCTCCAGTAAGGAGCCAGGCCAGCAGAGGGTAAAGAGGTGGGCTTTTGGCATCGATGAGGTTTTCAAAGATCCGGTGGGGAGAGAGCAGTTCCTCAAGTTCCTGGAGTCTGAGTTCAGCTCAGAGAATCTCAGGTACTCGCTGCACTCACACAAAATACTGATGAGAACATTGTTTTGCCATTAATTCATCGCTCGGAGGCCTAACCTAACCTTAAATTCTCACTCGATAATTTTTGGCTTCATAAATATGGAGAATAATCACATGCATAATTTGAAAGCCTGGCTCACGCCTAAATAAAAAGCATTTTGTTTTTCAACAGAGGATCATTTAAAAATACTGGGCTGTTTCACTGCCATGGTTACTCCACAGAGATGCTAATAGATATTTTACATTATGATATTTTTTTATTAGGGATGTTTTATGAGACCATCATATGTTTTATATGAAATATCTGCAAAGCAACCAGCAACCAAAGCAGTCAAATAAATGTAGGAAGATGTGCATTTTTCTCTGAAATAAGGATGTACCCGACTCCTAATTGGTTATTTAGAAATCACAAATAAGGTTTTAAGAAGCTCAATTTTTTTGATGATGACATCTCCATCAACTCTGCTTTCAAATTAATTGTCGAAAGTATCAAATCTTCAGTACTTTTTCAGTAGTGCATGTTTGGACTGATACAGCACTACAGTAAACTGATCTACAAAAGAAAGAAAATAAATAATCCTATTTTGTGTGTATAGGGGTTTATTTTTCCTCTTTGCCGTGGTATCAAAACAGGCATTGAGTACCGTTTTATAATGCTGGTAAATTACTATCAGAGTTCATAATACCATTATTGTGACTCCCTTGCTCTGAAATAAAATTCTAAAAATTTAACGTAGCCTTAAATAGAAATAGTCAGGTGAAGTACCGTAAAATGTATCTAGTTTGTACTAAGATCCAGTCATTTGTTTTGATGCCTTTAGAGGTAATTACCACATGCAGAGTCACAACTCTTACAGCTGCCTGAACCTCTGCAAGTTGTACCCTCAACCACAAACCGTGTCCTAAGCCCAAAATAACCGGTTAACTTTCGTGGGACCAGATTTTCGTTCCCACATGGGTCTCCACAATGTGACTGTGTGAACAGATATTTGTCGCCACAACGTGATTAAAACAAGCACACATGAACGCACACGTGAGGCTGTGGAGGATTTAACTCGCACTCCTTTCTTCTTCCATATATAAGAAGTAGCCAATGTTGCTGTATCACAGCCGGTGGATGCAGCTTTTTAACGACATGCATGACTGTAGCTGTGGTTAGAACAACACAGGTGGGCAGGAATATTCAGTTAATCGGTTTATTCATGGTAACAGGAACACTGCAGAGTATCAAACATGCATGCAAGCGTCTAAATATGAATAGAGCAACCGCTGTGCAGGATAGCTCCCCTGCTCCCTCTGATGGTTCATGCCTGCATTGTTTATGCCCAACGCTGATAATGTGGCTGGTTTAATTGAATTGTTATTTAATATCTCAGTCAGTTGAGCATCATTTTGACTCAGCTCAGAACAAATGTATCACTAATAAGAAGCATGTTGCATGGACATATTAATTCATACATACTACTTAGTTAAGACTAGATTATTGATCATCTAATTTAATATGTGTAAACTTGAAAGGGATGCTCTTTAAAGGAATTTTTGAATTATTATTTGTGATTTTTTTTATTAATAAAAATGTATTGAATGTATGAAAGATTGATGCTAACTTACCGTAAACTCTGGTCTGTAGGTTCTGGCTAGCGGTCCAGGAGCTAAAGAAACGCCCCATCAGAGAAGTTCCCACCCGGGTCCAGGAGATCTGGCAGGAGTTTCTGGCCCCCGGAGCGCCCAGTGCCATCAACGTGGACTCCAAGAGCTACGCCAAAACCACCCAGAATGTCAAAGATCCGGGACGCTACGCCTTTGAGGATGCACAGGTGCAAA
>CAFUXE010000034.1:381858-423162 GCA_903364295.1 Serranus cabrilla | reverse complement strand
TGAAGACTGCATGTATCAGACATGAGTGCATGAAAAAAATTAAACAGGCAGCTAAAAGAAATGAATAAATAGCTAAAATGAATAACTTTGTCCTGCAAAGCAAAACCTACATCCAGTGCCCAGTCAGCAGTGACTTAACAGTTCAAATGATTAATGATAGCTACAATAACAGTTTTAATAGTTAGGTAAAAGCTAACCTTTTAGCTAACCTAGAAGCGTTAAAACGGTTAGCTAAAGAAATGAATGAACAGTATTGTTGCCTGAAACATTCTGCTTCAAAGTAGTGATACAGTTGCTGAATATTGGCAGTTCAACTGTATGAAAAAATACCAATAAAAACCAAAACTTTATTTTAGGTCTGATTCAACATTGACATCTTCACTTTGAGCAATTTATGAATTACAACTCTGTTTTAGCAGCCAATGGAATATTACATTTTAAAAATTTAATTTAGCACAATGTGTTACCTGTGGTTTTGTGCTTCAATATTTTTTTACTCTGTGTTTCCACAACAGGAACATATCTACAAGTTGATGAAGAGTGATTCTTACAGCCGTTTCATCCGCTCCAGTGCCTACCAGGAGTTATTACAGGCCAAGAAGAAGGTAACAAACTAATGACTTTAAACACTGCAGTTTAAAAATGAGATGAGATGCAGAGAGCTGCATGCTGACAGTGCGTGCTTACAACTTTTGTTGTTTGCACATACAGACTCTTCAGAGATGCTGCCCTCCTGGCTTTCACATTCATGCCTTTTCAAAGTCTGTTAAATCAAACTTTAAACCCGCTCCCAGTAATCCTTTCATGTATAAAACAAGCGTGCAAATTTGGTTGCCGTTGCACTCACCTGCAGTGACATACATTCTGCTAAAGGGGCAGGGATGATATAATTCTGCTCAGTTAAGTATATACAGATACTTTTGACCACTTTAGGGCAGAAAACCAAAGCAGATTTAGAACAAACTTCTCCATAAAGACGTTTTCATTCCTACCAAGCAGGAACACACCAGGCTCGACTCCTTTAATCAGCAGCTGATTAGTAAAGTCAGGTGTGCTGTTCATTGGTTGGAACAAATACCTGAAGCCATATGGCCTCTTCAATTAGACATGCCTTTTGCAGAACAGCATCCCAGTGGACTTGTGTTTCTGTTCCTTCTAGCTGGTCTCCACTCCTAAATAAGAAATATTCTGTCCTAAGCTGCAGAGTTGGATGTGGATTTTTCACTCCATTGCAGGTGTATCAGGTGTCTCCTGCAAAAATAATACTATGTCTGAAAAGCGTATAACATTCCAGCATACAGCAGTGTATACGGTAGAGATGCTTAAAGGTGCACACCAGGTCAAACGAAAGAGCATGGAAAGAAAATAGTCCCTGCATCTCGCCAATACCAATGAGGAGCAGAGGGAGAGAGAGAGAATAAATCACTTCACTATGGTTTACTTCAGGTGTGGATAAAGCAGTAACTCATCAGGACTCCTGTTAGGTTTTATAGAAATCATTATGAACACCAGAGCCTGTCATAACATGGTGAATAATTCTTAATAATTAGGTGTATTTATGTGTTTAAAACCGGCTCAGTCTCACGCCTCCTACACTTTCTCTGCCTGTCTCATTCTGGCAAAGATTTTGGCTTTAAAACTCACTCAAAATATCATGTGACTGCACATGGAGTACATTGGAGATGATTTTTAAATAGCTTTATAATGATGGAATACCCTTTCTCTATTCTGTTCTTCAGGCTGAATTTATTCTATACATATATACTTTTCTTTTTTAAATGTTATAATTTATACAGGAATCCTCCGCACAGTAAAATACTTCCCCTGATATAAGAGCATAAATCATTATGACAATTAATGAGATCACATTTATTTAACACAATTAGTCATTGACTTTGGGAACATCAAGGTTCTATTAAATTATTGTCTTATCAACAGTGGACGTGTCTAATGTCTGTTTTTGGTCCCCACAGAAAAGTAAGAACTTGTTCTGAAGGCTCTTGCTTCCAGGTAAAGTCCAACTCAAAATGAAACACTCACTCACATTGCCATTTGTTGTAGTGTCAGTTTTATTGCCAATTACTGTGGATGACTTGTTAAAGACTCTTTTCTTAGCATCTTTACAGGATTTGAATAGACATACTATAAATAATATTCTATTTACATCCAACCTTAAACTGGCACAGTGCATGCAATATGAAATGTGCAATTCCAGCACCATGTCCATGGCTGCTCATATTGTTATTCAACCAGAAAATACATTTATTTATTCTCTCACTCTCACATTTACATATTGACCTCATTCTCTCTTCCACCTGTCTATTCTGCCTGTTTTTCTGCTCTCCCAGCGCAGGGGAAACCACTAGCATCCAAGAGGCTGACCAGTCGTGTGCCATCATGCTAAATCAATGCCATCTCTCTCTCTGGGACATGGACAGAGGGACCATCTCATCTCTTCGTCATCATTGTCTGTCCATCCGCTCTTGGCTCAGCCGGGCGATGAGCCGGACCGTCTGTTCGTCTGTTGTCCACCGGATGTTGCATGTCCATGGAGAGGATGCTCCTTCTTCTCTCTCCTCTTACAGTACCTGATATATTTCCAGTATTCTCAGAGCGGAGGCACTGCTGGACTTGAGGACACTGACAGACTGGCGAGATGAAAAATGTCATTGAAGAAAAATCAAATCCAGTGTTTCAGTTCTTTCCATCCTAACTGCTGGATCAGAGTCCCCTCTCTCACTTCCAGCTGAAACAAATGATGTCAGAGAGAAAAAAGAAAAAGAAAAAACACATAGAAAAAATATATAAAATGACAGCTTAAACTGATAAATCTAACCAATGTCATCGCTTTACATGATCTGAGGTCACAGATACTTTGTCACGCTATGGGAAGTGTTGTGCAGAATGAATATACAATATATATACATATATATATTATGATTATTATTATGATTATTTATTGTGCATTTATTTTGCTTTGCATTATTTTATTGCACTACAATAATTAGCACATATGGTTTTCATTGCACTTGTAAAGTCACATTCAAAATGACAAAAATGCTGTCTCCTGTCTTATGTAGAACATAATTCTTTGTTATTCTCTCCTGCATTTATTTTTATACCATATTTAAAGACACTTTTACTTACTTGTATTATTAAAGTTGGCCCTCTATCTGTTACTAAGGCCTGGGTTTGGATTTTTTCCATGTTTTTTAGCACAAACGTTCCACTTTATCAATAAAATCTTACCGTTAGAATTAATTCCGCAGGGTTATAAGAATCAAATACAGGGCTTGAATAGTGCACTTTTTCTTTTTGCCACTAGAGGATGTTAAACTGTTTCCTACAGCAGTTACATGCCTCATCTCAGAAAAACAGCTCCTCTGCAACACAGATCAGCAAAATGCACCACAGTACTCTGCGGACAAATGAAGTTTTGTCATGCAAAAGTGTCATCATCCTCTGGTCTGCTGAAGGGGTTATTGTTCAGACTGTACCCATCTGAGGTTTTGCAGGGTCTGTTGATGTTTCAGCCCTTTGATGGCAGGAGTGACAGTCACTGTTTTCAGTCTCTGTGCCCAGTGGTCAGCTTAGCGAGAGCCACAAAAACAGACAAACATTATTGTCTCAGTTGCATCAAGGAATGTGAATTGTGGCATTTTTCAAAGCACCCTGTTAGTGTGTCTCAGTACATGCATACAATGATTTATGGGTAGGGGGGTTGTAAAAGTGATGTGGTCACAGTGCCAATGAGAGAGCATAATCTAGGGTTTTTGAAGGAGGTCATTGTTTCTTTGCAGTTTTGTCCTTTATTGTCCTTGGTGGCAAAATATCATCCACCTATTAAAAATATAAATGTCAAACACAGGGGAAGAAAACGCACAATGGAAAAGGAAAAGAAGACAAAGGAAAAGCTGTCATTTTGATAGGTCTGATATATCACGGATGGGTGGGCATTACATAAAAAGATATCAAAGGGAAATGTCAGTGGGCAGACACAGGGAGAGACAGACTTAAATGAAAGAAGTTTAGCTCGGTTTGATTCACACAATGACCAATAGGATAAACCCTCCCAGTCTTGAGGAGGGAAGGGGGTGGTGGGGATTCAAACTAAGGCAGGCTTTACAGTGAGTCAAACACTCTCAAAGACAGACTACAGACAGTCTCCACAGCACGAAGATTTGGGCTTACTGTGACTGAGACGGGGAGCTTCTCTCTTCAACTTAAAGAGACTAAAAGTTAGACTGAGATAGAAAGTAAGAAAGAGACACAACTCGTCCGGGGAGATGGAAAACTGATCGAGTCCCAGTCTCATAGACAAACTTCAGCAGGAGGAGGTGGGGGGTGACGAGGAGCAAAAGACAAGCCTGAGGATACTACAGATTATGTTGCCATGGAAACAGAAACCTGGAAGCGGACGCAAGGACCACTGAAGGTGGACAACCTCCCTTGACTGCATCCTCGACACGTTACTGTCCCGCTGCGCCCCGTGGTGAGAGGTACATAAACTAAACTTCATGCTTCACTGTGATAGCACCTGATTCACACTTTATTGTAAAGTTAAAGAGCTCTTTAACAGTTTAAAACAGCTGCAAGCACTTTGTAAGGATATTTTGAAATGTCAACTACCATAACAAATGCACTTATTAGAAATGAATGCCATGTCTGTCAAGAAAATTCTTGATGCAAGATCAAACACTTTGACACATAAATTACCTGTTTCCATTGGCTTCATTTAACAGGATTTCTAAAATCTTATAATAAATACTAATGGACATTATTTGCAGCAAACATGATTAAGCAGTGATTATATTTGTGATAGCACCGTGTGGGTTTACAGAGAAACGTGCAGATAAGCAAGTGCTGCTTCGACATATCCCACGTGAGTGCTTGGAACAAGTGGGCAGCAGGAGACTGACGGAGATAGTGAGACTGAGTGACTCAGTGCATCTCTGAATGACTAAGCGCAGAACCATGTAATCCGACCAGCAGTAGTTGTACAGCTATTTAGTATTTCTGCCAGCAGCGAGGGTTTGATTCCCACTGGGGCCACCCATAGTAAAAACATTCAGCTTCAAGGTACTGTAAGGTGTTCTGGATAAAAGTGTCTCCTAAATTACTATAATTATTGGATGGAGGTTTCAGGGAATTAGTGTTGTGAGCGAGAGCATTAGTGAGTGATGACAGTGTGTTGTTCTGTGCATCTCAGTGAGATTAAGACTCAGTTTTTTCCGGTAAATATGAGAAAGAATCAAAGATAATGGTGTTAATAGTGAACCTGTGTGTACAAAATATTAATTTTCTCTCATGTGCACACCCTTGTGTGTTCACTTTTCTATCATTAAGTGTGTAGTCATGTGTGTGCTGAAGCGTATCCAAACTGGTGTAAGAACATACGTGTGTGTGTGTGTGTGTGTGTGTGTTCCTTGAGTATGCGTGCGGTGAATGGTGGGGAGTTTGCCTTCTGATCCTTCTTACAGCTCTGGTGACTGCACCACCTTGTACAGTCCGCTCTGATGTCAAAGAGGATTTAGCACACGGACACATTACAGTTTCTTTAGCAACAGAAAACACCTCATTGTAAGCCTCTAAAGATAGTAAAACTGGTATTTGATGGAAGCCTTAACCACATTCTTAACACGTGAAAGTTTACGCTTTACACATGAACAGGTACTAAGAAAACACAGAGGAAAGCGGATTAAAATGGCAAAGTAATGCTGCATTTTGGCCAGCTGTGGGCATTTTCTTCTGTAAAAATCAACCCTTTTTTTAAACTAACAGAACATTCACCTTGCATCTGAGCAAAAACAAGGCTTGAAAGAACTAGTTTTAAAGCCCTTAACAGGCAGTAAACTTTGCAAGCTCATGCTGTGCAGCAAAACATTGCTCAAACCCACAGAACAAGATAAAAAAAAAAAAAGCCATAAAAAGTTTTGGCTCGGATATTTTATATAAGCTCTGGGACAAGCTGATACAGAATAAAACTGTGATTCTGTCAGACAGCGTGAAATAAGGCCATTTTAGCAACATTAGAGGGGAAACAAAAGGGGTCAAATATATGTTAAAGGATTAAACAAACAAATGGCACTTTAAGAGCAAATGGAAGGTGGTGTTAATCACTGCAGCTAAGTAGTGTCATCCTGATCTGAAATGAGAAACCCTGCCCTCTCATAGCATCTCTAATTGCCTCTCATCCTCCACTAAAGCACTTAATGTTGCTGAGGCGAAGGAGTTGCCTCACATTCTTGCCAGTACTTAGCTTGGAAAGCATTATATATGGGCTGCTAGTCATTATCAAGATGGATTGTGGTGACAAATGGCTGCCCAAACTGCCTAAAGCAGCCTCCTGGCAATGTTGGCATTAGACACATTTACACAGAAAAGCCCCCAAACGGACCCCCCCACCCCCACAACTGTTAATGAGCCAACAGCCGAGCGTAGTTTGGGAAAATAGAATCCGCAAATGCAGATAATGACATGGTTCCTCTTTGTGTAATTGGCTCCAAGTGAAAACATTTCATTTACCTCTCTTTCCCTCTTTATATCCTGTGTATGTGTGTTTGAGTCAGTCTGTGTGTGTTTGCACACATGTGTGTGGTCACGTATGTGTGTGTGTGTGTGTGTGCAGCTACCCTCGTGTGATTGAGGTTTGAGCTGCACGGTGAATTAAATGCAGTTCTACTGTAATTAACTGCACTTACCAGTCTGTGTATGAGACTTTCTGACGCACCAATAATTGAGGCATCAGGTTTTGTTTGTTTTAACCTGCCTTTGAAGACATGCTGGGAAGATGTTTCACATGGTTTAGTGGAAGTACATCTGTGGGCACAAATTTGGAAGTCTTGAAAGGATTACTGTCTTTTTTTTTTGTTATTGAACAACAGAAAATCTGAAATATTCAAATATTTTTCATCTAGGCAGGCGATTTTCATGACTAATTTTGGTTTTCATTTCACTTTGAGATTTGAAAAAAAAAAGAGCCATTGTTATCCAGACAGAGAACATTGCCATGGTATTATAATGCCATTCTGAAAAACAAAACACAACAAGTTCCCACTGATGATAATAGTTGTTTTCAGAAAAGCCTTGTGTCTCGCTCAGCAGTCTCTCTGGTATTTGTTTCTGGTATTTGTAATTTCATTAGAGGTCTGAAATTTGGAACCAAGGTCTGCCACAGTTCAGTGAAGCATATCCCCCAAGTATTTGTGGTTCTGGTAAAACATAAAGCTGTGTTTGTAGGACAATATTAGTGTTTAGCAGACAGAAAGGTCCAGTTCAGCTCTGCCTCAGCATTAACACACAAAACCACAGTCTCCTTCCGTCTCCGGGACTCTGTGATGATTAGTGCTGAGCATCAGGGAGAGACAGACAGATAGAGTGACAGAGAGAGACATATGGGGAAGACAGAAAGGGAAAAACAGCTTGTGGACAGATATACAGTTGTGGGAGAAAGGCATATAATGTGCATGAAGTTTTTTTTCCCAGTCGGCCATCTGTACCAAACCCCACCATCTCTTTGGCCCCTTTCCTTCTATCTCCGAACCCCGACCACTAACCACCTCGGGGGCTCCCCCTGAAGCCCCTGAATCCCTACCCCCAAAACCGCAATTTGTCTCACAGCACAGATTGATGAGGATAGCTTAGCAGGGCCGGCACTATCATACTTAGGCAGAGTTTGGAAGTGGAGAGGGAGCTGCTGTTGGCTGTAAAGGCCATCCGTCATGCCCTATGTACACAGTCGGTCAGGTCATCCCTCAAAAGTCCCCGGGGGCTTTGCAGACTGTAGCCCACCAGTCACAGGGTGCCTCTTTAAACGCTGGACAGCGGGAGGAACAGAGAACAAGAGCCTGCACACAGAAGCAGAGTCTGTTCCCCTGACTATGGGCTCATGCATTTAAATACGCAGTCAGCAGGAATGAGACGGAGCAGCCAAAGACAAATGAGACTGTGTTGTACATGGAAGGTAGATCACTGGAAGATGGAGTGGGGTCATGGCTCCCTGATGCAGTAGGTGGTGGAAGGACCCAGCGGGAGTCTTCGGTTTAGTTATTCTAACCTTATGACGGGTGTGTGTGGGCGTGTGTGCTGGCTTGTGTGCCTACAGAAGAAGAGCAGCTCTGGGATGCAGATGCTGTCCTGATTAAAAATACTTGAGGAGTTACGTTTAGCTACTATTAATTATAATACATTCTGAAAACAATTTTCAAAAGCAACACAGATTTGATTGTTTCCTGTGATGCTCTTACTGAAAAGTGATTTAAAAATAAACTGACTGAAAGACATCCTCAGATATTTTCCATCTGAAGATGTCTTCTGGACATCCTCAGATGGAAAATGCCAAATATCAACAATAGACTTGATTGTTAGAGTACAGCACATCTGATTTCTTGGCAGAGTGAACACAAACTCCAAAATACTTCCTTTCTGCACAAGTTTGATCTCTTAATAAATAAAAACAAACAAGGGATCAGATTTGCGCTAGAAAGTGTATCTCCTGAAATAGAAAATCCTATTCCGTAGAAGTCTGGTCAGAATTCAAGCTAACTTTCTGCTGGATGGACAAACAGCTGCTGTGTAGCTTACGCTGAGTGCTGCCGGGATAGTGATATACAGACTCGAGTGCTCATGCAGCTCGGACAGCGCTGCCATGACCCCGGGGTCAAGGGCAGAAAAAAAGGAGGCAAAAAACAAAGTGGATTATGATAAAGTAATTTGTTCCATGTCAGAGTGAGTTGCAGGTCCAGGAAAGGAGGAAAAGGGAACATACAAATTTGCACAGCAAAGAAGAGTCTGTGAATAGAAGCAGCCAATGGCCTTGAGGCAGTTTGGTTCTCTGTCAGAATTTCTGACTTGATGTCATGCAACGCTTGTCAAGAGCAACATCTGCTGAAAAGATGCTTGAGTGATGGTCAAAAATGTGCTGGCGCAAATACTGACAGCATGCACACGGCGGATACTTCATCCTGAATGGCAGAGGAAGAATATCTCTCCATCATGCTATCTTTCTTTTTACATTATGGTGATTATGGACATTCTGGGTCATTCTCAGTTCAGTTTGCTCCGCACAGAATCACCAAAGAGTAGAAGAGTGGACTCCCAGAGGGCACCGTAGAGTTCCCCAACTCTTCCCCTAATAACATGCAGATGGGCCTCTCTAATGCCTGTTTACATATCTGCGGCATAGTTCATGACTAAAGTAAGCAAAGCCCTAATTATTTTACCCGGCGACGGGACCAATAAAATCAACTTCCCCTTCTCGTTATGGATGTTTAAGTGTATCCTTTGATGGCAGGGCTTTGTTTATTTTTAGAAGAGTTGCGTAGCTGAGAGGAAAGCAAATAGAAGTAATGACACAGAGATGCTGACAAATGGGGGCCCTGGTGATGGATTCATTTCCTCAATGATGCCTGGAAGGCTGGACTGCAAAGGTGGTTCAACATGAATTCACACAACTGGAAACACAATTGGCAACTTTGATACCATGTCTGCAATTGTATGACTGCAATGTATCATCACATACTATCTGAATTAGGGTTACACAGGATTTAGTTAGTTAATTTAAAGGTTCTGTCCATGAGTCAGATTTATTCTTTGCTGATTGTAAATGTAATCCTTAGTGATGTGCCTTTCTCTTTGCAGAATGCTGTGGAGAATAACTATCCCAGTCATCCTGGCTGGGGTGCTCTGCATCACCGCAGAGACCAAGAAGCACCGACCCCAGGGATCCATCCCGTCCCCGTACAAGACCAAAGGGAACCTGTCCTCAGAGCGCCACCACCGGCTACTGCAGCAGAAGCCAGAGGTGCTCTCCTCCAGCCGGGAGGCCTTGGTGGTGACAGAGCGCCGCTACCTCCGCAGAGACTGGTGCAAGACCCAACCCCTCCGTCAGACTATCAGCGAGGAGGGCTGCCGCAGCCGCACCGTGGTCAACCGTTTTTGCTACGGCCAGTGCAACTCCTTCTACATCCCTCGCCATATGGGCCCCAGCTCGGGTCAGGGCCAGAGTCGAGGCCAAGCCTCAGGCTCTGGAAGGAAAAGCCACAACAAGGCCCAGGAGCCGTTCCAGTCCTGCTCCTTCTGCAGGCCACACCGCATCACACAGCTCACAGTGCAGCTAGACTGCCCAGACCTGCAGCCCCCTTTCAGGCACCGTAAGGTGCAGAGGGTCAAACAGTGCCGCTGCATGTCCGTCGATGTGAGTGGCCATGGGAAACTGTGAGGAAAGACTTTAAACATTAAAATGACTTATGAGTATTGTCAAAGGCAGAAATTCACGCGCTTCGCCAATCAAGGACTGGCTTCAAGTCCAAGTATTCTGCACCGTGTTACAAATAAGGGCTCGTCCCACAGTAAAATGATATGAAACATGGAACTGTTACTGTTAAACAAAGGCTCAAAGATGATTTAATCAGAGACTTGCAGCCATGTTGGCAAGCTGACGCTGTTGAGAGAGACTGATTGAAGAGGCTGTGTAAGAGACACTGAGGATGAAGCAGCCAATTTTTCAACATGAAACAATTTTTCCTCCCTGTTATTTTTAAAAACTTCATATCTACCTGACTATTTGTATATTTGTCATTAGACTCCTTTGTGATAAAGGAGTAAAGAAAGTGCCTTGGAGTTTTTAAACTATAAAACATTACAGAGGCTGCTGATAATTCAGTGCTTCAAAGAAACTGTGTGGCTCCTTTAAAAAGTTTCTGTAATATGACACGCTTTTCTGCAGGTGGATCTACAGAAACAACACTGTTTCCCAGCAATGTTTGAACCTGTAGGACATGTTGGTGTTTTACTATTTTATCTGTTATCCTGCATCTTTTCCTTCACTTCTATGATTAATAAAACACAAGATGGAGTCAAGGAAAAGATTTCAAGCAACACAGCAATGACCAGTGGTATCCACCTGCTTGGACACAAGCCTGGCTGTATTCTGTACATTTGCCACAAATATACTAGCCAGTAGGAAAAACATACCGCAGCATGTGTAATGGAGGTGCAATGCAATATATACAGTATATATATATTTTATGTATGTGTGTTTTAAGTATGTCTGTGAAAAATATATTAAATCTATTTCATATAAAACAGCAGTGTGTTTAGAGTGAATGGAGTTCTGTACAACTTAAAGGGAAACTTTGCTGCGTAATTACTCCACTACAAGTAAAAGTCCTGCATTCAAAAGTATCAACATCTTAATGTATGAGTGAGATATTACACGTATATTATTGGATTTTTATTATCATTGATGCATTAATGTAAGCAGCAATTTAATTTTCTCAAGGTAGGGCTCATTTCAAATACTTAATATACTGTTCTGTTTAAGAAAATCACTTTACTTTGAATTTCTTTAAACGTATCTAGTCTTTCAAGGTAGATCTTGACCTGAAAGTAACTAAAGCTGGCAGCTAAATGTAGTGGAGTAAAAAGTACAATATTTGCCTAAAAATGCTGTGGAGTAGAAGTACTAAGTTATAAATAAAATGGAAATACTTAATAAAAGTACAAGTACTTGAGTAAATGTACTTAGTTATATTCTACCACCAGTCATACAAAACACCTGAAGTTGTGGTTAGTTGTTATGCCAACATTTCGGTTCGTACTCTGCATCCTGCAGAACATCATGTCTGCAGTGACCTCTCAGACCAGGACAACTTCCTAAATAAAAGTATGAAAGTTATAAGAGTGGAGAGACCTGCTGTGAACAGAACAGAGGTAATGTTATTAGCGAGAGTTATTGTGACAATATGGCATCAGTACAAAGCAGCAGAATAACCACAGAAACAATCACCAATGAGCCACTATAGGTACAGAAACACCAACTGATTCATGGCTGCACTAAATATCTATATAGATTAATTGCCCTGTAGGATTACACTGCAGCACTCGCGCTCTCGCTCAATACTGGCTCAATTTTAAAAATGATTGCCCACATTAGTCACTTAGAGACAAATACACGTACAGGTTGGAAAATACCCAAGTTCCCCTTTAATATTGGACACAGTCGGAGAAATGATAAACAGAAAACAATCAGCAACAGCTGAATTTTTCATTACAAATTTATGTAATTTCTTTTATTCAATAAATATATTTTTTTCATGGTCAAGGGTATTCAGTCAAAACACGGTGGTATTGCACATGAACGTCACGTCACATGGTCCTATTGCTCCATTTGCATATGGGAGTTCACACAAAGGCAAAACTAACTGCATAGGATTCTGCTTAAAACATAAAGCATGTTCACAATACTGCTGAATTAAACAATAGTAGCTCTATATCAGATCACACTTGGGTTTGCATGGCCTTTTTGGTTGAAAAGACATTAAACAACAACAGGAGGAGCTGCTGTATGTAAAACATGTGAATTTATCGTCGGGTTCTGTAGCAAACTTAATGAAACTTTTAAGAAAAGTAAATGTGTCGTGTTTCAGTCGATGTAAAACAGATTTCTCTTCTTTTCATGTAACACTTAATTACAGATGATATGTCTCAAAAATAAGCTCTGTTCTACAGCACTCAGTTAACCCTCCACTGTGCTTTAAGGCACTTTCTGTTTGGCAGGTATTTCATACCTACCGTGTAGAAATGTTATAAAATCCTGTGCTTTTCATCATTAAGTGAGATATAAAGAGGAAGTGTTCATGCCTTCCAAGTAAATCGGCCAGGGAATTGCACTAAAAAAGAAAATAGGCTACATATGGCTTATAAAATACTGAGAGAGCTTGGATGTTACGTTGCTACACATTTCAGACTCCACTGATCATTTTCTGGCAAATGACTCAACAATATTTAATCATCTCAGCTTAAGAATTTCCTTTGGCGGCAATATTTCATTTAATTATGCGACTGCTTTGAAAGGGTGGCTGAGGATGTAATTTTTCATCCCACTTTTAAACAATATAATAGTCACTTTGAACTAACTAACAAATGAACAACAGGTCTTTATCAATTGAAAACAAATACCAGAAGCAAATAAATGTTGTAAAAGTGACTGATGAGTCACGTCAGATTGTACAAACGGTGGTTGTGCAACAGGCTGGGTGATGATCATTTTCCGTTCTCTGCTTCAGATCTTCTGACCCAGCTTTGCTTTCTGCAGAATAAAAAACAGGCCTGAGTTATTTACAGCACTGGCACTCATGAGTGTTGTTTCTTCAACACCCTGACAAGTGTTTGGAAGGAGGAGACAATTTGCACCACGGGAGGAAAAAAAGCCAAGGGCTGGCACCGCTGGAGCTACGTACACAAACATCAGCACAGATGAGAGCATACAGTAACCGTGACAGGAAGTGTAAAGACGTACTATTCCAGATGCATGTTTGGGTTTCACATTGTAGGAAGCCTTCTCCTTGGCCTGTTTGAAGCACTCCTCAGCCATTTTAACCCTGAAAAAAAAACAATAATAAACATCATCCATCCGTCAGAGAAGAGCTCCAACCTAAATGACAGAATAGGTTGTTTGTCAGTACAAACCATAACGAACCATATGAGCGTTTTGTGGTACAGATCGAAGCCGAGCGTACACACCATTATACTTAAAAGTACGATTCATGGTTGTAAAAAAGGCTTCAGTTTCATTGAATTAAGGATGTAAAACCACTGATCTAGGTTCAGGTTAAAAAACTTCCTGGTCAGGTGTTATAAAAGACAAGAGAAAACAAATGTATACGACTAATGGAAGTGACAGTAACGTTAAAACATCACGTTGTTCTGGATGTTCGACCCATCCACCACCCCTCCCAACCGTAGAATTCCCGAAACACAAACTACGTCATTTAAACTACGCATCACTGTCATTCATTATTATTATGGATGGTAGAGGGCGTCGTAGCACAGTCTGAAACTTAAATATGAGTTGTATTTTGCTGCCTGTACAAATTAATTCAATCACACTGCTGCTAATAACTTCACAAACACACTGTTCTCTGTCCAACTGTCCTTCGATCTTCTCAACAAACTTTCATCTGATCGACTCAAAACTTGGCAGCTTGTATTGAGAGCCCAAGGAAGTGTCGTGTCAAGTGTGAGCTCTTGCAATTGCAGGACTTATTTATTATTAATGTGTCTTGTGCTTTTGTGAAGGAACCTGTATTAAGCGTTAGACTAGCAAACATCGTGCTGTGTACAGCTCACTCTATCGTTTGTCACAGTTCATTCAAACCCAGACAGAGAGAGACAGCTGATGCTACACTGAAACCTTTTTTTGTGTCAGCAACATAGCAACACTTTCAGATTTCATGCTTTTGTTGAAGGAAAATAGCGAGCTGTTAACAAACGGACCACAGTGAGAAAAAAACACTATAATCACAGCCCTAATTCTGAGAAATGTTCTGTTCTGAAAAGGCGTGTTTTCTACAAGCACCACGCTAGTTTCACCATAAAAATGAAAGATGCAGCACAAAAAAAAAATCCAGCTTGGGTCACCCAGACTATGGTTGTGTGGTATTTGGACACAATGATCTGGGTTTGTCGAAGGGCCAGTCCTCCTACTCTAAAATGACTCACTCTGGTTTACTACTGCTTTCAGAGAGCCAGCAGTGTCACTACTCATTTAGGCTTTAAAAAGACAAATGATCTGCATGTTGGCATTGAGTGAGTACAACAATTTATCCCAACTGACAAACATAATGCCTCTACTCATAACACGGGTCCTGTGTGTGCCAGTGTGCAGGTTTTTATGTCCGTACAGGTGAGATTAATATTTATATTTTTGCTGGAGTCTGAAAGGGAAACCAGCAGAGAGAGAATTAGGATGACTGCCGATGGCAAAGGGCACCGAGTTAATGCTTTCAAATTTGTTTTTACTCTTTCCTACTGAACAAGCAAAGCTTGTGACATTCTGCTTCTCTCACAAATACATATCACAATTCAATCTTCATTTGGCATAATGGACCAATTTGCTTTTTGTTTACATATGCAACGGTATCTCTATATTCATCAAACCACTGGAAGCTAACTGGATGCTGCATGTGTTCTTTTCATTACTGGGGTGAGGACAAAGATTTGGGTCATTTAACCTCTTTTCCCTTCATGAATTTAAATGAATCTGATAGGATCTTTGGTGAACACGAGATGCACTGCAAGTTATTAATGGTCGGGGAACTTTCGCTTGGGGAAAATTCTAAATGTAGGAACATTGGTGTATCTGTAATGACATTTTAAAGGTCAGGGAGTCGTGAACTCTTCCCGAAGACACAGAAAACTGACTGAAAAGACTGTGATATCTCAGCAGGATTTGATTTTCGGACAATGGGTTTGTATATCCAGTAAGATGAAGGTATCTGTATCAAGTTTAACGTCACATTCTGGAATAAAAACTCTCACCTTTCCTGTAACATCATCTTATTCTGCTTCTTCCACTGGTCTTTGAAATCAGAGGAAAACTCGTGCCAAATGGAGAAGAAAGTGTTGGGAGAGACCTCTTTCTCTCCCGCCTTGGGTTTAACGGAGAAGGACACGCTCAACTCCAAGAAGCTGAGGACAGAGAACAAAAACATTTCTTCAAGACCAAACTATTACAACATGAGATTACAGAAACCTACAGCGATTGTTGGGAAACTTGGCCGTGCTGAGCAAATATGCAAAATATGAAAGTTAATCTTGGAATAATATGCTTTTTCAGAGATTTAATAGTAGAGTAACGTAAAAATCACAAACCAATGATGACTGTGCACTTCAGAGAAGAACAGTGCACACAAACGGAATTACAGCCACTAAAGCGGCAGAGTAATTCTCTTTTTCTGCTGGATTAACTTCCAGGACTAAAATAAAACTCTTATATGCAGTGTTTAGCTTTGTCGCTCCCCTCCCTGGTGTGAATAAGCCTCTGTGTGAGTTTGTGTACATATACACGCACATACTGCACAGCATGTGTAAGCACGGGTGGAAGAAAGAGGGGAAGGAAAGGAGATGTCCAACAAGAAGACAGATCTAGCAGAAGGAGAGGGTGCGCATGGCCTGATGACACATGCTACAGTGTTAAATGTGGTGGCCGTTTGCAGTGGATCAATACAGTGGACAGGTTGGGGTCTCTTTGTTTGGAGTGTGCTATAGGAACACATTCCTAGCCAGCAGTAACAGAAGCCTGGAGCCAAGGCTGTCTACTCTCGCTCCGCTTAGATAAACAACACAGACACCGCACAGGGGGCCTCCCGTCTGCAGAGGGCCTGGCATGATGGCCTGCACCTTCCATGTAACTGAAGGAACCAGAAGTCCTAAATATTGACAAAGCACCAAGATTATATTTCTTCACGGCAGTGAGAATTTATCACTTCAAACTGGATTGGATTGCATTCTCCTGTCCTGCTGTTGCTTTCAAATTCACACTGTTTTGACGCTCGAGAAAAGATCAAATGCGAACGCATGAAATGGTTTAAAAGTGGCTGCTTTTACTTTTCAGGTGAAGAAGCCGTTCAAAGAAAAATAAAGCTCTTACATCTTCTGAGTGTCTGCCAGCTGCGTCTCCTGTGTTTCCAGCTCCGTCTTGGCTGTAAGAAGAAGGCACGTTTTGATAAAAGGAAAGAGCAGTGCGTGAGTAAACACAGGATTAGATTAGGATTAGGAGCGATTCAGGATTTCCTGTTACATCAGGAAATACATCTTTCACCCACAATGCAACTTGTATATATAGGAGGATTCCACATGTCACCATTACTTAAATCAACAGTCATCTTCAAGGTCAGTGCTGTGCCACCAGGTTATTAAGTGTTGGATTGTCCGCTGTTGCACAACTGACAAATGAGTGCTGCAGATCGCAGGACAAGTGCTTCTTTGTGCAGAGTTACTTCGAATGGAGACAGATGACTGTGTGTGTGTGAGAGAGAGAGGTGTGAGAGTAAAAGGGAGACAGCAAGAGGGTAAGAAAACTGGGAGTTGGACGCCACTCCACGGTACACATTAGGACATTTTTCCAGCAGGCCACAACACTTATCTCAGTGAGCCATCAGGATCACTTTGACTGTAGTAGAAATGATGATTTAGGAGAAAAGCAGTGAAATGTGACGGCTGCAGGTTACTACTTGATCCATTGGCTGATTCTCCAGCATAGTGGAGTCAATCCAGCTGGGTTTCTTTTGCTGCTTTATGTCTTATAGCTCTGGTTAAACATTAAATTCTCCCCACATAGCCTCTCTGTCCCCTCAAGGTCAATTATCTGTAAACTGCTGCTGCCTCAAACTGTCAAATGATCAGAACTGACCTACGGCCTCCTCATGGCTCTTTGAGACAGAAATGACAGTCGATGGGACGGAGAATCCGCCTTGGCACAAATCTGTGTTCTGCTCTTATCCCGAGAATATCTGGTTGCTACGAGTAATTGAAGCCAGAGCCACATCTAAAGATCTCAGACAAACCCGTTGAGCCCAGCACAGCACTTTACCATTCCTCAGTGCTAAATCACGCTGTGGCCCACAGACGAGCCCCTCTGCTGATGGCTCATCAATAAATGATGACAAATTGATAAATAATATGAATGGGGCCTGCTAGAAGCATCTTAATATTGGCGCCGTGCTTTGAGGAAAGATGTTTTCAGACGCTCTGTGCTGTTTACTGATCACACTGAGCTGAGAGCTTCTGCTAGGAGCCATGTAAAATCTATTTCTACAGAAACTGAACAGTTCAACATGAATTTAATTTGATTAATTATGTTGTTATCTACTAAGAGAATGTGGTTTTGTGGGGGAGGATGACTGAACTGATAAGCACTGTTCGACAAAATAAAAGAAGAAAACTTTTCAGGATATATCCAGCTTTTGTAGCCCTCGGCTGTCCTAATAAAGCTTTTGAATAAAGATTATACTGGAATATACTTTATATTATCTTTTTTTTTCTTGATATGTAATTAAATGTTGTATATCCTCACCTAAAAAAAATAATGTTTTGGACAGAAAATACTAAAGCAACTGCAAAATTAACCAGCACAAAAGAAACAAATACAAGTGACGCAGATTTACAAATAATAATCAAATGAACTAATAGTGTGTCAGTGGCACTGCACTTTACTCACAAATATTAATATATTAATAACAAATTAAAGAAATTAGGCTACTGTTTATGACTGGTTATCTGAAATCAGATGTGATCAAATGAACCCAACACTCATTTTCGAGTTTTACATATTTGAGCGGTGATCACAAGAAAACAAAAGCTATTTCTTGTGAAAATTGGTTTTCTTGAGAAGCGACATACTGTAATTTAACCCATTATCATGAGAAAACAAGCTTTGTTAAACATAACGAAATAAGTTACTTGCAATAACTTGCACTAAAAGAAATAATAATGGCAAGTACGCCGATTCTCAACTTCTGAAAAAAGCTATTTGTTTCGTAAAGACATTAAAAAAAGAAAATCAGATCAGGAGATTTCTTCTTCTTCTCTTTCTTGGCAGAGTGGCGCTGTGGCACCCTAAGCGACCACCTATATGGCCGATGCTCAGGGCCGACCCCGGAGTTATTATTTGAAATTGTCATCTGTAATTGATTTGATGTGTGATTTTATCAGAATGTGGCATATAGGTTGATTTTAACTATAATCTGCCTTCATGATGTGACACCCTGAGTTGTAGCTAGTAAAAAAAGGGAGGCAGAGCTCGGCATCGGTCTCACTAATCTTCATGTCCATCAGAAACAGATTATCACATGGCCAGTGCTCTCTTGCTAGTCACAGTGACTCCATCAAAGCCCTGCATGCATGAGAATTTGTGAAGCGAGCGGAGAAAATCGAGCTAGACCAAACAGCCCAGCTCCAACAAGTCCGCTCCCACTGTTATTCTGTGGTTAGTTTCATGGTCAGAAAATAAACAAAAGCGGTTTAAACTGTGGAGCCAGAAACAGTTTAACCCCAGGCTTTTTAGAAATTACAGAAATAACAAAAATAAGACATTTGGCTGTTGTTCTTTTTTTCACCGCCGCAGTGGAGGAACCCCAAGAATCCCGTCTGGAGCCTTCTGAGTCACATGTCCATGTTACGGTGCTTACATTCTGCTCTCAGAGGAAAAACCTCGTCATTTGCATCAAAGAGAGAGCTCCCATATTTCTCTCAAACAGAGGGAGAAAGGAAAAGAAAGGGGTGGAAATGGGGAGAGATGCTTTCATCTGCAGACTTCCTTTAGAATGGACAGTGAGCATTACCGCCGAAGAACATATGCTATATATTATACTCTCATCTGAATACAAAAGCAGTTGGGAGAGAGGCCTGTGAGCCGGGTCCTTCAGAAAGATTGGTCACAGCCAACTGAGTCAGGTCAAAGTCAATGGTACATAGAGAATGACTTTGGCTTGTTATGTTAAAACAAGCATAACAAACTAAGTCCCACACCTTTGAAGTGAATCGTAATATCCTAACATTGTTGTAGATGTCAGATTATGGAGGAGAAAAAGCCTGTATGTGTGACATCTGGTGGACACGACACATAAACACGTCTACATTTTCAGCACCGGAACAATATCTAGAACAAAAACGTAGATGTGACTGTTCGTGGTGTGGCACTAATGCCGTCCATTGGTCGCCACTTTGGTCCTGGCTGAAATATCTCATCATTCAGATGTCCAAGGTACACCGAGAATTAATCCTAATGACTTTGATGATACCGATTTTTCATCAAGCATCAACAGCACGTCACAGCTTTCATTTATCCACAGAAATATTTCAACATCTACTTGATGGATTGGAACAAAACTTTTCATCCAGAACCACCATGAGGTTGACGTTTGTGGTTTTGAGTGAAAAATCTCAACAGCTTTTGGATGGATTGCCGTGAAATTTGCTGCAAGCATTCCTGTTCCCCTCATGGGGCTTTCAGATAAGATGAGACAAGACTGCTGCTGGGCTCTGAAATTAATTGATGCCAATGGCTTGTGTGGTGGGCTCCGGCTATTTGCACTAAATAAGAACAAGGCAACCGGTCAACCAGCCAGGCCAGGCTTCCCACTGAGCCAAGAGTAGACCTGGACCCAGTGCAAACAGCGCTTCTTCACAAAAACAAACTCACTTTAATGCTCTCCAGAGATCAGGATGTCATGTACCCACACCCTCCTCTACTTACAAGCAGGAAAAGTAAGAGGATACGCCTTTTAGCATGACACGAATGCATCACCATCGCTAGCAAAAATGGAATTACAAGCTCTGTTGAGCACGAACACTTTAACATTTGAAAACCCGTCTGCTTCTTCATGACTCTTCAGAACATCAGGTCAGATCTGTGCTGACCGAAGCTGCAGAACAACGAGATGAACTCGATCATCCTCTGACTTTTCATCTAGCGCCATCATCAGGATGCATTTTTTATTAATACTGAAAAACTGATCTTTGTGTTCAGCATGCGAACACACTGGACTAAGATAGTGAACATGGTATGTTTGCATTGTCACTGTGACCATGTCAACGTTAGCATTTAGCTCAAAGAACAACTTTTAAGACTTTTGATTAAATAAACATATGAAATACAACTCTTTGCTGACTTCTTTTGCCTTAATTTTTGCAGGAGTTCCCTGAACGCCTCGAGCAGAAAAGTGCCCATCATTTACGATTTTTTTCCCATTGTGTAATTCTTGAGGACAGATTATGTATCAGTTTCCTAACAACAGTCTAATAGTAATACATAGCAGCTTGCTCTTTTTTAGGTTAGTCTTCAATAAAAAAAAATAAAAAAAACGCAGTATAGTGCCCTTCGTGTTTTGCAAACTGAAAAAAAAGCACTCTGTCTGATCGGGGCCCAAAAGGGCAATGGAAGAGGAAGCTCATCATTTACTATCAATTCATCATCATCATTTTAACAGCCCTCTTAGTAAACACCTCTGTGAAGGTTTATTTGATTTTCTAATCGGAGCGATGGAAAGAGAGAAGAGGTCACAGAGGCAACAGGGTTCTTCTACTCTCTCATTCCTCTGAGAGAAAAAAGAAAAAACCTTGTTATTAGAACAGGACAGCCGACAGTGGAAAAATAAAGGAAGACAGGAACTGAGGAGACATCTTTAACAGCAGAAGAAAAAGGATAAATATGTGACAAAAACATACCATGACGTCAAAAGCACTAAGTGAAAGGGATCAGGTGCCGAACAAGTCAGTTTTATTCCAGGATCTCAGGCATCCAGCTCTGTTCTCAAAAGTCAATTTAACAGACTGCATGACAGGTTCACCTTAGGCCATCCTGAATCTTCCTTTGAGGCAGAGCGAGGTATACTCTGTTTTATAAAAGGTAGAGATCGAGATAAAAGCCCCAGCTACCAGGCGCAGTCATAATCCATCAAAGCAGATAGGCATACTTGAAACAATAGCTGTGAGTTATTCAATACAGCCAGGTATAAACAGGCGTCCCTATGGAAACGACACAGAGTGAACCCTTGTGTGTGTGTAAGTCCACCAGAAAACGGCATGAAACAGATTTGGAAATGTGTCTGCAGACGTAGTAGACTTATATCATTCTGATTGATGAGCTGCTGCACGGACTCTCACACCACAGATGAATTTTTGGGTCAGATATGCCAAAGATATACCGGTGCAGAATACTTTCTGGACCATGCGGCATAAATTATTTTCTTCTTAAAGTTTGAACTCCTGATGGTAACACAGATGAGCAAACCATATGTTTAAACAGGCTGACCATCACCTGATTCATCATATTTAAAAGGATAAGACTGGTAATACTCTATATTTTTCCTATTGTTAACTAATCTCATGAAAAGACCAAAACCACCAATGCATTATTTAGATGATCAATACTTTCCCACGTCAGCTCCGAGCAGAATAATTAAACCCTAAAAGCCTACTTAGCACATTAATTTCTAAAACACAGATGTTAGACATCAAGTGTTAATTTGTAGCATAGCATGATGTTAATTTTGTAAGCTATGGTCTCATTTTGAGAAAAATACACTATCAGGGCAGCCACAACAATGGTGACGAGTGTTTCTGTCTTTGACCTTTGACCTTTTCCCAGTGTTTTTTCAGTTTTGGTCACTTTAAAATGTCTTGTTCAGTGTTTGATTGCACTTAAAAACACTCTACGGAGTCGGCTAGCTCTGGTGTTAGCTGATGACATGGCGCCAACAAATAGGTGACGTCATGGTGACCATGTCCTCTTTTTTCACACAGCATCCTGGGGGGAGTTACTGGCTGAGTATTTGCCAAGTAACAAACCATCTGGCGTGTCAGGTCAGGGGTCATCTCCCCCTAAATACCCAATAAAAACATGAAAGCACCAGATGATTTTTATTTTGACTAACTTATAGAACGCGGCTCGAAGGTGCAACAGTGCCTCTGTAGGTGTAGCAGGTGGGGGTCTATGCAACCTCAAAACCCAGGAAAGTAACGTCAAATTTCAAATTTTGTTGCATTAAAACTAACAGAATGCAGGAAATGAAGTGACCCCACACCCTCCATTTAATATGGTGCAAAGGTGCTTTCTCACTGAAAAAGACATCAGACGTTGGCTACACAGACAACAATTGTTCATAGGATTTGCTGATTGTTAGTTTTAGTCTTTTCATGAGATTTATTGGCAGGAAGAAAAACACAGAATATCCTTTAATGGGGCAAATCTGATCAATCATCAGCTTCAACTGATTTGGAAAACAGGCTCACCTTGGCTAAGAAACGTGTCCATCTTGTCCTTAAACGGTTGCAGGTCCTCTTCAGAAGACAACTTGCAAACTTTCTCCGTCTCAGCCGAACACGCTGAAACGAGAGAGCATCACGATGAGAGGGGAAACAGTCAGTCAGAGCAGTAACATGTTATCCAGCATTTGTGTTGTAATTGCAAACTCTTCAGTTCACTTCACCCCAGTTGCAACTGCTTTGATAAATCTCTGCTGAATTTCTGCTGAATAAGTGTCGGCAAAGACATAATGACCCATAATGACTAATAAGGCACCCCCAGGAACCAGGAAGGCCTGCGCTCTGCTCCCGGGAGAAACTTATCGTCACGCTCTATCTGCAAACATAACGGATACACAAACTCCGCTCAAGTGCCTTCGAGGTGGAGAGGCCATGAGGCGCTGAAGGGAACGGGGAGGTCGGGACTGGGCAAGTGGTAATTCATAGACCATATGGTGCCTCGACCAAAAAGGTACACTGCGAGCTCTCTACGCTATGTTGCTTACTGATGTCCTTCAGGCCAGCCAAGGCCATTTCTACACCGCCTACCTATCGGAACCCCCCTCTGGGAACTGTCATCGAAGCCCACGTCTGTTAGAGCGCTCAGCTGGCTCTGCGAGGTAATGAAGAGGTCTGCAGGTATAGCATGTGATGATGTATTTATGTACGGTCCGCATGTGCCACTGCCACTGGGGTCGAAGCAGACGTAAGTCCATTTCCCCTGCCAGCAACTCCATCTTTATGAATTGCAAATAATGAACAGCCTAAAGAATCATTATGGCAGAGGAAAAACAATATTTAGCAACATGGATCAGGCACCTGATTGGTTTAGCAGCAAAGATACATAAAACATGATAGAGAACAGACCGGGTTTGGGGAATTGTCGATCGAGCTGCAAGCACACATACACAGACACACGTGTGCTCACGTATGTCTGCACAAAAAATACACAGTCATTTTTTACCACCTGTAGGCACTTCAGGCCTTGGAAAGTGTTCTGAGTGCTGAGTGACTTGAGACAGAGCAATGAAAGGAAGTATTTCCCCACTGACTCATTCATTAGGACTCTTTTCACTCTACCAATCAGTTTGGCATGTCAAGCATAATCCAATTTCCACACTTTTTTCCTGATCTGCAGCAAGAGAACTCATTCGTTTTCGTACATATTTTTTATAAGCCTCTTTTAGGTGATTGCTAATTTTATTTGCTGTGTGTGGCTTTTATATATTTTTAAAGGGACATTTCCCCCAAAAATATAAAACACATCTTTTTCCTTTTACTTGTACTGCTGTTTATCAATCTAGATTGTGTTGGTGAGTGATATGTCTGCCTTCTCTCATTATAATGGCACTGGATAGCAACTGGATTGTGTTCCTCTAAGCACATTTGAAAAAACTCAACTGCAATTTATTTTTCAAGAAATCATGACCCAGTAACTCAAGATAATCCACAAACCTTGTTGTTAGGAATTTCATGTGCAAACTTTTCTTTCTTACCAACTACAGAAAAGAAAATAGTCCCTACATGAAACTGCTCACAACAAGGTTTGTGGATTATATTGAGTAACCAGGTTATGACTTTTGGATAAATTAAAAAAAAAAAATTCTTTTGGTGCTTTGAGGACTTGAGTTCATTTTATGGCTGACATAGGGTTACTACCAACACTCTGCAACTATCACCAAAACAATTTAGATTGATAAACAGCACAAAAAGCAAGTAAAAAACACATTTTTGATTTGGGGGCCAAGTGCAGCATTAAGTAATACTCTCATCTCGTTTTATTGTGTTTTGACTTCACTGGGGGATTACATAATTGTAATCACAGTTCAGTGGAAATTCTGGCCTACTCCTCGGTATGTAAAACCCACTAAAACTAATATAGTTTTTTCCCCCTGAAGTTGATGGTTAGTGGTAACAAAATGTTGACAATAAAAGGTTTTAACTATTAATAATAATGATATGTCCATGACATAAATAAGCGGGATAGTAGAGAGTGTATGGAAAGTTATGTAATAGATTAACCATGTGTTTGGGTTCAGGAACTGATTGAACAACTGACTGATGAATTAAAGAGTCAAAGAGTCCGCCATTAACCAAATCAGTCCATCCATGAATCATATTTAGGACGCCCCCGGGCAAAGAGCACAGCGTGCACAGAGACATGCAGGAGTATTCTGAGAAAATCTCTTCAAATCACTCTCATTGTTGTGTGTTGGAGGTTTGCAGCTTGCAGGATGAAGCGATTCAGAGCTCCAGGAGAGTCTCTTCCACTTCAGTAAATAGCTGCTGAACCTTTGATAGTGTACGCAGGTAGTGGAAGTTCCCTGACCTTGCCCCCTCTATATTTTGATCTCTATTTCATGAGGACAGTAAAGGCACGCCAGGTCCAACAGGAGTCTACATCTGACAAGTCACATCTGCTTCTGGTTAGCTCGTCTGTACGACAAACAGATGCTATCTCTCTGTTGACCCGCCTCTACGATCCACACATGACCATAGCTGGTCAGGTTAGGAAAATTATTTTCCATTGTGCTTGAAGATATGTGCATGGATTAATACATTATCTCTTGCTGAATACATTTCCATGTGACAGTGTTTTAAACATGTGACACCTGCCATAATTTGCTGGATATGACATGTTTACTGTGGAACGTAGGTTGACAACAATACCATTGAGGTCTTTCTTCAGCTTGCGCAGATCTCTTTGGAAGTCATCGAACTTCATCTGGGAGGCCTGGAAAAGGTCCTGAGGCTCGGGCAGAGAGTAGACGCACGTCTCTCTGCCAGCATCCTAGCAAAGCACAAAACACATTCATGCACAAAAACACACACCAGTGTCAAAGTCAATCTTCTTCAAATGGGAGAGGGCCTCTCAAGCTTATTCTGTGCACACCAGGCAAGATTGAAAGACATGTCTGCAGAGCCCTACATGTTCTTATCAGCAGTCCAAACATCCCACAGGAGATATGGCAGAAACTACAGCAGATAATGACCACAAAGCTCGGCGCAGAAAGTGCATAACAATTCTCTCCATCAGACCTACTACAAGGCCATTATGAGTGCTAGAGCCATGTCATGCAGGTTGATTTTGGCAAGCAGCACTCTACTGAGTTCATCTCATCTGGAGAACCTAATTATTTACACTAGCGCTCCTTTGGATGCTGTGCCAGTGAACAGACTGCAGGTTTTGAATGAACCCAGACCAAAGCAGAGCGAGAGCGGGAGACGAAGAGTGAAAGACAGAAAAAAGAATTATAAGAGAGCCAAGCAAGGAGAGAGATTTGTTTCTGCCGTAAATGAGGAAAGAGAAAATAAATAATTTGATAAAGGATAAGCCATGGTATCCTCTGGCAAGAGAGGAGATGAAAAGAAAGCTCTGGAAGGATTTCTAAGCAAATCAGACTAAAACAGAAAAGTGATTCAAATAAACAGGAACCAAAACATACCTCATCAAAGTGCCTTAGATAGTAAGCAACGATGTAGGACAAAAGACTCTGGGAGTTATCCTGAAAGAAAGAAACAGATCCAAATAAATAAACCCCTTTATTTATTAATTTAATCATTTTGGAGCAGGACGTTTTAATTTGTGCGGGGCAAACAAGAATAGAGGCAGCGGCCGTAGAAGTTGGGGATAAATCATGGCATCGGAGGAGCAATACAACAAAACACGACAGTGCTGGGCTGGCTGTCATAACTCAGAGTTGGTGGAAAGTTTGATGTTCTTTATAGATACCTTACCCGCTCCACCGCCACAAAAACACAAACCACTGTGTCCTTATATGGCAGTGCCAAGGGCACGCTGTGATATTGAATAAGAACAGTAAACAGAAAGGCCTCTCCTCTAAATCTGCACAGCTATGGTCCTTATGTTTGGCAGCATGAAGGTCCCTTTCAACTCCTGGACTCTCAGCTCTGGGCTCAACTCGAGATGAGACAATTGTAAAACTGAGACCAGATCAACATTTGGAGTCACCATTTTCCCACAACACTTACAATGTGAATAACAACAGTTGAAGTTCTGCCTCAAGGTGAACGACATGTCCCTCCAATTACAACTGCACACAACCCTCCTTAAAACCTTTAGGTGGTGTTTCAGTCTGACAAATATTAAATAATAAATCACAGAATTTGCTGGATTCATCTTGATTAAATACTCTGTCATCATGTGAAGACTGCAGCTTGTAATAATGTATGTGTCTGTAAAGGGGAGACTCCATTCTCATTCAGATATCTCTAGTTGAAAGGAACCCCAATGAAAATGGCTATTTTTCCTCACCAAAATAAAGTATTATTATTATTTTATTTCAAATACTTGGGAGTGTGATTTAAACCTTTATGGACAAAATATCATGACATAATTAGTATTTATGGATCTGTTAGCTCTTCAAAACTAATGCTTTATGTGCTAAGATCATTCAAAAATGCTATTATGATTTTAAATTAATTTCAAATTAATTAGTTAATCAACTTATTGCATTTCATCGGAGGTGCGCTCTTAATGTTAGACATGGTCTAATACAGTCCCTCCTACTACCCTCTGTTTTCTCCTTTAAAGTCATTTATAGGAATTATTGTAAACATTCAGCCAGCTCCCTATAATGTATAAATATCATGGTTCCGGTAAAAAAAAATGTTTGCAAAACAATAATAGCTGCAGAAAGAAGCAGTTATTGTGCTCAGATTGATAGTTTTTGTGTTTTCCTAAACTGTATACACACACTGTCAGTCTCCTGTTTGCTTGTGAATAGCACTTAGTGAAGCTGCTCTTGTAGAGTGACTGATGTTTGCTTTTTCACAGCACACAGACTCACGCTGCTCTTAACGTCCTTCAGTTTTGGCAGAATGTCCAAGGTGAAGCCGTCGGCCTGCCCTCGAGACCGATTACCTCCGTTCATGAAGTTGCCAAAAGCCAGCACCAGGCCAAGAACCTGCAACACACACTTACCGTTCTGGAGAGTCTGGTTGCACACACACACACACATACACACACACACACACACACAAACAAATGAGATGAAGACATGAAGGTTATACATTGAGTAACAGAAAAGAAAAATGAAAGAGAAGCAGGCCAGTGGCTCACCTTGCATACTCTCTGAAGGATTTCTATTTTGCGGAGGATTGAGGTGATACATTCTTGGAAAGTTGACTGAAACAGGATGCAGAACACTCGTTCGGAGAAGTTGGGGATTTGGGATAACTGGAATAGAAACCTGATGAAGGAGCAACATCAGTCACACATCTGTTTAATGACACAGCTTTCATGACATGAATTTGGTTCTGCAGGTAGGTTCGACTCTTACTGTTCAGGCTTGTCCAGTGGCTTGGCGTCCTCCTTGTCTTTGGATGATTTTATGTGCTTTTTAATGCCGTCCAGCTCATCATTCTGAGCTCTCTGTCAATAAAAATGAAGATGAATTAATATGGGGATGTATATTATAAAGACAAGTAAAACCTTAAGGTGTAGAGAGTACAGGACACCTCAACAAGTCTAAATATAGGAACATATAATGTATGAATTAACAACAAAGTCTCACAGTTGACACAGTTATGATTTTGAGAGCTCCTTATGTCAAAGACATTGGTTTCAAATAACAATCTGTGGGTGAAAAGACACAGCAGACAAATGGACACACTTGAATTGGGGGTTGTTCAGGAAGCATAAAAGAAAATAACTTTCATCCAAAATATGCATCCCAGTGGCAGATCACTACATCTGTGCAGCAAAACAACAAAATACATTTGGATTTATCAATGAAAATGGACAAGTTGGGCAACAATATAAATATATAAATATCAGGTGCATTTGGCAGAAGCCTGTTTCAGCTTAAGGGTCCCACATGCACAAATGCAGGCGAGTCACCATTGCCTCAGGTGATGTTCCTGCTTGATGTGGCTGGTGCTGGGTGTGACACACATGGAAATCAGTGCGCTGGTTTCAAGTCCGTTTGAGTTTTTGTGGTTGTTGGTTTTGAGATGGGAAAATGTAAACTGAAAAGCAGAAAAACGATTCTGGTGTTGTTGTTGGTGAGAAAGAGAAGAAGAAAGTCAATGTCTCCTGGCTGATGCTGCGACTTCGCCAGTCAAGGTTTACCAAAGTTAAACTCCATTCGACACGAACAAGAGAAAATTATAAATGATTGAATTGGCTTTGCTACCATAGCAAATGTTTTATTTGCCCCTACACTCTGTAGAATAGAAGTCAATGGGAGCCAGATATTTGTCAAAGTTCATTTCAGGCATGTGCTCTTTCAATTAATACATAAAAGTTTAAGAATTAGACCAAAGTGCTTCGAGCACATTTGAACATCTACAGTTGCATAACAACTGGCAAGCTCCACACGATCAAAAGATCCAGAGCAGCTAAACTTGAGGTGGGTTTGTTTTCTCAGCTTATTTCTCCATTTCTTTATGTAGACAAACTTTAGCTGAAGCGTAAACGAATCCGGACGTTTTGTCCTTAAACTCAACCGTATGCCAGTCTATACAGTATACGTTTCATAAAGAGTTGCTCTGAGCCAGACTGCATTCCTGACTATTATCCTGCTGTCGGGCTCTGGACCACAGTTTTATACAAGGTGGTATAAAAAAAAAGCAGGCCAGAAATGCCCCTTCGTTTCACAAGAGGCAAAGACAATAGATGTTAATGTTTCTGACGCAGATGGGCAAACAATAAAACCATCCCCAGGAAGAGAATGTAAACTCTCTCTCAGTCCCTCCAGAGCCTGTAGACCCCCAAAGTCTGAGTCTCAGCAGTCTGCTCTCTCCCTCTGTTTCTCTCCATCTTTCTCTCAAGGGTTTGGCCCCGGCATGGATCCTTGGAAAACTTCAAACACCAGCATCAAACGCACTGAGGGCCCGATTAGTATTCTACACACCGCTGCCTTCTGTCGACGAGGGCAAGCTCTCCTTCGCCTTCTCTCGAGATGTTTTCAAGTGTAAATATATTTAATACAAAGCAGATCCTTTTCAAAGGGCAGCAGCGGAGCCCAGCAGTGTTTGGTGTAATTGGGGACAAGTAGGCATTAGCGTGTGATCTTTGAATTGCTAGGGCATGTTGCAGCGGTTGTTAGCATGAGAAATACAGTCCCATGTGGAATATCAAATGCAAAGGAAAGTAGGATGATATTTGTGATGCCAGAATTCCAGCGGTAGCCAAGTGGTATTCATTAGCCAGGTTTCTAGTGCAGGGCTGAGCAGAGCCAGCCCGGGCTTAATCACTATTTATGTCACTCAATTTTCAACATTTATGAGATTATTTGTACATTGAGCTGCCAAAGAACAGTGTCCAAATGACAAACTGCATCAGGTTATAAACATGGGAAATATATTTAAACATCACAAGGCCTTGTCGTAAAAATAAAGCAGTATGAGGTGATTGTTTGTAGTGTAAAAGTTCGGAGGAGGGACTATGGCTCGGACTGACCTCCATGACATTTAGCTACCGTCAGCTGAAAGGAGTCTGAACTTCAGACAGCCAGTCTGGACCCAGATTATAGCTTGTGATATTAGAGGGGAGGGAGTGGTGTCCCACTATCACTGTGACCCCTTTAATGGCGGTGGCTTATTGTTCAAAGAACAGGAGTGGCTATAATCCGCAGCTCATAGACTGAGTGACTCTGTCCCTGCCTGTGTGTGTTTCTGTCTCTTCTGTGTGCGTACAGTAACAGCATGTGCACATTTGTGTGGGTCAGCTTTTGTGTGTTTGTTTGCGACCGTGTTTGTGTGTGTGTGAGAGAGAGAGAGAAAAAGCAGTGTGTGATCTCGCTCCTAGCACAGTGAGTGAGGGTGTAACCATTAGAAGCCCCTCGCATTCCTCAAGACAGGCTGACTGTGCTGCCAACTGTGGTTTAGGGGGCTGGAGACCCACAGACAGGATGGAGTCTCGCAATACAAAAGAGAAACAATTTGGCTCCTCAACTCAATAACATAGCCTCAGGCCATAAGGGGGAGAAGGAGAGAGAGGGAGAGCGGGAGAGGGCTTGAAGTCTCGGGGTGAGTGGAGAGGTTAGAAGACTTTTGATCCTCAGTTATGACACATTGGTTCATAACTACAGCTTGTCTCAAGCCTCAGTCTCATTCCCATGATCAACATTATTAATATGCCTCTGGCAGCCAAAGGTCCAGGCCTCTCGTGTGTAGTTGTGCCAAAAAGCAATTCACAGGAATGTCACAGCATCTTAAAACTGTATTACAGCTGAAATGTGGAAAACATGCCCGTTTTCATGTCCCATTATTTACTGACCTGACTTTCGAACGGGTCCTGAACTGTTTCCACTGGGCGGGGGAGATTTCCTATCAGTGAGGGTTGATGAATATGTATTTAGGGTACACAAGGAGCCCTTCATCGCCAAAATGGAGACATATTGGAAAGTAGTGATGACAGCTCCGTAATTCTCTTTATGCTAATATTATACAATACAGTGTGGTCATTTCTCTTGGCAAAGCTCAGCGTAGTCTCTTTCTCTTTCTCTCTCTTCTTTTAAAACCACACCAGCACTTTCAAGACGAGCTGTATGACACAAACGCTGGAGTATCACTTCCTTCACACAAGGGCATTACAAAAGTGAAGTCAATCAGATCCAGTGTGAAGAAAACATGTTTACTAAAGCGTTGGTCTCCTTCCAGGCCAGCAGACAGACCTACACAAGACTGACTGTGTCGCCAAACAGCACACATACCAGTACGGTTTGTGGCTCGCCTGTTTGTTTTGGTATCTAATGCACACTTCCTTTAGTTCACCCTTTCAAGTGGAACAGGGAATAAGAACTCCACGTAGAGAAATATGTTCACAGGAAAGTGACATCTCTGATTCACTGTGTAAAACCATGTTGCTTCATATTATAAACACACCAGTTTAATTAAAAAAGCATAGTTTTCCTACCTACACAGTTGAGCTTTTAATAATCTTTCTAAAGGTATCTTTTGATGGATAGCAGTTGGTGTTTTGTGGCTTACCCTCAGGGAAGTGCCAAATAAAACAACACTAACAGCTGATGAATGATTGCTTTTTTTCCCATTTTGTTGATATCACAGCTTGTTGAGTCCTCTCAGGTTTCACTCTATAATAAAATGATTGCCTGTTATTCATATATGGCATGAAATGCGTAACCATAAATCATTCTATTTGTCACAAGCAAACTGTTCCAAAATAATACTTCTACTGCGAACCACAGAGGAGAAAAAAAGCTTTTCCCACACCGACTGCTGCAGTCGAGATCAGCCTGAGCTGTCAGTGGTGTTACTTTGTATAATTACACTGGGGTTTGTTGCTCAACACTGTGTATTTATATGGTTGTGCATTGGCAGGAGAGTGCAGAAATGTATTTCACTCTGGGATATTGTCTTTTCACGGGTCTATTGACTTTAGTGAAACCACTGTCTACATGAGCCTTGATCATCGTCCCTTCAAAGTCAAAAAACTGCAAAGTTAAAAAATGTTTATGAATGTTGTGACCATAAAGACATATCTCCAATTCCAGGCTATTGTAATACTTACATTTTCATAAAGGGCGTGCAGAGTCTCCAGGTCAACGACAGTGTTGTCCATGTTTAGGACGGCTGTGGAGGGAAGGAAAAGATGACACAGTAATTGCACATTGTAACTTTAAAACATTTCTCTGCTACCTTCAATGAACACCATTAACAAGTCAGAAATCAAACCAGCACAAACAGGCCTCCACTTTATAATCTCTAGATTAAAGGACTTTCCGTCGGCTGAAACAACAATCAAACACTGGCACAACACCTTTTCAAATCAGTGCGTTTTGTTCCTTTGCTGGAGCTGAAGGTGGCATGAAACAAGGGCAAAATTCTCCCTGCACGGCCCACATGAAGCGCCATGTGCCGTGAGTTACACAGATATCAGCTCTCATCACGACAGCATGGAAGGGGCCACAAACTCAAACATAAATATGGAGGTCTTAGAAATCTGTCAAAGGTACAAAGATCTGTGTTTGAACTCCTGTGTTTGAATTCCTGGTGTCGCCTTTTTGTCTCGGCGCGAGGACCTGGCGCCCGTGAGCATTAATCCTTTGAAAGTAAATGTTTAAAGACAAACAGAGCCCGGGGGTCTGCGGTGTTGAGGCTGAGGTGTTGCTGTACGCACAATCACCAAGCGAAGCACTCGACACCTATATATGTATTTCAGCGTGCTGTGGGTGTCCAAATTACTCACATTGTTTTGATCTGCTGATTTGCTGTTGAGGTACAGGGGAGAGAGCTTGTGTCAGGAGGGATGAAGGGACTTAATGGACTCAATGCACACTGTTCACATCATATCTTATGCTTGGACATTGAAAGTGACTGGACTTCTTATAATCCTTTTACAAACTTAAGAATAAAGACAAAGAAAGTGAATTAGAGAAAGGGCATGCACTTTCATAAAGCCTGGGGTGACTGTTGGACTGATACAGTCACTTCTGTCTGGTGTTTTTAACTTTCATATTGCTTTATCTCTCTTTATGTAATCCTGCAGCCTTCTAATCTCTTCACTCTTGTGCCACAAGGGTAAATCCACTCCTTGTTTCCCAGTTCTTTGCACTCTCTAACCTCTTCACACTCTCTCTTCTTCCAAAGCCACCACAGAAATAACTTCCTTCTCTCTGACTCTCCCTTTTTCTGTTTCTCGCACTCTTCTCTTGTAACCATTTGGTTTTCATTACTATCTAAACCAGAGTCTGGCTGGCTGGTTTGATTGGAGACGGCTTTTTTTTTCTTTTTAAAGACACGGGAGAGTGCCGTATCATCACTCTGACACAGACCTCGCATGACCAAAAGCCAGACGCATCTGCCTGGGTCCACCCCCGACTACCACACTCAACCCCAGCATGGCGCCGGCAACCACCATCTAATACTGTGACTGGCGCTCCACAGCCTCACAGGAAGCAGACACCACACGGAAGTGTCCTATGAAACATGCGGAGTGTCGGCCAAGTCTGACAACAAACAACAACAGCTGCGAGGAAAAGAAAAATGTGTTGACTCCTCACTGGGTCGTCATAAAACCAACACGATCTAAATCAATGATTCAGAAGTTGTTTTCCGAGTCAGGGATATCAAAGTGATGATTGCCTGTCTCGTCATTGTCTTCTTCATGGTATAAAAAGGGGAACTAAAGCAATGATTCACTACACCGAAAGGGACAATTACTCCGACCCGTTCTCTTTTGTAAACAAATTGGCCTTTGATTCTTTAATCATCTTAAACCTCTAATGGCACAAGGGAACATGAGATCATTTCAGGAACGGGAAAACAACAGAATTACTAATATAGAGTTTGTTCTTTTGGTGAAACAATTACTATTTTATGCCTATAATTAGTCACGCCTAATAATCATTCAATTAAAATGCATGACGAACAAAATAATAAACATTTATGGGGTGGCTTTGTTTGTTCAAGGCGGTGGGCATGCCATTGTTTTGGGGAATAACCAGCACACAACACTGAGAAGTATTTCACCACCAAACCACTGAGATATCTTCACTCTGATCTTACCCTCCATGATATACTGAAGTTTCCAATCAGTGCTAATTATGCACTATGGCAAAACTGTCCTAACACAGGAGATGAATGACAGTGCTGATGAGAGTGGCCCTCGCTTGCCCTCCCACTCTGACCTGAGATGGATGCACCAAAGACTCCAAAACACAGGAGTAAAAAATCCACAACATTCCCAAAGACTGTGCAGATGAAGCCGACCCACAGAGTGACTGTTTATTACTACAAGTGTACAAAATGTACCAAGCTTGGTTTCTGTGGTGCACATTTATTTTATTGTAACCTACCCAGCTGAGATAAAGACTTGAAGCTGTAATAAAGGCTCTACTGCGGGAGGACAGAAAGGGATCGGGAGATGAGGAAGAGTGTTTAGACACATGGATGAGCGAAGACTGGAGAGCAATCAGAGAGTAACTAAAACAGGAAAACAGTCGGTTCCCATCAACATCTCCTGAATGACTTCACTTTAACAAAGCCGCTTAGACAAGATGGTGACAACTCATCAGAGAAAGACGGAGAGCCGCGGAGAAACACCATGTGGATGTTAGATGGGGAGAGATTATGCAAAATGAGCGCAGAGGAAAACAGACGCGGGAAGAGTAACAAAGGAAAACATTTCCGATGCCTTGTGACATTATGACTTGTGATAAAGCTAACTACTAGAGGGAGGGTTAAGCTTTGGCAGTGACCTCAGCCAATACTTAATCTTTCTCCAGTCCCAGTAGACTGAGAACAAGATGTATTTTATGAACTGGGATAGCAGCACTCCAAAAACAAACAAAACAATCTCAATGCTACGGCCAACATTTTAATATTGTGTACAGGAAATGTTCTAGAAGATGTTGTGGTTTAAGAGCCGGGTTGGATGTCAGTGTGCTTTGGGTGAAACGTGTCTCCTGTTTATTATAAATTGACACACCTGAGCAAAGCAGCTTATTAACTTAGTTGGAGTTATCTAGTAGGTGTCAAATGAATGAAGAAACTGTAAAAGTTTACACAAAAACATAAATAAAATAACAAAATAAATATTGTACTGAAGGTGTAGCAAATAGTGCAGCTCAATTTCTAGCTATTGCACACAGATTAAATACGGATTAACAGATTATTGCACATTTAGTGGAGGTTAAATAACTCCTGCAACCTGTGCATTATTCACCATAAAGCAGAGGCCTCCTCCTGCTTTCAATGACACCTGCATACTGTAGTAACACATAACATAACAATACTTTCTCTACATCAAACTGTTTCTGAAACCTTCTTCCTCTTACTCCATAACCTCAGGATAATACTTACCATTCTGGATGTCCTTCATATCGAGATGAATGCTGGACATCAGAATACCCACGGCCTGCGAACGCTTGTTGCTCAACAGCTTCACCACCTAAGAGTTGATGAGACGAAGGCCAAAGAGATCAGGGATGATGGTCATACTGTACCATGACATGCACACACACACACATGCAGAGAACATATTTAATAAGACAGCAACATCACTCCTCTTTGTGCGCTTCCTTCTGTGGGAGGAAAGCGCACAAAGACCGTTCACCCACAAACAGTGAATTTAAAATACTGTCTCGCTGAATTATGATGATGAACAATTTCTCCTTTTCCTCCAATTCTCCTCATTCATCATCTTTTAGTTGTTGCAAATACGAAGCTTTTGCTAAATGTTGTGTGATCACAGGAAGCCCTGCGCCTGATTAAATATACAGAGAATGTTGAATGTGGTTTTGTTTACATTATATTTTATGGAAATGCAGGGATATATTTTCCAAAGCGGACATGTACAATGACTAGTCAAAACTATTGTATCCCACAATCAAAACTGCTCCAAAAGCTGCAATATTAACAAGCGTTACCTGAATAATAATAACTTCCACTTGTCAAGCAGCCAGGAGTTATAGAATATCAAGCCAGTGTTGTTATTATGCATGAAAAACTGCAACCAAGGGGGCCATTATGAACCACAGCTCGCCTGAGTAAGCAGAAGTGTGCGCCGGGTAGCGAAGTGGTGAAGGGACGGGACAGGAAACCCGTAGCCTACTGTGATCCAGACAGAACGCTTCCATCTAAACCAGATCACACAGACCACAGACCTCTCAAACACACAGGAAGTTATATCACCAGGCCCCAACCTTCTCCGTCTTCCCGGCTCAACCACAGCTTCAGGGGACAAGCCGTTCGAGATATGATGCCGAACGGCTTCCACAGTGAGACTGTGACAGCGAGTGTCGGGTGGCTGCTTAATGGCGGTGAAGAAATAAGTCATTAGTCATGTTTTATCAGCTGACCTGAGTCCCCCGAATGTACAAACAGGTTAAACTTACATAAAACAGACTTTGGTGGTTTACTACTGAGCATAGCTGCCAGATATTACAGAGGATCACTTTACACTTTTTACATAAATCTAAAATGAAAATGCCCTCACAGTGTATCAGAAGTATTATTCCATAATGAAACACAGCTGGATCCTTGAACCGCTATAGTTATTGAAATTATTTTTCGTGACGAACATTTTAGCTTGTTTGAGGACAACAAAACAACCCTAAAAGTTCCATCTAATGCAGTGTCTTTCAACTGTCTTATGAGATCCATGTGTTTGAGTTTGGGGTTTAAAGAAATACTTTAAGTCACATTAATTAGAAGTTGATCTTTTGATCCATTTATCATTTCAGGGTTGTGCCAATGTGGACTTTCATCAATCCCATTCAGCTCTGAATCACATGTGAGGAACTAATCACTGACGTACATCTTGCCCTCTCAAAAAAAAAAAAAAAAGCAGAAAGTGACCTGAAAATAAACAGTATGAAAGTTATTAGTTGTATAAAAAGGAATTTTACTGTTAATCTAATCTCTTTGTCATTTTACTTTGGGATCAAGCACAGAGGACGACTGAAACTAAAAATGAGACTTGTCTTCACCCACAGTTCACTTTCTTTTGTTTAAAAAAAAAAATAGTTCTTTTATAACACATGGAAGCTCTTAATACATGATAAATATACTGTAGACCTATTTTATCTCCTGCTTTCCCTTCACCTCCACTGCTCCCTTCAAACAATTGATTCCTGACTATGTCCAAGGCCCGTTAAGATTTCACACCTGATGTTGTGCCAAAAAAATGCCGTCCACACTAACACACAGCCGGTTAAAGCTGTAACACGACGTTTATTTACATCTTACAGTTTCTTTAATCTGGATCCAGCAGTCAGAATCTGCAATTAGTCTCTGTGGTACAACCCCGATAACCAAAAATGTTGGGATGTTGTGTAAAACACTAAATACAAACAGATTTGCATCACATTCAGCATTCAGTGTGCACTATATTAAAAAAGAACCTAAAGTGTATCAGTTTGAACATTATCTTTATTCAATTGAATATATATTAAAAATGATTAGAAATGGTCGCTTTCTGTTTTATTGACATTTTGGACAACATCCTAACTTTTTTGTGTGTCTTTGTCATTCTTTAACATTTCTTATAACCACAACTCCAAAAGAGTCCAAAGACGTTTCTGCAGCTTGTAGTGTTATCAGGCATTACATTAACATGATTATCTTTGTTTTTATTTGGAATCTTTTGACAACTTGATTATAATTAACATGATTTACAGTATATAAAATAAAGAAATCCATATGAATCTGTATTATTTCACCTGTTCTCCTAAATTATAGCAAATCCAGCCCCTTTAACTACTTTAAATTTTGCAGCATTTCTTATTCTTTAGTGATGGAAAATGAGCTTTCATTGGGCTTTGGACTGTTTCCAAGACAAAACAGCTGCATTTATCACTTTTTCCCTTTTGTGTTTCTTTGTTTACAAACCAAACAATTATTAGGTTAATTTAGAAACGAATCACAAGATTAGTCAATAATTAAACTTATCATTAGTTGCAGCCCTGGGGTAATTCATTAACCTGCTAAGAAGGAATCTTAATTCGTGCAGGATGGAAACGTTCAAATCCCGAGGAAACCAAAGTTGCTTAATAACATTCATTTGTTTAGAAGTGAAAACACACTTTGCATCTCCAAAATCAAGCGATAGTCAAAATACTGCTGGATTGACCTCGAGTGCCACAAAACAAAAGCTCAAAATCTCTAACAGATGCACGTCACATAATGTAGAAGCATATTTTGTGGTTACACTACACCTCGGGTTGAAAACAACATGAGCACGCAGCTCCTCTCTTAAACCTCTCTGCAGATGGACAGCGGGGTCAACACTTGACACTGGGCGATGATAGTGTTTCTTCACATCTGATACTGATGTCAGCAGAGGTCTTTTAACTGGCCGAGCACTGACGTCAGAGCTGCTCTCTAGTGGTAGCTCTGGAGAGGATGCTTGTCCCCTCTCATCAGCAAGACAGCTCAACCCACAGCACACAGGGGGACGGGAACAACTGCAAGTCGTTGGAGATGAGCTCAGTCGTCTCGAGGCCTGAGGCCCATCCTCATGAGCTCCAAATGTCAAAAGGTTGGCCTCAAATTGGGGTCAGTCACAGCTCTGTGTATGGTACTGACTTCATGTCTTCAGCAACGTTGTTCTCTTGGAGAACGTCCACAGCAGTATCACACAGCAAGACTAAGGGAATTCAACCCACACCCACCTCAATTTGTCTCTTGTCCGTTGCAATTTAGCAATACGACCACAACACGAGCGGCTTCATGATGTGGTAGCAGACTCATTCGGAGCTCCATCAATCAGAGCATCGCATCAATGACGGGCTATTTTAATAGACAATGGGACACTCGTGTGGGTGTTCCTCGTCTCTCGCCTTGTGTTATCTTCTACACCAAGACTCTCAGGTGTAGTGCAGCTCTGTGCGGAAGTGAATTCCCTCTCTGGTGTCAGAGAAATCATCTGACAGCTCCTTGAGTGTCGACATGCTTCATGATGGCAATTTCTAAAGTGTATGAAAAGCAATTCCTGTATGAAGGGGAAACTCTCTGAGCCTTTCTCCTGGTTCCATTGTTGTTTGTGCTCTACTGGATCAAAGCTGCACGGTGAGTTTTTCTCTTCTCTGTGCTGTACATGAGCTTTAACTTCCCTACTACAGTGACCGAGTGACAGACTGACTGACTTATTGAACAAATATGAAAAGCAATTATCACGTTCACCAGAGTGTCGTGTATCTTTTGAAGTCAGTTCTTACACATTTTTACCGTAATGTCTGGTGTATACACTGACAGCATGGGGGCTAGTTGGACTGTCGACTTGATTACAGTGTTTAAGTGATTGCACAGATTCTTGGTGTTGTTGCTGAATCACCTCCAGATGACAGACATTACATTAATTGACATGAACTCGGGAGAATGATTGGCATTAAACCTGTGGAGCCTCCAGCAATTTCAGTTTCAGCTATGTTTATGTGTGACAGTATGACAAGTTGGATTATTGATATTATTCTTTAATATGAAAATGATTGGGGCAGCCATTGCTCACCGAGCGCCTGCTCACATGTACAAGGCTGAGAACTCAGTGATTCCAACCCACACGGCCCTTAAATCGAACTTTTTTTGTTTTATGAGTAAGCGTTGAGTTTCAAGTCATCACTTCCCATAAACTAGAAGATTTCCCACCAACATCCATGCCGGAGACCAACATTTCATCTCAGCAACTGTCGGGTGATTCTACTGGGTCTCAATTAGAGGGGTGAAACGTTCGTCCCCTGTGCAACATTATTTGTGACTTAGACACACATCATTTGGGCAAATAGAACATTACATTAACATTAAAATCTCGACGAGAGCAGCTTTAAATCGTAGATCAAATGCCTGACTTGTAGATTGATGGAGTGGCATAAAGGGCATTGGGGAGGCAAACAGTCTAACTATTAAACTAAGTCATACAGAAAGCACAATGGGAGGAACCACATCACGAAATACAGCTCCCAGGGTTCTCCCTCCCTCCCTCCCTCCCTCCCTCCTTTTTTCCTTCACTCCCCTCTCTCTCTCTCTCTGTGACTCTCTCGCTCTCTCAACAGTCATCACCGTCGTGAGGTTTCCTCACCGCACGCGAGACTTTGGCTCGGTGCCACTGGATGGTCACGGGGGAGTCGGGTGGGAGCCAGAGCTCACACCACATAATAACTGTCTGGCTGTAGCAGTTCCTCCTGTCACTCAAAGCAACTCAGAGAGCGACAGTGGGGAGAAATGGAAAGGAACGGGGCATCGGAGGAGCGAGAGTGAAGATGGGAAAAGCCCTGAAGAGGAGCCATACTTGGTGACCCAGGGGGTTATGCAAACACACACACACACACATACATATATACATATATACATACATACACATACTGTATACAGAGACAAACAAAGGAACACACAACCATATAACAGACTGTACCTGCTTGGCCTTGGACTTGCTGATTGTGTCTGAAATCGGCTTCTTCTTCTCCTTAACAGCACTTTTGGAGAACAGGTCCACAAATTCTTCAAAGTCCACAGTTGGCTCCTGGATTGTCTCCCACACCAGTGAGCCACTGGCCCTAAAGATTGGAGGAAAGAGGAGTTATTTACAGTGAGAGTAGGCCAGCTTTAATCTGTCAGGTAATGTTTGAAAAAGTACAGAAAAAATGTAAAAAAAAAAAGTAAATCCACTTTATCGTGTAAGACATGTTGTGTCACCACAAAAAGCATTTCTGACATTATAAATTGTCTTCTGCACTTTCATGAGCACTTATTTGTCATCTTCTGCAGAGTAACAATCCACTCATACAAATCCCCTTGTAAAATCTGCCAGCCAACAAATTACATTTAGAATTCAGCATCAAGTTCCTCACTTGCAAGTAAATCAAGTAGTCTATTTCTAGACGTTTATTCAGCTACGATTTTCCAAGCCCTATTAAGGAAAGAAAACCTGGTTCAAGTCAATTCAGTGCTGACCACAATGCCTGGACTGCATCACTTTTATTTTCCACAAGGTTAGCATCTCTCCTGCCGTCAGAGCACGCAGCGATCTTTATCTTAAGTGGACAAGCTTCCTCTCAATTCTCTACTGTTCAGAGAATACCTTTGTGCAAATGATCCATATCTATCTTCACTTTATACAGCATATCCTTACTTTTTAGCATTCAGCTGTATGCGTGTCCAGTAGAGTGGCTTCATTGGCTTGGGGGGCTCTATCGAAGCCTTGGCAGGGGCAGCTTCCTGGGCCATCATGGAGGGCATGGGGCCTGGTGGTGGCGGAGGCCCGAAGCCTGGGGCTGGGGGTGGAGGAGGGGG
>CAFUXE010000034.1:275115-381750 GCA_903364295.1 Serranus cabrilla | reverse complement strand
CATACCTCCAGAGGCGGGAGGGGGAGGTGGGGGCGGAGGAGCTGGTTGGGCGCTGCTCTGTTGCCTCTGCTGGCACGTGCAGACAAAGCTCTCTGTAGATTTGGGGATGGAGGATGAAACAGAAGACGACACGCTGCCTGATCCTCCGCTGAAAGGCACGTCAAACTTAAACCCCTCCTCCACTGGCGAGGTCTGGACAGACACCTCCTGGCTCATCTTTCCCAATCTGCCTCCTCTCATCTGTGAGGCCTTGTGGTGGGCAGCACCCAGAGCTCCCATATTATCCCCGCTGCCCTTTGCCAAGGAGGCCTGCTGGCCCTGCAACACAGCGATCTTAATCCGCAGGTCATCGATGGTCCTCTCCAGCTGAGGGATGAGACAGCTTTCATCCTCTGAGGATGACTGACCCGACTTTAACCTGCTGGATTCTGTCTGTCAGTGAAGAACAAAAACACATTTTTTACTTAGCATGCAAATACATTAGAGTGAACAAACACAAAGTGAAAAAAACATAAAACCCATGTTTGTGCTTTTACTAGTCACGCCTGTCTTGTACCCGAAATGTCGACAAGTAGACATAAAATTCTCTGTGAAATCTTGGACATATTATCATCCAATAAATTACACTTCATAAACAATAAAACACCCACAACTGAGGAAGCTTAGTGACAAGAGCTGTGAGCTACAGAAGGGTCAAGAAAGTCCATTATGTCTAGACTCCATCAGACCTCCGGCTCCAGACTGGTTAGAGCAGGGATGAGGGGATACAGAGAGATTTGACCCCAGAGACAGTGAGTCTCCTTGGGCCTCACATGGGGAGGGACTGTGTCTGCTCGTACACATTCCCCAGTTGTGGTCACATCATTGAATCTTAAGGAGAATGTTCAGCCAGTATGGCCTTTCTTATTTATTAACTCTTCTGGGAAACAGAGAGGATCACTGTGACAATCCAACAAGTCTTTCAAGACAAGCCTGCCCTCTGGTGGACAACCAATGAGTCACAGTTGAGGCAGTTAGGATGCAGCTTCTGCAGAGCTTCACTCAAACTACTAGAGCCCCTGGGCCTTTGGTCCATTCAGTAATATATCCATGTATGAAGCACTTTATTTTACTGTGTGTGCCTAAGGCAATGCATAATTTTCTTGGCATGTTTGTGCATGTCATTCATGTTATTTAATTCTACCAAAATGGTTTCAAAAGGCTAAATGAAGTATGTGTCAGCCTTCTAATACAAAAAAAAAAACAAAACATCACTAATAGTAACACTGTATGCAATTAATGCATTAATCAGCAAGATAATATTTGCAAAAAGATGTATTTATCAAATATATTTTTAACACAATGTTCACCTTTTGAAAGAAACCTGTGCAGTTTCGCAATTAAAAAAAATATGACTCTCACAAACACCCATAAAAATAAGAAATAAAAAGCAAATCAAGACTAATATTTGCTTGTCTTTGATACTTTATTTATGTTATAGACCAGAAGCAGGAAGACGCCCTCTGATGTTAGGCTCTTTAAATCAAAGCCAGCATTATGCACAGAGTGAAGACAGGGCAATCACACTGTAAAATATTTATAGATGAAGGGAGGATGTTACCAACCTGAGTGTGTAGAGCTGCTGGCGTCCTGGCTGACGACTGATGCAAAGGAGATCTCAGGCTCTGCTCCCTGCCTGAGGCTCGGCCCCCGTAGAGCTCCCACAGGTGAGAGGACACAGGGAGGCCCACAGAAGCCCAGGTGTACAGCTGCTCCTCCTGCACGGTTCACAAGACAAGCACATTTATTGTAAATTAGACGAAATGCAAGGTCAGATGTTTATGCTTAGAATATTAGCACCCATCAAGGATTTGTACCAACTGTATGTCATACAGTGTGAACACATGGTGGGAGGCACCATGTTTAAAGGTTAACAGCATCCTCCGGGGATATGAGTCAAGCGGTGGCGCATTCTGCACACTTCAAGTGTGCAAACAATTCAGGATAATAGGCAGCAGGAGGAACAATGTCACACTCAAAGCATCAACGTAAATGCATGTATATTCATGCAAACCCACATCTACAACAGTGTATTTCATGAATAAAATAGGCAAAATTCAAGCTCGTTTTTGAATCTTATCAAATCTAAGAAATCTGGATCAGCTGAATGACTGACAAAGGTTGACTCATTTATTTCCCATGCTCTATCACTGTCACTTTCAGCTTTATGTTGTTCTTAAATCAATTATTCTGTTGTCTGTTTGCTAATCATGCCCTTGAATCAGCCATTGCTACAAAACATCATGTCATACATTAACTTTTTCTAAAGAAAAACTGCAAAACTCTGGCTGGGAAAATAGGCTCTCAGAACCGGAGACATATAAATCATGTAGAGGCATCAGTATTCACTTTTTCTGATGCAAACCATTATTTTTCCAGGAAACTGCCATGCAGAATTTAATGCTATGTTGTGATAAACTTCATGCTAATAAACCACAAAGTGAACCAAATCACTGATCAGTTAGATCACATCAATCTACTAAATTTGCGTGCAAGAATCGCATGAGCATAAATATCTCCTTTTCATCCTGAGCGACTGTTTATCTCAGAACAAAAACCCATTAGCCGGTCATGGTAACCTGACCCACAACCAGAAACACACATAAAGTATGCTGGATTGATATAAGCCCATATCACTCATTAGTATTTATCCAGTCAAGATGTTTTGCCAAGTGTAAAAGCGATGACACCTGAATTATAGAGTTCTTAGACACTCATCCTCCCCAAACCTCATTCTTGGACTGAAGGAAGCTGATGAAGTATTTAATTTCAGGCAGTATGCAGAACAAGAAGCGAACAACTCGTGCATTTGTTCACTCCAGCAAAAATAATGACATTGGATACAATACCACATTTAGGGAGCAAAGTGGAGGACAAATAGGAGATGAGAGGAGAGGATGGGAATAAAAGGATAGAGAGACACAGGTGATTCAGTAAGAGATTCATTTCAAGATAGAATTTAACCAAAAGAGGAAAAATAAACTTGATAGAGATAATAAAGGGTTTAAGTGAAAAGGTTGCAGAGAAGCAAAAACAGACTGATGATTTATTTCATTATCTGTAAGAGAGAAAGCAATAACAATGGGACTGTACAAGCAACAAGCAAAGGTTACTCTTGAGCAAGCTGAATAATGTAGGACTCCAGGCCAAGCCGTGGACTGAAGTAAGCAAAGAGTGAGGACAAAAAAAACAACAACAAAAAGAGGGGGATGGGGGGCAGGAGTGCAATCCTGTCCTGTCCTGACATGGTGAGCTTTCTGCTGGGGAAGAGCAGCCTGAGCCCAAGGCACGTGGAGCTGTTACATAACGTGGTCAGCAGATGGTCTACGCAAGCACAGATGTGTGTATGTGTGTGTGTATTTTTGTGTGTGTGACTGAGTGAGTGTCAGAGGGACTGCTATTAATCCAGCCATGCGAGGAAATGCCTCAACATGTAAGGGTGTCTGGGGCTGTCCTTTTGTATATATTTGAGTGCACATGTGGCAGATTTGTGCATAAAAGAAAGTGCTCTGCATTGTGACTAAACATTGCAGGCAGAGTCAGATGTGAGTGCATTGGATACAGTGTTTGTATGACATGAGAATAAAACAGCTTCGGAGCATGTTCGTGTTCAGATATGTGTATTGTACCTTTATGTTCATATGAGAAGGTGCAACTCTGCCCATGCATAAACATCCAAGGGGGAGGTGCACTGTGCAGCGAGAGAGTAACACTAATCTGTTCACATTCTTTGCTATTCAACAGAGAAAATAACAAGAGCTCGGTGAGGCTGCACTGAGACACTGAGCTTAATACTAATGACAGCGAGCTAACATGATCACAGTGATGATGCTAACCTGCAAGGTTTGTCTTAGTTGTTGAGATATTTCAATCTGTAGAATCATGCTGCAGGCATCAGTAGAAAAACAAAACCATAACAATAAAATAGATAATTAAACTCCTCCCAGCATCTCAGTGTGTGTAAATACTGGAACTAATTTCATTGTCATTACTTCTCTGAGACATTAAGGTACAAACACAAACTGAGCAAACATTCGCAGCCACACACAGTAAAACAGGATTAAACATACACACACATTGAAGATAGTGTATGAATACATGTTGGTTTATTTGCGTATGTTTACTCAAAGCTACAGTTAAACAACATAAAGTTCAATGGGATGCATCCAGCTACACGGGACATTATAGAGACGCTCTCACAGTGGCGAGCTGTGCAGGGGGGATGTGATCCACATGGTCTGAGCAAAGCATTACGGGAATGCAGAATTAAAGATTCATGAAATTAACTTTCACGTGGTCAGCCTGCCTGCATGCTCCACTGCTCTTCAGATAATGAAATGTCTCTGGGATGAATCACAGTAATACAGCCATAAATATAGAAACACAGATTGGATAAGCTTTGCTTTACCCTGTGCACTGTAAACAGCACGAGGCTTTAACCAAACACTGGAGCTGCAGTTATTGCATCTGACTGTGAAATTTTGACCTTTACATTTGTAACACTACAATATATCCCCTCCAGTTGCTGATGCAAGGCAGCTGATGTTATTATTTTTGTAAAGCAAGCGTGATCGCAGACAGTGAAGAGAGAGGTCTTACATTAAAGACTGCAGGGACGGTGCTGTCAGCCTGCAGCTCTGCTGTGCTGTCACTGAAGGGCTGCAACAGACCCTGGACCAACATTCGGTGACACAGTTCCTTCGCCTCCTCGTCTGTAGACTCATCGCCACGATGAGCACACAGCCAGTCCAACAGAGTGCGACCTGAGCACAGGAAGCAGTGAAGTGTGAGAATGAAACTGGCCTAAAGAATACAGAGCTCCTTTTTTCTATGATGTTAAGACAAATTAATATTGATTCTTATAATAATTTGCCTATTATTTTCTAGGATAATCTATGTTTTATCTATTAAATGTCAGAAAAAAAGTGAGAAATATCCATCATGTCAGTTCAAGCCCAAATATATTCCATTTAATAACATATTAAACAGGAAAAAGCAGGAAATCTACATATTTTCTGCCACTTTTGCATAAAAAAATGTAAAAAAGGTAACATTTATATTCCTGTTGATCAGCTAATCAATTAGTCAGCCAATCCCAGCAGCTCTAGACCCTTTATTACTTATTTTTAGAGATTAAAAATATGTGAGGCAAAGTCTTCAGCATCACACCCTGTGATATTTTAAGTAGAGCTGAAAAGAGATCTCTCAGTTTAAGATTCGATAATTAAACACCTACATGTGCAAACTGTACTCACACCATTCACATGAAGGTGACAGGAGAGATGGTGTTAATTGTGCAGTGCAAAGAATTACAAAATGCTAAATGAGATTCAAGAACCAAATTACCAGTGTTTCTAATAATATCACTTCCAAGTATTATTTTTATGCAGTCATGGGTGAAATTTATGGTTAAAAAGTATGTTTTGGTCGTAATAAAGAGAAAAACACTTGTATTTACCCTGTGGTGTAGCTATAAAGTTTGTTAATTCTGTATTTAATCAGAAATTAGGAAAACACAGTAGATAGTTTCCTTCTTTGTTCTCAGGCAAAGAATAAAGACTTTTTATGTTATGGAGCTAGGAGAGAAAACTGAGTTCAAGTTGTGAGAAAATTGTCATAATCTCAAAGTCCCTGGACTCCAGATAAGGAAGAATCATGTTTCTTAATGATGGCAGGAGCAGAAGGAATCATTATGGGCTGGAAAAATATTGACTATGTGACATCAACAGAGGATGTGGAGCCTTGAGGAAAAACACAAATCTTCAGAGTTCAACCATGACACAGACGGCGGTTATTTTTCTAACGTTGTTAGACTTGCTTGATCTTTTTTTTACACCATGTGATTCAGGGGACAGCACCGAATGAATTAACAACGTCCGATGACTCATGGTCCTGTGGACATTGATTCTGAGCACTTTGGAGTTGCGTTTGAAAAACACTTATGACGCCTAATGCTAGACATTGATTTCATGAATAGTGTGACGTAATTCAAAGGGGCCGGCATAATCTTTAAGACACGGATCAGTTTAACGAAGTCTCACGCTGGATTCAAACCCAGAGTCTATCAGTTCAGGTTAAAGCATTTTAATCCAGAATGTGTGTTATAAATCTCATGTTTGACAGTAAAATCAGCTGTTCCCCTCTTTCCTCTGTGTCTTCCCACTCCCTCCTAAAGGCTCGATGTGACCTGGAAAACTCTCTGAACTGGTGAATCAGTGAGTGACTGAGGGGTGAAAACAAACAGTCTATGTGAGTAAAAACAGGACAGCGTACGTTCTCGAATAATGAAATGCCAGATTGAATAAATCTGTATTAAAGACGCAATGTACCTCGATTGTTTGGCTTCAATAAATTCACCTGACGAAATGAGAATAGATCTCCTATCATGACTCATTTTTGTCATGGAGATAATCTGTCACTTTGGTTCACCATCCAGTAGTGTGCACTGTTAGTGTGCGTGCATGCATTTGGGTTTTTTGGTGTGTTTGACCCAGTGGATTCAGAGGATGGCATCGCCCTGGGAGGGTGGCTGTGTTGTCATTCGGTCGTCTGATTTATGAGCACAGACTCAGACAGTGGAGAGCAGCTGAGCTCTTGAAAAGGCCCCACAACAGAAAAGAGGACAGAGTGGCATTGTTTTATTAGAAGGCGGCGTTTGTTCTGGAGACACTTCTCAATAAAGAACGCCACTGTTTCATCATGCTTTTCATGAGCTATTGTACTTTTAAATCAAAACTTGATTATAGACACATTTGTTTAATTTGATAATTGCTAAGTCACTGGAATTGAAATAATAATAATTTCACAACAGCATTGCATAATCACCTCATCTCAAATACACACAGGGATTGGAGCCAAATAAATGTGAGTCACGTCCGGCCTATTGGTGATTCCCTGCAGCAACGGGAACAAACGATAAAGATCTTACTTTAATATCTGGATGGAAGGATTCTTAGTAAAAAAGCTGCTCCTGTGAGAGCGGATGAGTGAATGAAAATGATTTTCTATTACATAAAACGGAAGGTTCATTCTTTTTTATTAGTCTTTTCGTTTTATTTTCCCACATATGCAATCCGTGTCCTAAAAAAATGGTCTGCACCAAATGCACTATTTACTCCTGTTTAAGTATTACTCACTGAAAGCTACAGTGCCCAGCTGTTTTAGGAAAATACCTAACATTTTTATTATGGAGATTTTATTATGGAAATGTAAACATACAGGTTTAAAGCTGAGTACCACAGACAAGAAGCAGGAAAGTACTGAGAAAGGGACTAACAAAATAATGTTTTTTGATATTCTTAAATGAGAAAATTATAAAATATCACCATCTGAATTTATGCAAACACTTAAGTATAATATGGGCTTTAGCTTAAAGTAGATATATTGTAAGACTGTGATGTAATCCTGCCAGATGTCTTTAGTCAGGCAGACTTTTCTTTTCTAAATGCCCTGCCTCTTCATTTATCACTCCCTGTGAAACAGAGCGCCTTGTTTTTATCCATTCATATTTTCCAAGATCTCTGTATCATCCAATTGTTTTACAGCTTAACAGGTCACTTCATCCACCGTGTAGTTCATAGAGTTGATAGCAGCACTACTACTAGCATCAGTATGTCATCCAGAATCAGTGCAATGGTGGCAAAAACATGTAGTCATGCTGCTACTGGACCACAGGGTTAGGCATCTTCTCAAGAAAAGTCTCATGCTTGTGACAGTGTGAGATGTAAACATTAATTGTTTCCTCCTTGTAACCTTGGCTAACTCAGAGCAGCTGTATCACACTTTTCATTCTGGCGTGGGTGTAGTTTAGTAGAAGGAAAGTATTTCCTGCATGAAACTGCTCACTACAAGGTCTGTGGATTAACTTTGAGCACCACAAGCGACATATACTTGAGAGAAGGCAGACTCTATGAAAATATGTAGTTTTGATTTTGGTATGAACTGTCCCTTTAAGTCTACAAAAAAATGGTCTCATCTATGCCTTATTAACAGCACTTCATATCTGTCTGATTGAGCTTTAAGTGGCCCAGCAGTTCAGTTACCTGTGTTACATGTGACTCACCAGAGAAGACATCCAGGAAGGGGACTGTGGTAGAGGAGGAGTGCCGTCCATAATGTGCTCTCCTGGAGCCCAGGGTCCAGTACGTCCCCGCTGTGTAACTCTTCTCTGGTGTGTCTGGTTCTGGAAACTTGGCACCGCCACCCTGCCTCCCTCTTAGCTTATCCAGCTCTGTGAACCAGTCTGCAGACTCACTGAGGGGCCCGGCAATGGAGCAAGACCTCTTCTTGTGCTTCCTAAACCCCTGAGCCCCGCTGGATTCGGCTGAAGCATCTGTTTTCCTGGGCACATTGGGGCTGGTGATGGGGGAGCTGATTGGAGAGGTGAGCTGCCTGGTGGTGGTCTTAACATAGGAGGGGTGGACAGGAGGGTAGAGTTTGACGGTGGTGGGGGAGGTGGTGGAGGATGTCCGTCTAGACTGAGAACCAGAGGCGCTGTCTGCTGTCAGCTGATTAAAAGACAAACTACTCTTCCTCCTTTTTAGGGACAGGAAGTCCCTCTGCCCAGTTTCCACCTCCTCCCTCTCCATGGACAGGTCCATGCTGCTCACACTCTTGTGAGGCCCCATCGGCCCCGCTCCTGCCACCACGGGATCCAAGCGGACACTTGGCACGCATATGTTTTTGCTGAGATTACCTTGGAGCTGCTGTGGATGCTGATCAAAGCTCTCCAGGTCATCCTGGGGCTCCTCAGCACTCTCATACGAGGTGCTGGTGCCCGTAGTGTCAGGGAAGCTATAGGTGCTGGTGGTCTTTGGGAGAACGCTGCCACTGCTTCTCTCTGTGTCCGGGCCTGAAGATGTTGGACCACTTTCACTCAGGGAGCCTGGACCGGACGAATTTCTTGATATGGGTAACACACAGCTTTCATTCTCTAAATTCTTATACTCTCCACCAACAGAGGCTGAGAAAACGTCCTTATTCAGATCAAAAAGCTGTTGAGACGTTACCTTCTCGGGGACTTCTTTCCCCTCAGATGTCGACCCTTCAGTTAAGTGGCTTGTCACTGTTTCCAGCCTGTCACCGGGCACACATTGGTCTCTTATGGCCTGCTGGATGTCAGAGAGCAGGTCTTCATTTTCAGCTGCTGCTGAGTGAAAACTGTACAGGTCAGCATCCGACCCTGAGCTTGTCTTTCGGCCAATCTCATCCAGCACAGACTGGTGGCTGTCTGAGGTTAAACGGCATAGATCTCCCTCGACATCTGATAGCATGCCCATGTCATCAGCTGACAGGCTCGCCTCTGCGCCGGGCTTGAGTCCTGCTTTGCCCGAGTGTGCTGACCTCCCATCTTCCACCATGTCTTCCTTAGACAACCCTTTCACCTTTGACAAACTCTTCCTGATCTTCATGCTGGAAAACACAGAACTCTTTGACTCTGACTTGGATTTCTTCTTACCACTATTGTCTCCTCCGCTTTTACTTGTCTTACTGTGGGACTTTTTAGATTTTTTGTCCACTTCCCTGTCGTCAGCATCGCGATCACCGGAGACATCCCCTGCCGCTCCACCATTCCCTCCTCCTTTCTTCTGCTTTGCTTCCTGGTTCCCCATGTTCCTGAACAGGCGGACACCCTTGGCTAACAGGCCATGCTGCTGGGGTCGAGGCTTGGCATGCTGGGCTTCCTCCTGAGCTGCTACTGCTGCTGGTCCTCTGTTGGTCAGAGCCCTATCAGAGCTGCCTAATCCCTGCTGTCTGCCCACCACAGTTAAAGGCAGCTGTGAGAATGATGCTGCCTCCCCCAGCGCCGCTGATGCTGATGATGAAAGGAGGAGGGGACTGGCACTGACAGCCGCGGGCTCGCTACCACTCTCTCCTCGCTCTCCCCCTCTACCCTGCACAGCCTCTCTCTCCCTCCCATCCTTCCTCTCTTTTTGCCCCTCCTTTCTATCCCCATCTGCTCCTGCACGCTCGGCTGTCTTGCATAACGGGCTGCTGGACGAGCGAGCAAGGCGCTGGTGCTCCGGAGTGCACTGCCCTTGTTCATTCTCGACTGATGGGGAAAGAAATTGCTGTGGATGCTGCTGCTGATGCTCTAAAATGCACTGCTGTTGCTGTTGTTGTTGGTTGAGGAGGGAGTTCTGTTGTTTACGGAGGAGGTTGGTAACGCTGCTCTTCCTCCTGCCTTTGAAAGTGGTGGTGAAGAAACTCTCTTTCAGAAAGGGCACCTGGGTCTCTACTGTCTTTATAGTCTGCATCCCGACCACTGAGGCTTCATCCAGAGGGCAGACGATCCAGGCAGGCTGGAGTCAAGAACAAATTAAATCACATTTATTATATCATATTTAAGCTTAGCAGCACAATGACAGAGGAGAGGCTATCAGTGGAGTCATGAGGTGAAGGTTGAACATAGGAAGTCTTATGTCTCCTGTTACAATGCAGTGTATACATTCTGCTGTTTTCTTGTTTCACTGATTTCTTGAAATTATTTTGCTCTCATTTTGTTTTTGCACATTGTTTTTGCACTTTTCCATGACTTGCATGGATGATTTGATTTTTCTCAGACACAGTTATTGGACTGATTTTAGGACAAGCTAGATTGAGATTCATGTGACACTGGAGACAGCAAGAGAAAGAAAAAAATACCATTATAAATGACAGACATGCATTATATAATAATGTCAAGCTGAAATAATTTGTGTATTAATCAATTAGCTGCTCTACCGTAAATAAGATGTCAACTGTTCTACTATAAATCATTCAGAGAGAATTGAGTTTATCTCTCTCTTCAAAAAAAGAAAAGAGATTCAAACATTATTTTAATCTCGGGGTTTAGGACATCTGAGTGGCTCTTGTGAATACATTTTTCAATATTTTCTCACATTTATAGATTAAACCAATAATTGATTTATGAAAAAAATTGTTCTTAAAGTCTCTTCAGCCCTAATATTATTTGCACTTAATGAAATATATAGCAAATACTTTCTACACTAACTACTAAAATCTGAGTTTACCAAATTAGTCTTATGTCAAATTAAAAATTTTTGACTCACAATTTTATAACTGAATAGAAATGTCCATTCACTGATAAAAATCTGTTCAGGTAATCAGATATTGTGTCTAGAGACACTGTACAGTACTATTATCGCAAAACATCTTGAAAAAGAAACTCTTAGAGCTAATAGTGGATGTCTGTTTATTGTGTATGTGTGTGTGTGGTCATGCATAAAGACATGCCTTCGGACTTATCAATGCTTATGGGTGTGGTAAACACAAAGTTCAGCTATTTGACACCAATTATAAAGTCTGACTCTCTGACTTCAACATCCAAAAGTAATTGGTTAAAAGTAAGAACATTAATTAAATCTGTGAAACCAATTATACACAGAAATAAAATGCATACACAAACAAATAAATAAAACATCAAGCCTCCTAATTAAAAAAATATATTTACCAGAAATTCTAAACTGAAGTTCATTAAAGGTTGCCTGTCTTTATGCTTGAATAACTGATTAAAATTCCTTGATCTTAAACACTTCGGGACAACTTCTTAAAACTTTATAATCACTTTGCAACAGGAGCCAAGTTTACAACATTAACAGTGAAATGTAACAGGATATATAATGGTGAAAAAATGTAGACAAGCCTCTTAGTTTGATTTTTAAAAACCTTTAAATGACAGTGTACTTGCCTGGCTGGTGGATTCTCCTCCGCGGTTCAGCACTGACTGAGGAAATAAGCACAAATGGGTGTTTGTCTGGGTTTATGAGCCGCTCCTCAGCCGTGGGTCACATGAAGTTGGTTTCTTCCTCATCACATGTCTGGTCTTCCTTGGCCATCTCCCATTAGCACTGTCTGAGACTCTGCTCACTAACTTCATCAGGCCTCATCATGGGAACATACAGAGCTGTGCAGCAGTCACAGACCACTGCTGTGTTTATCCAGCTTCTGGTTAGTGCTAACATTGTGGTAGAGTCAGGCAGTGATGCAGGATTTATATTTGACGTTAGAGAAAAGCCTCAACCTCCACACATAACATCAGATCAACCAGTATCTTACATTTGGCTTGGTGCCATTTTTAAGTGCATTCCTCCAATCAGGAAATTAGTTTCAGCTGTGTCTTCCCAGTAAGTCACTGACCCTCATCACTTATTTAAACATCTACAGAGTTTAAATTTCTAATACATTCATGAAATAAATTGTTTTAGATTTTAAAGTGGAAACCTTCAACCCCCAAACATTAACTTTATGCCTCATGACAAGTTAAAGCAACAAAGTTGTCTATTGACACTTATTTTTTTTTTTACAAAAAAAATAAAGATCTGTTCATTATTATATTATGCAATAGTTTCCATAAGAAATGTATTATACAGCTGTATAATGACAAATAGCCTGCAAAGATGACTAGAAAAGCACAAAAATCTAATCACTTGTAGGTAATAAGGTCAGACTTCTCACCCCACCCTGGGTAAATGAAGGTAAAAATAATCAAATCATAAATGACAATAAAACAGTCGTGACTTTCAGCACTAAAAAACAACAAGTAAATACAGATAATTTCTGTCAAAAAGTTTTTTGTTTATTGACTTAAAATACGAGTATGATTGGCATACTTGAAATGTAACAAAATGTTTGTGTTCACCATTTTGGTAGTTTACATTCCCAATATTTAAGTACAAAAATCTCATGTTTTGATGAAGAAAGTATCATGACACTGGAGCACATTTTGTTGAAAGCAAACCAAATACCCACTGATGACGAGCATGGGATACTTTTAACATCTCTCTGTGTACAGCACATAAGTCATATCACTGCATCCAACATAATCCGATCAACTCATTCTCTTAGTGTGCCAGTTGTCATAATAAAGTTATCCTTTGCCTGCAATACCTGTTTCACAATGTTCAAGATTTGGGTGCGGCAACACTGTAAAAACCATCTACATAAGATCATAACAACATAATGTGCAGTACAAATAAAAATGTAAATAAATTCCTGTCTTATTTGGCCTCTTTATGCTGACTTTTGGTGGGTTGTGGTGTTGGTTCACTTTGAACCTGATGACCAAGACAGCTTTCAATTCTATTATCTGAGAGAGAAACTTCACCCATAAATCATAAGAAATTCAACAGCAAAAAAAGAACCAGGTTAACATATTTTAACTTCAATGATTGTGACCATTCTTAAAAAAAAAATTAAAAAAAAACATTTTTTTTAGATTTAAAATCTAAATGAACTTTACAAACTTTAAGTCAATTTACATTACCAAACAGACTTAAAGTATGAATAATTGCACATTTTTCGTCTTCATATTAGAATAATGGGATTTTGATCTTGCACTGCAGAAGTTGGACTGACAGAAATACAGCCTGGAAACAGGTTTTTCTCAAGCCACTAGAGGGTAGCATTGCTCCACTATATGAAAGATGGGTGTCCTTTTATAAAGAGTTCCTCAGATGCATCATTTTGTAGAAATCTAAAAGATAGTGTAAAATCAAAACACACATCTTTATAAATGGACATCTTTGTGTGTGCGATAAATCATCGTGTATCAAGTCAGAAATATTCAAATGTACACAAACAGAACATTATCAATGTATAATCATTACTCTTGACAGAGAACTGCAAGTACATAAAACACAACCAATGTACTTATTGTCTCCACCATAAAAACCACAACAATCACATTGAACACAACAGCAGTTCACTGACTGTGGTGCCACACAAAATATTCACAACTCAATTCATCAGAAGAATCATTTTCAGACTGGCTCAAAATCTCAGGAATATCTAGAAAACCAAAACTGAATATCACAAAATAACAGATCTCTGTTGACTGAAAGTAAGGACACAATTCAAGAACTTTTTATATTCCATCAGACACAGGAAAGCTATATCCATGTAGAAAGGCAATGTACAGAAGTTCTGATAAAAACACTTGCCAGTCAAGAGGACGGCAGGTCAAATCAGCACAATGTAGAAGCCTGTGAACACAAAATAGTTTTGTCTTGACTCTCAGTGACGTATTACTGGTACATAGTTTTGTTTGAAATGCAAAACCACTCTGCACGTTACAGATCTAGTTACCAACAGAGAGAAATGATAAGAAATGTGAATCCCCAACCCCATGACAAAGATATCTTCTCCCCTTGTGTCAATTGCACTTCAAAAATTCTCCTGCAACGCATTTTAAAGCCCTTTTCTATTGTTTTCCATTCAGTTCATTTTCTCTCAGCTTCACAGGCGTGAAATGGTAAAGAGTTCTTCAAAGACACAGGGACGTTTTTTTTTTTATTTTCTTTTTTTAAATCTCTGGACCTCACCTTACACAACCCTTTACACATACACACAGCTTTGCTAAACGGATGCACGGACACAAACACGTACTCAAAACCAACACAGGATTGCTGTTCTTGACATACCGGCAGAGGAACACACTAAGGAAGCAAAGAAACTCCACAGATACAACTACATGGATGCTTCTTCTTTTTCCTTGTCCTATGTTACATCTTTTTGATTCCCTGTTTTCCAATCTCTCTGTCCCTTACGTAGACTCCTTGGGAATCCTCCTGTGGAAGACCACCGAATGCCTCTGCTGGAACTGTTGCTTCCTCCTTTTTTTCTGGTCCCAGCGGCACATCAGGATCATCTTAAAGGTTGTACGGAAAGCCTTGTTGCACAGGGCGTAGCACATGGGGTTAACTGTGCTGTTGACGTAGCACAGCCAGTACCCCACTGCCCACAGGGTGTCCGGGACACAATTTTTACAGAAGGCATTGATCAGCACCATAATGTTGTAAGGTGTCCATGTGATGATGAAAGCGAAGAGGATGGCACTGAGAGTTTGAGCTGCCTTCTTCTCCTTCACTAAGGACATGCGCTTCCTCTTAGTGATCTGAGTCCGGGCTCGGGCTGCAAAACGTTTCGCCAGAGCTGCCTCTTTGAAGGACATTGGGACAGTGGGGGATTTGGTGGTGGTGCTGGTGATAGTGCTGTTGGTGGCAGTGGTAGTAGTTGTTGGGGGACCATCTGAGACTTCGTTGTCGGTTGCCTGGATGGTAGGCATTGATTGAATCTTGCGTGAACAGAATCTCTGGTGGAAGCTATTCTCTGAATTGTTTGCTCCATCGGGGGTAGCGGTGTCAGTGGTGTTGGTGGTGACGTTCGAAAGGCTGTCTCGGCTATACTCCGCTCCCCTGAGGGGATCCTCCTCTGAGGCTGCATCCAGATCCTCACACGAGGTCAGCTGGGAGTTGACAGCAGCCTTTATACCAGGCAGGCTGAGAACAATGGAGAAAATGGCATGACTCTGGGTAATCATCTCTTTGCCCCCACAGTCCTCATCCTCCGAAGACCCAGAGTGGTCCAACGAGACCGCAGCATCGTTGTTGTTCCAGCTGTCGCTGCTGCTCTGGTCTGGATCGCCCTCCCCCTGCCGGAGACTACCAGGTCTCCAAGATCGAACCCCAGGCCAGCAGTGGAAGCGACCAACCAGCTCCCGACATGTGCTTCGTCTCCGGGACAATCTGGTCAGCTCATAGCTGCTGCAACTTCTAGAACTTCCCGTCTGATGGACAAAACGGGCTTTCCCACCCCCACCATTCCCAGCTCTTCCTCCTATCCCACCACGACTCCCTGAACCCTGCAATCCAGCTAACTCCTTTGAACGGTTCTGGGTCTCCTGGTAAATGCGCCAGTAGAGAACACTCATTATCGTCACTGGCAGGTAGAAAGCCGCCATGGCTGTGCAGAAGGTTATGGTGGGCTCTGTGAGGAACTGAATGTAGCACTCATTTGAGGGAACTGTCCTTTGACCCTCAAAATACTGCCATAGTAGGATGGCTGGGGCCCACAGAACAAGAGAAACAAACCAGGCTAGTCCGATCATGATCCCAGCTCGCTTTGTGGTCCGTTTGGCCCGGTAGGTCAAAGGCCTAGTGACTGAAAAGTAGCGGTCAAAGCTGATGACCAGTAGGTTCATAACTGATGCATTGCTGGCCACATAGTCTATAGCCAGCCACAAGTCGCAGGCCCAGCTGCCCATGGCCCAGTAGCCCATCACAAGATAAGCTGTGTAGAGGTTCATGGAGATGACCCCTATGATGAGGTCAGCCACAGCCAAGCTCAGCAGGAAGTAGTTATTGACCGTCTTTAGCTGGCGATTAACCTTAAAGGATACAACCACCAGGATGTTGCCGATGACGGTTACCAGCGACAGCGTGCCCGTCAGCAAGACGATGAGGACAACCTGCCATAGATGATGTCCGCCCAAGGGATCCAGGGCCGCTGTCACATTACCATTTTGCGATTCTGAGGTGAGGTTTAGGAGCTTGCTGGTGTAGGAGGAATTATCATCCGGGGTATTCACAAAAACCCCAAAGGGGGCTCCTCCACTTCCAGCTTGGTGGAAAGCATTGGATTGTGGATAGGCTCCGGCTGCTGGTAGTGAGCTGTTTGCAGTCAAGAAGAGACCAGGGTCTGTGCTGTTGGAGCTCATTGTTATGTCCTGGCATATTCTAAAGACAGAGACAGAGAAGGGAAGACAGAGAGAGAGAGGGAGAAGTAGGAAGGGAGAAAAGGGATAGAGTGACAGAGAGAATGAAATGGAGAAAGGACACATGAGCAGCTGGCATTACTATTCATATCCAGTAGGTGAGGCTAGAAACCTACTCTACCGGGCTGGATGTTTGAACAGGCAAAGATGCTCGGGTCTGATATGTCCACCCGGATAAACAATCACTCATAATGTCATTTGTAGACGATCTGCATGCACACTGTAAATTTCATATATCAAATTACAGCTTGACATGTGAATCACCATGGCTAGACTTTGAGTGGGAGAGAATGATTGCAATCAACACCTGTTTCTTATGACACCCAGCAAATTGCAAAGACATTTCACTTACTCAAAGATAATGTGTTTTCCATCATGGTTGCCTAGTCTGTAAAGATGGCTGTGTTGGGATTTGCCTTGTATAACATTAGTCTTCAGGAAGGGGTGGTTTTCCCCTGTCAGATCAGGTGTGGAAGTTCTACACGGGTGAACTTTATTCAAAATTTAGCTCTGGTGTGTGGTGTCAGCTCTGGTGTCAGTCTGTCTGCCAGCCTGCCAGTCAAACACACACAGAGTGAAACACTTTTCTAGTGACATGTTTTGTAGTTTTACTGCCTGCTTTTATAAGATACAAACATGACAGCAGGTATCTGTTCATACTAAAGGGGTGTCATTATATAACTGTTATATCTAAGTGATGATAATATTCTGCAAATATCCCATTGCCTCTGAAATCCTTTCTGTTGTCTCCCTCCATCGTTAATTTGTTAAGCTGGTTGCCTTTTCCCTATCCACTGGTCTTTTTGTATGCTTTTGTTCAAACAATATTTCATGTTTGCACTCTCAAATCTGAGCCTAACTCCACCTTTGGCACAATTTGTTGGAAAATGCTAAAAGCAGGCGAGGCGCTCAGAGGGAGACGTGGAGAGGCTGAGCAGGTTGAGTGGATGGCTTTGATATGTGAGGTTTGTTTTTATTTAATGACAAAGATAAGTCCCATCCAGCTGAGTTAAAACAGAAGAGGGTGTGTTTCTGAACATATAATAAGACAGCAACGTTATATAATTTAGTTTACAGCTTAAGAAATGTGTTTTAGTGTGCAGCACAACTTGAAAGACTCTCTTCATCTCTCTAAATTTGAGTGTTGTTGCCAAAAAGGAGGCAAAATGCACAGTAATGAGAGTTAAAGAAGAATTTAACTGATTTTCTCTTTCAAATTTCTATTGATGAATTAAAACTGTCATCATGAATTATTTGGCCATGATAACCATGAAGTGAAAGTCTGACATTGTGACAACCCTTTTCATACACCAAGTCAAAGACTGATGGCCACAGCTTGGCTCTAACATTATGCAAGCATCTTCTTAAGTATGGGCTCACAGTCGGGCCAAAGAATGAAGGACAAAGAGGAGATAAATGAATTTAGGAATCACTTAGACCTTAGGAGGTATTATGACATTTCTTCCAGCATGAATACCAAGGGTTATTGGTGTCAGTTTGTTAATGCAAATTCCTGCGCTGGTTAATTTGTCACCAGACTTGATCTCGCGTTCCAGGAGCCCTCGAAGAAAAACAAAGGTTGGAGACAGATTGTGGGCAGAGAACGCTGCACAGACACAAAAACACAGAGAGGAAAACAGCCCTGCGAGAGCTGACAGTAGCGTGATCCTGGAGAGTATGAAGTGCTGTTTGTTGTTTGATTGGAGATCGCTTCACAATGGAAACGTAAACAATAAAGGCAAGATCCTGCTGTTTTTGTCAAAGCAGTTTTTGATAATTGGTTTAATAAGATGAGGAACTGCCATTTTGTAAAGCAGCATGTCCCACCCAATTTAAGATCCGCAGAGCAATCAGTTATAATTACTGTTGTGTTTTGCATTCCGACGTGAGCATTTATGTGTGTTTGTGTTGGAAACAAGAGAGATGCTTGACTACAAACATAGTAGAGTGAGGAACGTAGAAAGTTTTGGCAAAAACAATTACGTGCTATAAGTGAATGTTTTAGAAACGCCTCTATGGTTACGGCACACTACTGATTTTAGATTGGGAAAATTAATTGATAACAGATATGGTGACGATATAGTTTTTTTAAAAACTGGAATGAAAATAGATTTTCTTTTTTGTGGATTGTGCACCAATGTACTTTTTTTTAAGACATATGTATCTCTGTTAAATAAGTGTTTAGTAGCAAAAAACAGCTTCTTTTTGTGATTAAACACTGACAGGCAATGCTCTTATTTGGACTCATTTTAAATAATCTCAGTGATAGTACAAAGTACAGAACATGTTCCTCTGCTACCTATTTATTGTGAAAGGCACGAACGTGGTGTTCTTCCGCGGACGTTTCTGACAAAGGCTGATTTTAAACCTGAGCCGGCGTGTGTGAAGGGAACAAACAACGACCTGTTCCCATGGAGGACAAGTAAGGACATCCCAACCCATTTACACAAATACTCTGACAAATACATGTGCTGACAACAAACGCAACCCCGACCATAGCAGAATATATATATACCACAATGACACACTCTATATCAAACCACAGGCAAAGGTATTTGGAGCTGAGTGCTGCACCTGTGCCCTGACAGAGTCTCAGACCTCCCAGCGAGCTCTTAAAGGACCCCAGTAGCCAACAGCGACTCACAGCCGCTTGTGACATTGAGCGCATGCTGCTTCTACCATTACCAGGGAGGCTCCCTGCTCTCCCTCTGTGGACATATACCACTGCATCCATGCACATACACACAGAGTACGCTCCTACACATCCACTGTTTATGCTACATGCACGTTCACATTCACGCATCGTATGCATGTGCACAAATGTATGATAAATAAATAAATAAGCCGAGTACTATATCACAGTATGCGAAAAACAAAACAGGGTGCAGATGAATACAGAAGACAAATGAAAAAACGGAGTATAAAACAACAATGCCTGCAAGAACAAACAAAGAACTGCAACATTTATGATCGTCAGCAAACATAAAAGCCCCTTAAGAAAGCAAAGTCTACTTTTAACTTTTCACAAAGCAAACTGAGAATGCAGGACAGCAATGTCTTTGTAATGAGTGTTAAACATCTTTTAACTGGTTTACGAGGGCAAAATATGTCTGTGTGAAGATAGAGTACGGGCTAAAACAGAAGGGGAATCAGTGTTTAATCTGCCACCTTTACTTGGTGTAAACACAAAAAATTTAAATACGAAAATCAGACAAACAAGAGCACAGATTTTTTAAAGAAGGCTTAAATAAAGTACATTTCACTCCTGCCTTCATTGCTCTATGTTTTCTCTATTATTATGCTTGTGTACATTATCTGAAGCCACTTATCAGATTGTTCTCCCATCCCTCAACAGCAGAAGGAACAGGTATGGTTACATAATCCCATTCAAGGTGTAACAGGTGGTGTTTTCACATGTTGTATATCCCAATCGCTCTATGAAAGAGGATTAGCACACTGTTATGTTACCATGGAATATGAAGCTTCCCGTTCAGCCAGAAGTTGAGTATCATGGGGGCTAAGAATAAGGTCAGTCACACTTCATTTAATATGAACCGCAGCTTTCACTATGAGACACCAGCCTGTTAACTCTTGTCTGTAAATATATTTACTTGGTCTCATTTATAAAGTATTTAACATAATATAAGACCTAAAATAAGACATTTACACACATAATAAACATACATTATATACATATTATAAAACACTTAAAATACTTACAAGGCTGCTATATGAGCTTTGTTATTAATATCATACATATTTTATATTCTTTTTTATTCATGTGAATAAAACCAAGTTGTGATTTATTAAATTTATTTTTCTTTTAAATGGCTCATTAACTGAGTCACGATAATAAAAGGTGACACTGAAATGGCAGAAAAAATAGTCAGGAATGTTAATTTTTGCACACATTTGCTCATCTCATGATTTGTATTGAAGAGAGGCAATAAATAATAATGGCAGTTATACTGATTGGAGAAAATGATGCCCTTTAGTTTTTGATGCTTTCAAATAAACAGTATATACGGTGCATCGTGTACATCGTATGTGCATAGAGAAACACAGTGCATGCATCTGCACACACATATAAAGAGAAAGATTATATCTAGTATTGAATGACTGTTTGGGAAAAAACAAAAACAGATGTTGATGAAAGAACTCCAAACTGAGTATAAAACACTAAAGCCTGTGAGAACACACGTAAAGTGCAACTGCATCATTTATGATACAAAGCAAACATCAAAGTCTCTTGATAAAACAGTCCACTTTTTAACTTTGCACAAAGCGAATTCTACTGAGAACGCAAGACAGTTATGTTCTGCTAATGAGTGTTAAGCATCATTTAATTGGCTTAAAAAATGCGTCTGTGTGAAGATACAGTAAACAGGAACAAACAGAATCAGCCGTTAATCTGCTACCTTGACTTGGGGTAAACACAGGACGGAAAAATTAAATTAGAAAAACAATTATTCAAATTTAAAAAATTAGACAAACAGCAGCACAGTGTCATGGGGGGAATGAGGTCGTAGGACGGTTGCTGAACAGGGGAGAAAAGACTGGATCCTGTGGGAAAAGTCCAAATGTCAAACTCAGCCTCTTTGAGAGTCACAGGATCATTCGGTTTAGGCAAAGGTGGGTGCAGATGTCCCTCAGATGAAAGGAGTTACAGCACAATGCCACACAGGGAGAAAATCATGTCAGTTATACTGATTGGAGAAAATGAGTTTGCATGCTGTCAAACGGAGTTTATACAGTGTATGTGTCTACGTATAGCTATTATTCATGCATACCACACAAATCAATTTAGACATGGAGCAATTAATCCTTGCTGTTTCCTCTGATTGTGATGTTCAGCTATCAGAAATTTACATCCGCCGTCCCTCTGGGAGCAGAAACTGGCCGCACGCACAGAGGGAGAGAGGTTTTGTTTGTTTTCCCCTAAAATTGAACTAATCACGCCTTTTAAGATAAAAACTGTATGCGGCAGATGACAACATGGGTGGGCTAGCAAGACTTTGGAAACCAGCTGCTATTACAGTGAAGCCATTACCGCGTCTATCTCCCTCTCTGTCTCCGAGCCCACACTCAGCTCTGTACAAGTTTGACTCGCAGGCACGTAGGTGTGATGGTTTCAGGTGCACAGGGGGATCAATACTCGTTTACTGAGCTGCAACACAACGTGTTCCTTGACATTTTGAGGCATTTGTCCCAGCAGGGTTGGACAGTGCAATCCAAGTTGGGTCCAAGGATCCATCTAAATGATTGGGTGACTAATACAAGGCCATTTCAGGTTTCTATTTTCAGCAACTAATCTAGCAGAGCAGCGATACGGGCTGATGATGTCCAGCAAGGATGACTCATGTTGACAAGTGCTTTTTAATAAAGGTTAAAGCTGCTATAATTTGAAGCAACCCCATGAGTGCCACAACGTACCCTCAGTTAAAGAGCTGCCGCTCCTCACATTTTATTACCCACATTCTTTATATGGGTATACAGCTCAGGGAGGTTTAAGTTTTGGGGTTTTTACAGACATTATAGAATATTGTCATGCTGCCGTGTCTAAAAGTTTACAAGTGGCTCATGTAGCACCTTATGTAATGTACATTTTCTGTGCTGGAGCCCAGTTCAGAGAGACATCTGGAAACAGGCAGGAGTTTTAGTAATTTACTGCAATAAGGCATCATTGTAAAAACAACTCAGCCGTCAACAGCTCGAACACCAAATCGGCTTCTGCCAAACACGACAGAACTAGACTCAACCGTTGCAAAGGTTGCTTTACAGGCAGAGAAAACTAATAAACAACTGGAGAGCTCGATAGGACTGACAGTCGTAAGGCATTTGTCAATTCTAAGAGAGGAACAGCAGACTAAATGCACACATTCAATCGACCCAGCAGATGCATGCAATGGCTTTTATTACCATAATTGGCTGGGGAGTGCTGCATGCTCGTATAGTATGCAGATTACTGCCTTGTGGCAAGAGGACAGACAGCAAGTGTAGCAGAGAGCTTCAAACAGTGATCACTGCCTGTATTAAAAGCAGCAATGATTCGATTTGTTCTCATGAAGAAAACAATCCACCTGATCGTCTCAGTAAAGCCTCTGCTATCCTTCAAAGCTGAATGTTGTGGTGGTGCACTACAGAGGATGACACTCGAAGAAACCAGGTCCTCCTGAGTGATAAAAGGTGGTGAGGGAGCTTGTTTCAGGATGAAATGCTATCTGGCAACTGCTACCACAACAACCGACTGCTCTGTGGAATTATCGATTTCCGTCTACGGAGTGAAGCAGCCTTGCTGGAAATCCAACTCTGACCCAGAAGTTTTATCTTACATTTACAAATACTACATCAACAGATGATGTCATCTACAACTGCAGTGGCATTTACTGTGAACAAATAAGGAAAGAACCTACAATAATGCAAACACTATCGTTCAGACCATCGTTAAAGGAGTCAAAGAAGCCGATGCAACATTATCTAAACAACAAAACTAATATCTTAGACAATTTGACCCTGAATACGAGCTAAATCCCCCTTAATCCAGACACAACAGCCCACAGTGAGTGCCAGAACAGGATGTACAGAAGAGAACATGGGTACCACTATACACGTATGTCTGTAGCAGGATTGGCCGATTGGATGAATATGTATGTTGGCCACGGGCTGAGCACATAGCCTGTTGTTTTTTCGGGGCAATTTTTGTCATTTTATTTTGCTAATTTGATGGTCTGCCTTCGGAAAGAACGGCCTCGTTCAGCTCCGCCAGCCGCATCGCAGTCAGAGCCGGAGGTCTGTCTCTGCAAGACTGCTCAGTGACAGACTGTCGTTCAGCGAGCTAACCCCGCAGCACCAAGAAGCCAGGGACGGCACAGAGAGACAGCGGGGGGAAACAGCGTGTAGAGCCGGCATATTTTCACTTCTGAGACGGGGAATTAAGTGTTTATTTTGACACAACCAGAGTTGGTAATTGTTGAAATGATGGAAAGGTAGTTTAATTTAGTTTCCTTAGAGATTGAATAACCCATGTTAACGAAGAGTTGACAAGACAATTCGAGAGAACTCAGAACGATCAAAACGCTCACTGCTCCAACTCATCTCCTACCCGACTACAGGAGGAGCAAATATATTATCAATTTCAAGCTGCTTGGCTGATCGTGGCCAGTTGGAAAATATTAACATATCTCCCAATTCTAGTATCTATATATCAATATTTAAAGCATTTAATCCTAAACTCTCAAAAAGCATGTGATGTAACAGTGTCAGTGGCGACTCAGTGGACGTGTTTACTTGTTTGTCTCTTCAATCATGGAGTAAAAGCAATATAACAATGAGATGACACACACATACACAACGTGCAATACGCCACAAAAATAGCCTCTTAGAAACCACATTTCTTTAGGATTTGTTCACTTCTGCACAGATACGCTGCTATTCAGCACAGCTAAGAATGACCGCTGTTAACCTTTGTGCAAGCTCCGAGTTTAAAAGCTTTTCTTCATACATCATACATAGTCCAGCTGCACACAGGAATATAATAGAGGAGCACCGGCAGTCTGTTGCTCTTTCCCCACCACCTCTCACAAGCAGTGAAACATCCGAGCCACTCTGACCATGCATTTTGTAGACTCATAAATGTCTTCAATCTCATTTTTTTCCAGGACCATACAGGGGAAGTGTTTGCTTTAAACCAATAGTAATATATATCACACCAACTGTGTAAAACTGCATTATTCTGACTGAAGACATTCAAAGCCTGATTTAAAACCTTTTTAGATTAAATACAGGCTTTGATTATACTGATAAACCTGCAAAGGATTGTTGATCATTCTAATTACATTGATATTTTTTTCACGTTTTGTTATATAATTATCCCTAAAGATTGATATAATAGAGATATGAATTATAACTACGTGATCTATTTAATATCTTTTCCATCAGTTTCATCCGTGAGAGGCTGTGAAGAGGTTGCATGTAATGAAGTAGTGCTGGCAGTGTCATTCATAAATGAAAAAGGGACTCTGTTGCACAGGATGAGCTAAATCTATCACAAGCTGGTGATGATGGGGCAGCTGCCAGAAGATGGTGGCAAGGGTTGTGAAACAGCACAAGGCCATCTGTCAGGTACTCACTGCCGACAAGAACAAGCATTTAGAGCCCGCTTGGCAGGAGGTGGACGAGCTGGAGTCCACTCCTCGACTTCTCAGATCTTAAGTGAGTGTGTTATTATGTGGAGACTTTACAGCACCTCCTCTGAACAAAGGTTGTGAAACCTGCAGATGAGAACACAACTTCCAAAGAATGCCCACCATCACTGTCTGTCTCAGCGAGAAATATGACAAAGAACATGATGACCTGCTGGACAAGTCATCGCTTGGTGCTTCAAGGCACAATGGTGACAGGAATAATGGCATCCAAACGAGAGTGTGCGATGGTGGAGGGCGACCACGGTCCATAAACTTCTAAAGCATTAGGAGGTGAAGCTGTGGAGGAGGAGGAAGAGCCAGCTGCCACTGCTGCACCTGCCAAGAGGTGCAGGTCGCTCAGAACAGTTCAGCATGTTGTTATTATAGCAGTTTGAGGTTCTGTTTTAACCCAAACATTTTGAGGGAAGTTGCTTAAAGTTAAAATCATTAAGCGGATTTTTTCTACAATAACCATTCAATATACAATAAATACATTAAGTAATTACTAATCTGATCGGATCGTGAATCAAAAAAATCTATCTACAAAAGTGGGAGTGGTGATTTTCAGCATTTCGTGCCAGCAGATCACTTCCACAAATTGTTGAGAATAACAAAAAAAAGCAGAAGCAGCCACAGTTAGATGAAGAGTGGCAGGCGACAGGCTTCACACCTCCTGGTCTGATGAAAAATGGCTCATTATTTACAGACTTCTTTATTAAAACAATGCAAGTTTGTTTGGGTGTTTGCTGTCTCCAGAATTCTGGGACCTGAAGTACTAAAACTGCACAGTAACTGGGTGATGCCAAATGAACCAGGACTGAATACTAAGAATTGCAACTTTAATGATTCGATTTTCTTGACGATCAAAGCCTCTCTTCCTGTTTTTGTGTTTTTTTATATTATCACCTGAAGCACAGTGGCTTTTTATTTTAAAATTATAATAACTTGAAAGTAAGTTAATGTCACGAATGGACAATTGAAATAAAGTGTCAGCATCAACTGAATTAAAATCCTCCTGGGGGAGAGGAAACACATGGACTGGCAACTGTGTCTTTTTCTGTTTGTTTCTCTGTTTTTGTGGAATTGTTGACAGGCTGTCGGAGGACAAAAAAAAATTCAAACTAACTTCTTCTGAGTTAAATGACAAAAGCTTCACCCTGTCTCCTTGATTACTTCATCATATGTCCAATAATACTGGAAAAATTAGGGAGCAAAAATATTTGCCTTGACACATTTGCTTTGTTCCCAAAACTAACATGGCATTTAGAGTGGGGAACATCTCCATCTGCTAACATCGTGCCTGAATTTCAGACATGTTTATCCCTGCAGCTGTCTCTAAAACATGCTCGTTCAAATTTGGGTTTTGGGATAAATACAGGCCATGTGGTATTAATACTAAGTATTTGCGCTATTTACCGGGAAAGTGTCAGACAGTATGAAACCGCTGTGAGCGTTTTCCCAGGAGCCAAAAGTCAGATAAGGACGCGTTCATCTTCACATATGTCCCTCTTATAACAGCCAACCATTCAGCCATTATCACACACAGCATGTGAGAGATTCTCTGCATGCAAGAATCAAACATTTGAGGACTTACGGAGGTGATAAGGTCAATTAAAAAGTTTGTTGCACTGAATGACAAGACCTTCTCCATGGTGGATCTCTGGCCAGTGAGCCTGATGTCAAGTGGTTGGTATTTTGCATTAAATTATAGATATATGTGTCTATTTATATATTAAATACATCTATTTTCCCTCCACATTTGTAAATTACACTGAAAACATCTACAGTGACTGATTGAACAAGACTAAACAGACAAATTCTGCAGCCAAGTGACATAAAGTGAACGTATCTATCCCTCCAATGGCCACTGTTGTTATACTGAATCTAATTTGCATAAAACTGAACACAAATTCCTTCTGTCAGCCAGTGACTTTGAACCAGCCATCACGCTGGTCTCTCACTTCTCTTCTCTCAGCTCTCAGTAATGAATGACAGCTAATCACTTTGTTTGTTATTGTTGCTGATGTGAGCTCACTGTTAAACTCATTTTCAGATTTTTATTGCTTCAGCAATTCAGAGACAATCACAGTTTTCTAATGCTAGTTGGTGTTAAATTAGATAAAGTTTGTTGGGGTCAGAGGAGGTTCCTTCACAAGTCACATTTTAAAGTATTTAAAAAACAAGCATTGGTGTGATTGATGTTTTGTTTAACAAGGTTTTCCCCACATAAAAAATAAAGAAAATTTAATTCAATTTGATGTATCTGGCAGTGGTGTATGTTGAATAGGTTTGGGACTGAGATTTTAAGGAGGTGCACAGAAATCTCTTCATTTGTTAGAGAAATGTGAAAACGCTTCTCTCTGTCATAAGGAGAACACATGACTGAGTGGGGAGGGACTCTGAGTTAGGTTGACGTGTTTCAGATCATCATTAGCAGGTTGCTGATAGACGATCCAGCAGCAGATGGAGGAGGCCGCCACTAACTTTCTCTGTGAGCACTCACTTTAAATGTGATTATCGCCGATCTCACAGCACAGCTGCTGTCATTAACCTGCATTTTTATTTATTCTGTCAGACAATGTAGTGATCATGAAATAATATCTTAATCTGCAGCACAGCAGCCTGGCAATGACTGCTGCAGATCATTTTTTACATCGATGTTATGTATTTAAATTTCATATTTCTTAATCATGTCATCAAGATAGATGTGTGCTAACATATATATAAGGTACAACAAAAAGCAATGTATGTGTTGTCATTCAAAGACTTTAAAGTAGAGCATTAGTGTAACTATCAACGCTTTACCCACCAAGTGTAAAATATAAACATGACCTGTGTGAACTCTTCAGCCCGGTGAGCAAGAAAAACAGGACTTGTGTCTGTACAATGGAAGAAGTCCCGTCAGTCCTTTAATACCAGGAAGCAGCTCGGCATAATTATTCTGCCCTAACCTTGTTTATTCTCCTTTATGACCGTGGGCAGCTAGGAGATCTGCTTTTATTGAGGTGGTGTTTTTTTTGCTGCAATCCAGATTACTGCCGCAGAGTGTCCTGCTTACACTGGCACCAGCGGCCATAAACAGACGGCAGTTTGACGGGAGCTTAGTCCGATAAAATAACAATGTGAGGAAGTGAAATTATAATCAGTGTGAGAGGTTACGCAGGGTGCCAAGGATGGCTTTGCATGGGATCCAGCCAGAACACGACACTTGGAAGGATCTCTGTTGTACCGAGAGCAGGTAGAGCCACAGGAAGACTGTTCACTACGCTGTGGAGGATATTTCTCTGTTCCTGTTAGAGCAGTTACAGTTTGTCCCTCTAAATCTGAACATGCAGTAGTACATTTTACTGTTGCTGTAGCTGTCACTTGTTGCCAAAACCCCAAAAAATAGCTGACATTTGTTTATGGTCAAGTGATAAAGTCCTTTAGTGGCTGTGGGATTTATGGCCAAAGGAGGAAGGTGTGGTTGGATGGTCCAATAAAACGTCACAGGTAACCACAGTCACGATCTTTCTCTCACTTTAACAAAGTACAGATTTTTACAGAATCCATGATCTTTAACTATAACCCTCAGACTATTTTATGTCTCTAAATCTTAACAAACTTTAACTATAACTGCGTCCGAACAATAAAACAATTACAGTTTTTTTAACAGCCTCAGATGACACTGATGTCACAACGAGCTAAACGACAGAATAGACAGTTTGTCAAAAACGGCTCACGGTTCAGCTGAGCGTTCGAAAAATAGCACACATGTCATTATACATACGGTTGTGGTTGGAAAAAAAAAGGCTGCGGTTTTGGTGAATTTAGGCTAAAAAAGTACTGGTTTAGGGCAAAAAACTTCCTGGATAGGCGTTAAAAAAGGCAGATTAATATGTAAATAAATGTACATAAATGTCGAAGTGAAGTAGTTCCGAGGGTGACGTGACTATGGTAACTTACAAAAAAATTTTTTAAAAAACCTGGGCAGCCTTAAGTTTCCTCCCAAATGCACTGAGCTTGTTCTGTACAGGTGTCGGCATAGAGCTTCCTGTTTAGGCTTCAGCTGTAGCATTATAGTAGCTCTCTGTCAGGAGAAAAAAAACTACACACTGAAAGAGAAGTAGGATGTTGTTGTGCTCCTGACCTGTGCTAGAGGCTCATGGGATTTCACACACATCCTCACCTCTGTGGTGGGTCTCCGTGCTTTTTGACAGCCTCAGTAACAAGCTGCTGGAATTCTTCGACACGGCACTTTTAGACACTTAGACATGCCTGTGTAGTATGTGTGTACGTGAAAACAAGAGACGGGAAGAAAAATAGAGCGGCAAAATAAAGACAGTGGAAGAATGGCTCAGGAATATGTCAAAGCAAAAGGCTGCAGCCACTTGAAGGTGACTGCACGGAGAACGTTAAAAGTTCATCTTTCTTCGGTTCTCACAGTAAATCTAAACCTGGATGAGGTCCAAAGCATACCGTGTGTGTGTTTTAAAACAAGAGCTAAGCTACTGTCATTGAAATGAGGCTGTGGTGGATGTCAGAGTGGAACATGGGCGAGAGAAAAAAATGCTTGTGCATTAAATTTGCTCCAGTGACAGCTCGTTCCTAACAATTCCCACAATCCAAACGATGAAATACCACGCTCTGAGAAACAATGTCGTTCCGTGTGAGGCTAATTCCAGGCCTGACCTTTTGCCTCGCTCTCCATGCCTCCACTTCAGTACAACCGTACACAGATGCTATACACATGCAAGTGATAGGCTATTGCGATCAATCCTTAAAAGGAAGTGCAACCATCTGTCTATTGAACAGGCACTCGAAAGAGACGGAGAGGGAGAAAAAACACACACTCACTCCTATGTAAACATGCTTCAGCGGGAGGAGTGGGGGTCTTTAAATGCTGGAGGCAGAGATGCGGGTTGTGCAGGGGGTGAGGAGCGTGAGGTGAAAGGATATTGTCGGGAAAGCTAGGAATGTGTAGTCACACCTCCCGCTCAGAGAGTGTAAGTCCTCCAGCAGTTGGATATTATGTGTTTATGTGAGAGACGTGGAACAAAACAGACTTCTCCTCTCAGGACAGTGATAGAGACCATGTGCACCACTGTGCTCTGTGCTTCTACTCCACACAGTGTACGTGCACTCTTCTTTGCAGGTACGCTTACATAAGGCTGATATACACAAGCACACACGGACAATAGCGCATCCATACAAATGATGACTCCATCACACAGTGTTCCTCTTCTACTAACACACTCAAAGGCATGCAAATACACACAGCACCAGTTGCCAAAGCTCAAACACTTGAGAGGGCAGTGAGTCAACAAGGTGATTAGGAGGAAGCCTTGAAAATCATCCAAGCACCGTATCGCCAAAAAGAGAAGTGGCGCTGACAGAACTGGTTATTTTACAGTCCAAACACTTCTCCTGGCGGATGTAGACAGGCTTACACAGACAGTTAACGAAGCGCTAACTGTATTACAAACATGAACACTCGCAGGGACATGGAAAAACACACACAGTCTCACGTCTCTGGCTGCCCCTCTGTCTCATTCACTCAAGCATTGACGACCCAGCAGCCCCACCCCTTCCCGCTCTCTCTGGTGGCTTCTTCCCCCACAACACACACACACACACACATCGACTTGGCAGAGGGTGTATCCTATTCCATCCAATAATATCCACCCAGGTGACGTGCCTGTACCTGGCACTGGAGCCTAAAATAGCTTTCAAATTTGATTCCTTGAGTTCTCCGGGGAAGTCATCGCGATCTCATCTGTCTTTCTCTGTATCAAAAGCCCATTCTCGGTTAACCAGCTCCAGACGAACCTGACCCCGACATGTAGATTCTGAAAGACAGATCTTATAATAAGAAAAAAGAAAGTACCTGCTCAAACTCAAGTGCACACAAATGACACTGGGTGGGTGTGTACATATGGTTGTTTTACACATGCATGCACCCACAGAGCTTAAACAAGGCAGAACATGCACAGAAGACAAAATCTGAAGTGGTCAAACAAATGTACTTTTTCTTTTTAATATCCCCTATGTATATAATGTATATCTATGTATTTATGCTGTAATCAATATATAATGCATTCATTTAAAAAAATATATTTTTCATGCCAGATAGCAGGCTGATTTTTAAAGATACAGTAAAGATATTGATATCATATGAACCTGGAGGATTGAAGAAATCTGTTGGTACCATGTGGTGATATCTTGTCTGAAAGTGTCCTACAGTGAAACTTTTACAGTCAAATATATATTATTACAAGTCTTAAGATGAATGAAAAGGCAATTGATCACTGCAAACTAATCAATTTATTTGAGCCCTATTTTTTTAAGATATCTTTTTATATTATATTATATGTCAAGTCATTGTAAAACGCATTGCATGATGGGTATTCTCTGTTATTTACCAGAAGTCTGAGGAGGAGCTGTGGGCTTGAAACATCTCTACTAGCATAAATCCTTCATACAGGAGCTTCACTGGTGTGCCGATCTTTTTGCTTCTCCTTGTTATATAAATATATATTTCTTGGATCCAGAACCTTCCCATTGGGACAGGCTGTGTGCGTGCCTTTTCTATCGGTGTTACAGAACTTGTAGATAAACATTTCTTCATCCTGTATAATAACTCACTCCGCTCAGATGGATCAGTGTTTTTCTCACGTACAATCTCCACTATACTCATGTATTAGAATGCAGTCCAAACTGTATATAATATCACAGTATTGTAGATTTCATTGGAGAAAGGTGTATTGTAGTCACAGAGCTGGATTGAGTTCCCCTGAATTGATTGCATCTCACTTTCTTTTTATCAATATTTAATGCCTTTGCCAACACAGCGCCTTATGTGAACTGTTTGGCTCGGTGGATTACTTTATTTGTGTTTACCTCCCTTGTATTATTAATTTACGCTCCTTTGACCTTTCAGCATAACTGTGTTATATTTAATTCATTCAGTTCAAAACAAAATTGGATTGGGTGGTGATTAAATGGAATGATAACAGGCTTCATAAACAAGTTGTGTTTGGCTCAGAGGGTTTTTAAAGTTGCTTACTCAACAAAGATGATGAGAAATGTCAGGGAGATGAGGGCAGAAATTTTTCAAATGTGTGTATGAAATGCAAAGCAGATCTGAGACATGGTGGGAGTTATAGGTGTATTAATGTGAATGGGAAATATTTTGAATCAGAATAAAAATTTGCATTTATCCTGAGGCTTCAAGACAACAAGGAAAAAGGGAAAGTGAGAGTGTGCAGGACAATAACAGGAAGAACTGGAGTTGTTGGTAAGTTTTGACAGCAGTCAAGAGTCTGAGCCGTCACAAAAGCACACACACCTACAGTAGACATGTCGACTGTTTGGGCTGGATAAACACGGACTGCGCAAACAGTCCACTGGGGTAAAAATTCGCTTCACGTTCAATCTGAATGCATCATGAGGCAGCAAACAAAAGTCAGCGTTGTGTGGATGCAGGGGAAGTGCACTCTTCTGACACATTTTTTATTTATATAGTAAGGACAGTACACATTAATTAACACCAATTTCATAAAACAAAATGTGCCAGCAAAAAAGGCTGTAGTTTTGTTTTAATTTGATCAAAATCAGAAAATGGAGATGTCCGAAATATCCGTACTCGCAGGAGGTGCAATATTTGTAAAGAGAAAATATTCTGAATGAAATACTGTTGTGCTGCAGATGTGTGCAGATTGAATTGCATGATATTTCAGGTGAAATATTAAAGTATGCAAACACTGGACACTGGGCTGGAAATATATCCCACAATGCACTGCTTTTGTCATATTTTCTCAATGCTTGATCTGTATGTGCATGATTCTGATGCTCTGTTTTCATACTGCTTTGACAGCTTGGAATAAATAAGCGTCCAATGCAGCTCTGTCACGAGATCCAATGACATAAGTTCACCCGTGTTTCCTATTTTCTAACAGCTGAAAAGACTCCAGGGTGAGAAGAAACAACAAAAACTCAGGTTCAATATGCTTGCTGTCAGAGATGGTAGATCTAATATGATGCACATACTGAGAGTAGAGCCTCCTTAATGCTGAAACATGTTCAATGGGTGCCAGTGGTCGACTGTCACCACAAAGTTATAGCCTACAATTATGTTTAATATTGGGTGCTCGCTGGTTAATGAACCTTGAATGCTAATGGCGATAGGCAAGTGATGGATCACCCACGCTGACAATTGGCTTTTGCCGCTGAGGCTTGTTGTTATTGGTCTGTCAGAAAACATCCAACACAGGAGGGAGACATGAAAAAGAGTCCGTTCACAGCCGAGGGCTTTACAGTGGCAGGATTACAATGGAGCTGATAGGAGGAGAAGCCAGAGATGAAAAGTGGCATATTGTAAAATAAATCTGAACAGTGGAGAAGTGTAATCCTTTTGACAAGAGCTTCTTGTCTTTTCTCTTACAATGAACTACGCAGCACACGAGACACATTGTGAAATTAGCATAACCACTGAGCTAATACACCAATGGACTAATATCTTGCGTAATAAAACTGCCAGTACTTATGGGGGGCCCTGCGTCTTGTGAATGATGATCTGTGGCATGCAATAGTTCCCATCCGGCACACTGACAGGAACATTATGAGGATGGAGAGTGATGAGATCTTTAGAAGCCTCTGATACTGTATGGAGCCATGCTGAGTGGAAAAAGACTCTCTTTGACTCCTATTGCACTTACGACATCGCTAATATGAGTGGGAGCACTCACTGCAAGAGACAACACAGACCAGAACAGGCTCCCAGAATATTATGTGGGTGGTTCGGCCATAAAAACCATTCTCAGGCTATAAAGGAATCATACAGTCAAATTACATTTTGGCTGTAATGACTGAATAATCACCTGCTCTTGATTTCAGGTGTTTTAGCTCTGAAAACCGTCTCTCCTCAGAGCTTAGAGAAACACAATACCACTACTTACACTCGAACTGGTTACACAAGCACAGTATGTAATATACCAATCATTGTTATGCAGTAATCCCCCTGTGATTTGTCAAAAATTATCTAGTACTTGAGAACTTTCATTTTTAATAATCACATTACACCTGCAGTTCCAAGTGCTTGGAGGCCAGACTGCTCGCTGCATAAATCATAGTGTTTATTGATACTTCACCGCTGGACTCTTATCATCAGAACACGTGCTAAAAGCAGCAAATCAGTGACTGTGTGGATTTTCGGCTAAAAGCTGCAATGAATTGTAAAGGTTTTACATTTCCATTTAATTACGCTATTACTCCTGCAAGAAGAAATCTCTTTTTTCCCTGTTCAAACACTTGTATCCCCTGCCAGAAAAAGCATAATCTGTCCCTTCTTGCCTCATGAAATACCAAGAATGAAGTTTTCTCACTTTTCTGCCTTTGAACTGCTTCTCTCTTAATCAACTGGACCGTTTTTCTCGCCCTCAAGCCTCTTGTGTGTTGCTCCTTTCAGATGTGGACACCAAACGAGGAGGCTCTGAGGCCCTTAAACTTATTTAAACAGAGCTGAGAGTGAGTATATTACTCAATGCTGAGGTTAGTGGATTGAGATAAACACCATAACCACTCAAGTGTCTCAGCCCTTCCTGAGGAGCATGATCCAGAGGTTGCAGGCATTTTGTAGCCTTAAAACTTTAATATATAGTGATAACAATCAGAAAAAAAGCAATACTGAATTACAATTCCTTCCTCTATCTCTTCACCTGTACAGGATTTCTTCCTCATGGATTTATCTCCTGCATTTCAGTGGGTTCAGGAGTGTTTAGAGGGACAGCAGGACATGGGGAAACGGAAAGCAGAAGCTAAGAGAGATACAGGAGGGAGAATCCCCCAGTGGCCTGGATTTGACTGATATTATTCCATTATCCCTCTTGCTATTTTTTCTCCGTGTGACCTTAACCTATACGACGTGGGAATTAAAGTTGCAGCAGGTTGTCATATATGAACAAAGCATGAAGTATGAGGCTGCCATCTATACAGTAGTATGCACTTTATTCTAAATCCTCATGTGGAAAAATGAAGTATCCTATAGACCTAAATGTTTTTTTTACGTCTTGATCATCACTCCTGCAGTATATTAGCATTCAGTACCGTGATGAGGGAGGATTATACAGTGTTATATCAAAATGCAGGTCATTGAGCTCAGTAAATATTGAACAAACGCCGACGTCAAAGATCACCGTGATGACGCACGTCTCATTAATCTGATGTCAAAATCAAAAGGTCGGACCCGAATCAGAACCTTTTGAATTATTTATCAGAAAATGATGTCAGAACATTGTTTTGCATTTTAAATATCCCATGTTGTACAAAGTGAGTGAGTTTTTGTTTTCATAATGAAGCAGCTGCAGGTGCTATATAAACACTGGGAAAGTATCAAATCACTCAGTTCATGGAGAAATATTCAGAAACTTTGCCTTTAGAAAGCTGTCAGGACTTCCATAAGGTTGTAATTCCATGTTATGATGAAGCAGTATGCTCTGAATGTATGCATACTGCAGGCAAAAGGTTACAGTTTCAGTTTGTACTATGAGTAAAAAGAAAAAGTATGTAAAAATTAAGTCTGCAGCTTGAGTTTGTGCACTTTGGGCTTAGATGGCACGTCATCATGGATCTGCACATCCTACAAAGGTGATAATATAAACACAAACATAAAAATCTTACATAAAATTGTCAGAAAACATGATCTGCAACAATGAGTAATAGCTCTGTAAGGGAGAACACATTATTCCTTATAAATGTCTAATTTGTGCAACGGAAAAGTATTATTATGAAATCAGTTTTCTCTTTCCTAAAGGACCTGAAAGACGTGACCTGGACGGATAAATGAGGAGCTGACGGTTTAAGCGGACAATCGCCTTGTTTGAATCACTGAATGTGACTGATGTTTGTTGGATCAGCTGACGATCAGCTGCCGGTGCACATGACTTACTGAACATATCGTGCCTGAACTAACGCAATGCTTCATTAACTTATTCTATCTATTCTTCTTTCAAGTCCCAAAATGGGAAGCCTAGTCTATTTAACGACTGAAAGTTTTAAATGCACTCCCTCCTGTGCGAACACAAACACCAAATAAGCCCCGAAGTCAAATACTTTCATTACAAAACACTGTAAGGGAAGAATTTTTGGAGAATTGGTCATCTGGACAGAGAAGAAAAACCAGGTCAGAGGAGGTAAAAAAGTTTTTCTGAGGAAGACAGAGTGCAAGTTCTTGTCGAAACTTTAAACTGAGTTTCCAAACAACTCAATAAGCATTTGATTGCTAGTTTCTCTGTGTTGATGGTGACTGAATCACTGTACAACCAGATCAATAAAAGATGTAGGTGTTATCAAACATAGTGCTGCTGCTTTTTCAAGACACACAATGAGTTTGAACCAGGAATTTAAGGACAAATCCACATCCGGGATCTGTCATATTAATGGATGCATATTTACCCGCTCATTGTTTGGCTGTGTGATATAATGCGCGTTGCCTTTCATGCCTCATGTATCGAGGGCAACCCTCTATGTAAACATGGCTGAAATCAAACATGCAACACATTTCCCCATCACATGGATACATTGCGTAATAACCAGACATTTTTCTTTCCAGCTAAAAAAAACATCTTTTACTCTCTTTCCCTGATGTGAAAAGAAAAAAAGTAATCCAAGCCTTTATTTCATCACGCTTGAATTACTGCAGCTCTCTATTCTCCTGTCTGAGCAGGAGCTCCATCCGCCCCGGAGGCAGGGCCGCGCAGAATAACACGAGCTTCCCTGCATCAGCTTCCCCTTAATTTGAGAATTGATTTTAAGATCTTACAGTCAGTTTTGTGAAGCCTAAGGAGGTCTGGCCTCAAGTGAAATCATTGATCTTATGGTCTCCTGCATGATTGAACAGCAAATATGGTTCTAGATCCATTCTTTAACCTAAAAGTGACATTTTTCTACACTTGCACTGTCAGAGCCTTTTTGCAGCTGGATAAAAAACTGAGGGTCTAGGTCATCTTTCAAATCGCTGCTTTTAAAAATGTCCTTTATAGAGTAAGGGTGTTTTCAGCCAGACATGTCATTTATTCTGTGTTGAACTGTCCCTGCTTTTATCTTTTCTAACACCCTTTGGGAAAGTTTTCTCTTCAGTGGTAAACAGAACCAAACTGAAACTTTGGTTGCGAGAATGACAGTGTGCAAGTAAGATGTGTGGACGTGTCGGGTTTATTTTGGTGAGAAGGATTTATTTTATGTCGGCAAGTCTTTCTGCTAATGAGCAGCTACGCTGCTGCTAATGAGAGACTGTGTTTCTCTGTGTTACCAGGAAACTCAATTCTTAATTTTACCCAAACCGGAATTGTTCTTTCTTGGCATTAAGCATATTATAAGTATCTTCATCTATATACTAAGATATATACGTATATATATCAATATATCAACCAGATGGCCCCACAGTGAGTTATGCTGATGTGACGCCCCAGATTCAGTGAAATAAATGATTTTCCTTGTCATGGCGGTGCTAAATTTAGAGCCTGTTAATGTACACTTACCAAAAATACTATATTAGGCTCCCCGTGTCTGTCAGTGCTGTGGACATTTAATGAATACTTCCTAAGGGTCTCTCTCTCTGGGGGTGGACAGAAAGAAGATATTTTGGAAATGCAGTCTCGTTGTTGGCGCTGGTGACGCACCCAAGATGCACATTCAAATGAATGCTCTGATTTGCCACCTGTAGGTACAATGAATGTTATAATCCAGAGACTTTTTCAGACAGTAGCTGCTTGTGAACAGCCCAAACATATCATTAATCCATGTGTACAATTATTATTAGATAGCTGTTCCGAGGGAGATAAAGACACTAAAACTAAGTTTCTTATATGCAAACACTTTTATCCAAAGAATTACAATTATGGATAGATAGAACTGGTATCTTATGTGATTTAGTGCACCTTCAGTGAATTGCATTTCACTTCTACACTGCTGTCATAAATTTTAACTGCTGTAAATGTTACATTATTTATGATTACTTTACTTATGATCAAAAAATAGCAAGTCAACAACTTTGTCAATACAACCAAACATCAAGCAAGTGAAGAAAAAAACACCTCCACCCCTGTCCAGGCCTGTACATTTCCTCTTCCCAACAGTCCAAAGCTCCTAGACGTGTGGAGTAAACAACAACACTGTGCTCCCTGCAGTCCTGCAGCACGGCTTACCAAGCTATGTTATAGTTGCAGTTTGGAGTATTGAGCAAAAAGTAAAGCAACCTAGAATAAAGTTCATCCGGACGCTCCGTAAATCACAAAGAGTTGAGGCAGAGCAGTTAGATTCACAGATAATAGAAAACAGGAACTAGAGCTGTCTCCATAGAATTCTATTTATAAGACGTCTCCATTTCAGAACCTGCAGAGACACTTTACAGCCCCATTAATCTGTGTGTCACCATCAAAACTAACTAACTATAATAATCAGTATTTTGTTTTTGACTGGCAAAATTACCATAGCCAACAATGCAACGTCCCTTCTATCCTATCCTGATTCTATGCTTGTATCACAACCAGAGGACAAATGAATGTACGGTTTTATACTTTAGGTTTACGTAACATAATAGTGACCGGCCATGGTACAAATATTTTCAACAAAATCCACATGAACAGGCTCGTCCTGTTTCTCTTTCATCCTCTTTTACGTGATGCTATTTTGTTTGTGCTGCTATATTATCATCTATTTGATCAAATTTGCCTTGCTAAAAAGTTAAGAAAAAAATGACACCCATAACTACCACAGTTTGGTAAAGATTTAGAGACATTGTTGAATAGTTATTTTAAGAAAAAATAGAAGGATCATTGTGCAGAAAAGGCTCATCTGCTATAGAAAAGGAAGGGGAAAAGCCTTCCCAGACTGCTGGAACCACTGCACCGTTCATTTATACGCTGTTGGTGCCTAGTTAGACACACAAACCAGTTATTCCACGCTGCACTTAATGTTGCCATACTCAGGTATAACAACCTGGCAAGTTAGAGATCATACATCAAAATTTGTATCAGCACTAACAGGACATAAGCAAAAGTTTCATCATGAGTAAGTCTTGCTTTTTATTGACAGAGTGATTACTCATTGCTATTAAGGGTGCAGCTTTTGGCTCCTGAGTTACCATTCGTGGGAGGAGATGCGTCCACAGAGACCTGACACCAGGGTTTTAGTCGAGCGAGAGAGCATTTCTGCAGGATTTCAGAAGCAAGCAGCCCTGTAACACGGGGAAGAGAGAGTATCTGCACAACAAAATTTGCATTCTGCAGACTTGGGATGTCAAATATCTCTTATGCACATCAGTTATTATTTTCTCTCTCATCTTCTTCATTCAGTCGTCTGACATTAAGGCGGCTGAGCAGGTTGTGTTGGCTGCGTGGAATAAAGAGGGGAACAGTGACAGGCTGCCTTGGTGGACAACAAGACGAACGTAGGCTGGTGTGAAATAACAATAATGCTGTTATTTACACTTTCTCACTTCTTTTCTTCTCTTCAACATGCATGAAATCATATGAGTTCAAATTAAAGTGCCCTGCTCTTTCTGTTTGTCACGATTTTTGACATCTCAAAATAACATAATTATCATCAAAGAATGTGTTTTTCTGACTTTGTGTAAACGGCGTCTTCAGACTAAAGTCCTTGTATTTTCATGTAGCTTTAAAATAAAAACATGAATGCTTAGACACTGTTTTCAGAAAAGCAAGCACTCACTACAGTTGAAGAAACCCGGAGATAATTAACCGCTTTGATACTCTGCAGGTGGTGTTTCTCTATTTCATGTGGGAAGCTGTCACCTCTGCATGCAGCCTCCACTGATTGTCAAGGACGCGACTCACAGACTGTTACAGTTTACTTTCCTCGCAAACATTTTGTTCAGTTTGTAAAAATTATTGGGTGATTATCGCTTTTGATGTTACCAACTGCAGTCAACAGATTAGCAAGAGCTGCCATGTTTATGCTCAAATCATTTTTATATGAATTCCTTTTGCTAACTGCAGTCAGAAGAATAACAGAAACTGTCAGGTTTATGCTCGAATCATCTTTTACATGAAGCATGAATCAGTATATGTACAGTATTATAACAAATCAGTGGAAAAGACTGTGAAAAGTTAGGTTTCAATGTAACAAACTTTGAAGTTTTTGGCATGAGTTGATGTTTTTACCCCTCAGGGAAGAAGCATCGCTGCTCATTTGATGAATCTCACATGAACTCATTACATTAAATCTTTAAAAACTGAGGACAGGCTGATTTATGATGCTGCTCTTTCATTACCGGCTATAGATTCCTGCAAACAGCAGTCCAGTCTTAAGTGTGAGGACTAATATGCAGTGATCAGACACACTCTGGGAAACTGACAGCTTTTTATTGAAAAGCTATTATTGATTCTGCTTATCGGTCCAGTTCTTCACTGATTCTCTCATTGATTCCTTATCAATATTCTATGTGCAAAAAAAAGTAGGCCAATAGGTTATTTGGTTGGGAGCAATAGCACTCATGCAAAGATGGTCAAATCCATGGCAGTCCTTAAATATAAACCTATGTTGAGAAGACGTTTTTTCCACTCTTACTTCAGTTTGCAGTATCATCTTTCTATGTGAAATGAAGCCACACTTTGGATTATTTATTCCACTCTAACGTTTCTCCTTCTTGTTGCAGTTTGACATCATTGTTGTGACGTACAACTGTTAGAAAAGTATACTGGTATCGGTAAAGGGAATCAATGAGATATATGATTCCTATGGATCAGACAATTCAGGCTGTTCTCATGAACAGTTTGTAGTTATTCCTATTAAAAAACAATGCACTGGGATTTGTAGCTATCCCACTATCATGTAGGAACCCAGGACTTTAAACCATGAAGCCAGTGTTTATGCCCTGCTTGTTGGAAGTTATGTCCAGAACAAGTCTTTTTGAAGCCTAACCTTATTCTTCTTTTATTAACCTTAACAAATAGTTTTTTAATGCCTAAACTTCACTATTTTACAACATTAACAATGACTTTAAAATGTGTTTAAGACAGCAATCACCTGGTGTTATCATGTTGCGATCGTCACGTCACCACGTGTTTTATTTCTTAGGATATCATATGAGTTGCGCTGCAAATTTTTGTAAAAAATCATACGCACCCATTCACGAGAATACATTACACAATTTATAGCCAGTACTGGAACTGGTTTTATTCCCATCCTTGGGCACACGATAGTTTGGCTCCTCTTGGATTATTTCCAGAAAGAAGCGGAATGAAAGAATAAAGTGTCTTTGATCTTTGGAGAATGAAGACTCATCCATCGAACAGACATTAAATTAGCCCGTGGGCCACACATGCTACAGCTGATGTGAAAGTTACCACTGAAATATGAGCGCACTCAGGGGGTTGATGGAGCAGAGAAACTCAGAGGATGAGATGTTATTCGAGGTCAAACAGCAGGCCTACTGTAGCCTTTAGGTGCTGGCGTGCCGTGTACTGAAGACAACCTGTGAAAATCACTGACTGAACTCTAAATTATCTTTTGTGTTATGCTGATCATGACTGATGCCAGTTAACTTCAATTAAGATTAGCTGCTTATGTTCTGTTTATGTGTGTTTACCACGGGCGCTTCTGTTTCCCTGCCAGAGGAATTTGACGGGTGTTTTCATCTGGCTGGATGTTTTCTTCCTACAAATTAGAGCAAATTAGGAAATATTTTCAAGCAAATAGATCTTTTGAATATTCCTATATCATGTTTTGAATCTGATTTTCCTATGATCTTGTTTTCTGCGCTGCCTTGTGTGTGTGAGTGTGTGTGTGTGTGCACTGTCTGGTACGTTTGCAGAGCGGGAACTCGGGTGATTACAGCACTAAATAAAAAGGAATACTACAAAATAACATCTAAATGACTTGACTAAGCCAACATCATCATCATCATCATCATCATCATATATTAAACATACCTTGCGCTAATGATTCCCTTAATCAAATGAAATGATTAAACTATGTAAATGTAAATTTGTCTCCAAATGCTGTGATGTATTAATATTATTTAATATATTAATTTCTTGGCTTCATGAAGTTATATTAATATCAACAGAATCAGGATGCAAATTTAAGCAGCGATGTCTCCAAAATATACCGAGAAGCTATTTTGTCAGGAGAGTGGACATGGATGGATTACTGAGCCTCTGTGAGAACAGACTTTACATTCTCATAAAACATAAATAGTCCGCCGATGAAGAAGCAGCCTTCACGTTCACTTTGAAGATATCATGACAAAGAGGCCATCGTGACAGGTTCACATGGAGAGTTTTTTCCCAAAGGTGCTCTGTACTTTAAGGCTCTGGACTGACACAGAGCAATATGGGCCCTCTGACTCTGGGGAGGGGGGCAGCGAGGCAGGAGGGCGGGCCTTTAGGCATCTGCACAACGGGAGCTGTCATCTCATAATCCATCATGGGAGTATGGGGAGAGAAGTGTGACATTTCTGCCATGATAAACACCAGGAAGGTAACCCGTGTTAATAATCTTCGGATCAAGGAACAATCAACCGGGAACTAAAATACTGTGGAGAGTTGATTATCTAACAAAAGTTAAATAAGAGTTTTATTAAATGTGCATCAATAATGACTATAAATGTCCTAAAATATCATACCTTGGGTATTCTTTTGCCAGTCTAAGGCCTTGTCCACAGGTACATAGGTAGTTTTTTAAAACATTTTTCTGTGCACCCTTGCCTTTTGTCCACATACAAACGGCAATTTAGGGGACTGAAAACAGAGCTTTTGAGAGGAGATTTTCCAAACCTCAGCCTTCCAAGCTTCCAAGTTTTTGTCTTGTAAGGTGAGAGAGCCATTATTCCTTTGTAAGGCGTCAGAAATGAGGCAACAGTTCAGGTGGACGTGGCCAAAACAGTGCTAGTTCTCACCTGGCTTTTTACAGGTTTACACATAAATAAACAGTTATTCTTCTTATATAGGGGGATTCTTAAACATCTGCTCCCAGCATTCACACATCCAAACACCACTATCATGGTACTGGTAATACTGGAATAATCCGTACTGCATATAGAGAAACAGACGCAGCAACATCTTTAGGCCCTGGAGTCTTATGCCAACGTGCCGAATATATTATGAATAGCCCTGAACTTAACAGACCCTTTTAGCAACTTGTTGCTCAGAATAATCTCAATTAGCTGCTCCTGTGGTATGAGCATAGAGGCTCTTAGTCTCTCTCGCCATGTGCAGGCAGAGAGGAGAAGTCACTCCTACACAAGTCTTTAAAGTCGGAGGCTATTCATAAAGCACTGAGTACCGTTACCTCAGACGCCCGGGCCTTTTAATGCTGCTGCAGAGGTGCTGAAGGCGCTAAGAAGCGATAGAAGTCCATGGATGAACAGTATGATAATAATAATACAGCTCTCAGCACTTTAGTTGTGTTATTAGGTTTGCAAAAAAGCATAAAAGCAGAGATTTTATACCTGTGTATGAGTGGACAGAACACAGTAAAGTAAGCATCACTTCAAAGAAACTTTTTTGTGACACTGTGGTGAAGTTGTAACATCAGTGTGCACTCATAAAATGATCAGTTTGTTTATCAGACTTCCTCTTTCCTTTTGTTCATGCCAACCAATGACATTTACACAGCAAATGAAGTCAAACGCTCACGCACTGGGCTGTAAAGGAAACGTCACGTCTGTTATTATGGTTAACATTTCTGTTGAGATTGCTTCGGATGCAAAAAGAACTAAATACAATATAAATACCAAACACAAGGAACCTGAACATGACTCACATTTTCTTCTGTCAGAATATATCTACTAAATGAAACATCTGTTCAAAATCCAGAGATGTTCTGGTGCTCTGGCAGTGACAGATTGTAATGTTTGTTTAATTTTACTGCCTACAACTTGACTGCTTCTGTTTCTTAAGCATCACAAAACATAAGGGCAATTTATTTGTTAACTTACTCTGGTTTCTGATGTCTTTTTTATCTAAACAATAGATTCTTGTAAGCCTGTTTGGGCTGGGCATATTATCTGTGCATGACACAATGTTAGAAATTAAATCCTAATTAACCTGCTGATACCCGACGTGCATTGGGACTCACAATATAGTAACTCAGTTCCTAAAGAGGTTTGTCAGGCCCCATAAAAAAGTGAAGGTTTTATGTCTTTCTTGATTATAAAGTAAGTATAGGTTGATATATATTCACACACACACAGCTTGTAATGCAATATGTAAGTAGAAAGTGCCACCACAGTGCCATTACTGTCATCCCCCGGCTGCAATGATGGTGCAAAGATGCCAAGAGACTGAGCTTTATCTCAAGAGGTTCTTCATAGAAAAAAAAACATGTAAAACAAGTATGAACCTAAAAAAGAAATCTGTATCTTATTGGTATTGCACGTCTATCTCTTGGTTTTCCTCTCAGCTTTGTTTCCTTACTGCATCGACTGGAAATCTAGCAAAGGACCCTGTCCATAAAACATTAATCTGCCCCCTAATCACAGATTAGAAACAACTGCCATTCAAACAAACGTCTCCCCAACAGGCATTGTAAACTGTTTTCTGATTCCTTTTGTGGCTTGTCTGTGGCCTGTCTTTCAATCATCCCCTTCCTGTCTGTGCTCCTCTGACTCTTGACACTCTCTCTGTTGCCTTCAGTTGAGGGATTTGTGCAGTGATCCCGCTGCTCTTACAGGAGAGCTAGATTGAAGAGGAAGGACAAGGTTGGATGAGACTTCATTGATCAGGTGAAACTGGCTGGAGCAGGTTGCTTTGATATGGTCTGTGCTTCAGCTGTAGGCAGTATCAGCCTGTTTCTCACTGTGTATCACGTTCCCAATTACATTTTTAAAGCACTTCCCGTGCAGCTCTCCCTCGCCTCCTCCGTTATCGCAGGCCGTCTGCACAGTGTTTGTTTTGAGTCACACGTTGAGACACAGTCAGCAAAGAGTGATCTTAAATGTTGTTTGTGCACGCAGTAAACATTGCTCAACATTAGCAGAATTTATCCTTTTTCTGGGATGTTTTTGAGTACTTATTTGGTGTTTTTTACAGACCGAGGACAACCTCACTCTGTCCTACTGTCAGTCTTCCACTCTGTTTGGTTAGTATAAATAATAATTCCTGTCTTAAGGATGAAGAATGACGGGACTTGATGCATGTATACATGTGTCACACAGATGGTCACTGCTCACAACAGTCTCAATGCTGCTTAGAGCAAAGACGGTTTCTCAACTAAAGTCTAAAAGTTTAAAGCTGAGGTTGGCAATGTTTTTTCTTTTTTTTATACAATCACATGCAAATTTTCACATGCAAAAATTCCATAATAACCTTTTCGGTATTTTATAATCCAAATGGTCTGAAAACTAGTCTTCAGCACCTTCACTTGGCTCTGTTTTCAGGCTTTAGAAATGTAGTCTGTGACGGGACATCTTGTCCATTCACAGGTCATTTCAGAGGAAGTTGTTCCTATTGGCTGTTCTACAGACGAGGATGCGTGTGCATGTTCCTTCGGATGCTAAAAGTTTGATTCAATGGCGGTACATTCTGCAGAAGAACCTGCTTTTTCAGCATTGGCAATGAGTCCCTACACTGCAAAAACAGCCAAAAAAGGAAGATGAACTTTTCTGAAAGAGATTCAGACAATAAATGCAATAAATCAGCCACAGTTGTGAGCTTTTGGTTACAGTTACTGGAGCAGAAGGCTAAACCATTTCTTTCTATCTCCACTCTCATAAATATTGCTGCTATATAACGGCACCAGGATCACAATTATGATCGGGATGATTGAAATGAACGACTAGTCCCCGAGCGCCAGGTGGAGGGCTGTATTTTCCATTCTGGTGTATTTTCTTTCTCAGGGATTTGGGACATTGTGGAGACGGTAAATAAAAGCTGAATGCATGGATTTGCAAATCCAACTTCAATTGAATAGAGTACAAATACAATATATTTAATGTTCAAATAAATAAACTTGCATCCTGTCTTTGTTTGTGTTGCGTCCCAGTTTCTTTGGAATCGAGGTTGTAATATTGACCTTCAACAGAAGTTTGCGCAATAAATCTTTAGTACTTCTGAAGTAGATGCTGCTTTAGTATGCATTGCATTGCTGTTTAGATGAATGACATTGGAAGCTTTTTCAAGTTTAAAAAGTACTATCTGCAAAAGCCCACCCCTAAAGGTGTCTGTGTGCCAGAGATAACATCATGTGAAATGAAATTAATTAACTTCTACTGACCCAACCAGAAAATTAAATGAGAAAAGCAAAGTAAGACAAATGCTCAGCGGACCGCAGTTCCAATGTTTGTTCAGTCCAACTCATCATCATTTGCTTTATCTGGCCAATCAATCTATTTTGCTGGGTTTTCTTGAACAGGACTTTGTCACGGATGATGGAGTCCCTTCCGACTGACCTCACCCCTCCTCATCATCCACCAACGGGTGAGGGGGAAGTCAATGAACCCCAGCAGCTCCCTCCTGGATTCTCCACGGATGATTTTATCCCTAAATGCAATCTCAGGTATCTTGTGTCTACTTTTATCTGTGGAAGAAAACCCTGAATGACGTGTCTTATATGTTGTTTACTCATTTCTTTCCAAAGAAAAGAAGGTGAATGATGGTTTTCTTATTTAAAACATTTGCTTGAAATGGTATGAATATAAGATAACCAATTTCTCAGATTTTACTGAATTGCAAGGGAAATAATGTTTTAAGGATCAATTAAATCAATTTATTCCAGCCAAGAAAAGGTTTGCTATGCTTTTTTTTTTTACACAGTAATTCCAATAATTCACTTTTGGATGGTTCATTCAATACAGCACAGTAAATGATAACTGCATGCCATGTTTAGTAATACCTACTTTGTGTTTACCCTCACGTCTGAAGCAGCAAAATCTCACAGAATCCGTAATATGTTTGAAAACTTTGGACCAAAGTATGTATTTTTTTCTAAAATTGCACTTTCTATAATATCTGAAAAAGCTGGATGCCACATGCCAAATTGAATAACACCAGCCAAGATTTGTCAAACCCAGACTCTGTTTCTTTGTTCTCTCCTTCCTGCATTTGTCACCCTCCAGCACTCACACACATACACACACATACACACACACACACACACACACACACACACACAGGGCTCCAGCTCGCCACCAAATTTAGATACAAAACACACCAAACGCTGAATGACAAAACTAGTAAAAGTCAAATGTAGTTCGTCAGCAGGTGTTAATCAAGTTCATTAACTGATTAATATGAGCCATTCTGTCTCATTAAATAATAAATAATAACCACGTACTGTTAGGAAATCAGCTTCTTTGATATTCCTTGTCAAAAACAACTCACCTGTGACCACATGACCTGTCACAGGATGTTTAAATCAGACTTGACAGAGGATGAACAGAGCGGGGAATGCCATCATGCTAACATGTTGTTTCTAAGCAGGTATTATGTTTTATATGTCAGAACTGTGTCATTTGTCTGATACTGATGCAGAAGACATACTTTAGCATCTGTATGAGGCGCACTGGGTGCAACTGGTGGCTGAGTAAAAAGAGGAGAAATGAGTGAATGTTGGAGGGACTTTCAACCAGGAGAAAAGCCAACAATGAGGCGACATTCAGAACATAATTATAGCAGTAAAACTAGTTTTCACGGCCAGAAGCTGAAAGAAGCCATCATTGTTTTTACCTGACCTAATTGACCTGAATATTGCACTTCATGTGAAGCCATTTTCCAAATAGTCCTCAGGGGATCAGCAAAATCAATAGGCTTGATCCCATGTGGACCATGAATGTTTTCACCAAATTGCAATCAGTCAAATATTTGTTAAGATTTTTCAACCAGGACCAAAGCTGCAGAACTACTGACCCACCAACCGTCCTAACCCTCCCCCATCAACATTTTATTTCTACAAACTCACAGTAAGTTTACACAGTCCAGTAAACCAGTACAATTCAGAAATTTGTTTTTTTTAAAAACATGTTTCTACCTTGAAAATGCCTCTCACTGCGTATAAATATTTTCACCTTTCAGAGAGGAATCTGAGCCGTCTGAGCGGGAGCTGCAGCTGCTCTTCAGGACACCGAGGTCGCGTCCTTTTGGATTTTCCAGGAAATTTGGTAAACTCGAAAGCAGGTTACGCTCAATAGAAAGTTACACAGCGAGGACACACAGTCGAAAGGCTTTTAGAAGGTGACACGTTTACAGTATGATTGCTATAGGTTTGTCATTAAACGTGTGCATATACCATTAACCTTCACTGGTGGTGAAGAGTCCATCAATACACACTGGAGGACATTACAGTCAACTCTATATTGACTTTTTTCTCCTCTGTAAAAACACACTGTGATGTCTTCCTGTGGTGAGTTCTACCTTCTTTTGCAGGATGAGAGACGTTTTATTCCCTCTGCAAAGTGCACTTTTATTCCTCCTGCTGGAGAAGTTTTATTGCTGAGCTTCTGCGGGCCGTGTAACAACATCTCAAACTCCCGGTAAACTTCCGATATCCCTTAATTGAGGTGGATGCATGTTGGCACTTTACTGAATGAAAGCAGCAAGGCCTGTCTCTTTCAATATTCATCCACAAATAAATGTTGATGCTGAAACCGAATGTGGGGATGGAAGTGCAGAAGTGGAATTAAAGGATACTTTTTGTGAAAACTAATTTGATGATGCCTTCAAGATGATGCAATTTGGGTGCAATTTATAATAAGATTTGAGAGTACTATGGGGTAGCTGGAGAGTGAGATTAAGACGGAGAGGAAATTAGCCAAATTGTCTTTGGCTGAGAGTCTCTTTCATACATTCAAAACAACAGATCTCAGTTAAGTAAGCCTTATTAAATAAGTGGCTTGATTTGCGTAGACCATCAAGAAGAAAAAATACTGCCTGGTTTCTGATTCTCCTCTCAGAATTTCAGAGTTAGGCTGTTTTTCTTTTTAACCAAACGACAGCATCAGCCCAGTAATTTTCACTGGGATAATAAATCACCTCTAGCCTGCAGACAGACAAACACGGCATGTGTGATGGATAGCCAAGCTGTTAAAATGTGAAAACGCACAGTCGGGAAAGAGACAATACAGCGCCACAGTCTATGCCAAGAGGCACTTTGCCAATATGAAACTACCCATTATCATGAATAATAATCTTTAGGGAAAAGGGTGATTTAAAACTATGTAGCTCAGGGTGACGACGATGATAGTATGAGTGAAAAAAATCACTCAGAATATGTTGTTAGTGACATAAACACATCAAAGGCAAACTATGGGTAAACACAATCTATTTGACTTAAAGCCGAGAGGGAAGATAAATGAAAAAGAGCAGAAAAGCAGAAAAGTGCAAACAGGTTGCAGCAGCTGAGGACAGAAATGTTATAAAAGAGGATGTCAGGGAAAACACAAGTAGGTAACGAGGCATGACATTAGGATCTGAGAGGCGAGGAGAGGCCAGTCAAGGTAAGAGCAAAAACACAAGCTCATAAAAACTAGTTATGACCTATAATGGAGTGAGGTGATTATGTGGTTGTAACATCCCACTGGGCTGGCGGAGTAGCGGGAGGCTGCGGAGCAGGATGGGGGTGTTGGGGTGGAAAAGGCAGCAGGGAATGCATCTTCTCTTCTGGGGTAAATTGACTGTGACTGCTCTGCGTGTCCATCATTTCTCTCCACGGTCTAATTACAGTCGGTTCCACCTGGATACTCTGCTCTGTCCTCTGACGGTAACGTACGGCCGCACTGAGACTCACAGATGACGAGTTAAAGTGGGAATAATTGCTGTTGGCTCTTTACATTGTAGAGTCAGCTGCATCCAACTTAAGATGTGCGTTACATCAGCAGCTTTGCTTTTGACTTACTGCAAAATCGCATGTTTTTATGAAATTTAGTGGCATGAATGGTGCATGGAGCTGTACCAATAAAGACATTCTCAATGCAATTTAAAGTTTAATGGTAGGTGTCTTTTTTGTCTTTCCAAAACCAAAAACACGAGACCAAAAGTGAAGCAACATGAGAATGTTCGGCTAACTAGCTTGGAAATAGAGCATTACTCCAAAAAATAAGGAGCTTTTTGTTAAAACAGAATCAAAGAACTTTTAGCTGGTAACCAAACAGTCTCACTTTAATATTGATGCTTCTATACGACCTACATAAGCAAACAAGACCCTCAGCAGGAATTCTGGCTATTTCTAAATAGTTATTCTTATTGCCTGCCACCATACCATCAGGTCAGAAACAGACCAAGTCATGCAGGTTCTCCAGAATCACCTTTAGCACCGACTCCAGTGGGTCTCCGCCGTGCAGAGACACATACAGCTTCGCCAGCGCCTTCAACCTGCACTCAAAGCTCTGGTGCATATAAAATATTTCCCCAAACGCAACAAACTTGCTCTCTACTTTAAGCAGCAAAAGTTCGGGACAAACAAAGATTACAAATCCAACATCCCCACTTATAGCCACTACCTGTCTTTCTACCCACTTATTACAGAGACAACGTGGAACATGATGTGTATTGGGGTTTGTCCCAATTTGTCTGTATTGAGGGTTGAAACATAAGTAGCAAATATTTGATCACATCTGTGGTTTATAAATGTATGTAGCATTATATTTCTTCAATCTCTATTGAGTTTGGTAAAGTGGTTAAGAAAACGAGCGGCTCAGGTCAGTTTTATTAAGTTAAGGAGGAGGGGAGGTGTTGGAGGAGTATTTTGTGGGTTAACAGGTAACATTAGTAAAATCAGTTCCCAACAGCCCATCTACTGTATTATATTACAGTAAGAGGTAAATCTACAGCCATTATCGCCGTAAACTGTATTTGTGTGAATAGAAAGCCTGACAGGTGTAGCAGCGGGAGCTTCACGAACGGTCAATTGTCTAAACTTCCTGTAGCTTCTGCTTTATCTGGTAAATCTTGTTGTCACTGAGTATCATTATCTCAGCCTGTGTGCAGCGGAGGCGTGTGAATGCGACTCTTTCTCAAACAACAGCAGCGTCCTTTATTATGTCTCGAGATCTAACAGCTAACTGCTCCTACGACGCGTCACAATGAAGTGTCCCTGCCTTCGCCGTCTAATGAGAGCGACGCTCTTTTCTTCTTCTATCAAAAATAATGACGGAGACAGAACCTGAATAATAGAACTGTGAGATTCACTTTATTCAACACATTCTCGCCTTCAACTCCCACTTCCTGTTATCATTACAGACGAAAATCTTTAAAGCTGTCACTCAGATTAATTCAGAAATAATTCATCATTAGAAAAGAAATAAAGTTGTTCGGGGGGATTAAGATTGTTATTATTGGGGGGATGTCTTTGACAAACAAAAAACAATTCAGCAGTGCTGTCTACAGGTGTTAGCGCTCAGTATGGCAGCTTATTCAGAGAGGCCGGAGCGAGTAAATAAAGAGACCTACAGAGTCATTCTGCTGGCACACAGACAAACACTGTGGGAAATAATTAGTCATTACAATAGCTTATTATTTTCAGACTTTAAGCCTAATTGCGCAACAGGGGATGCTACTCAGAATTAGCCTGTCTTTTGTGGGCTCATTAACAGGAAAAGGTATTCATTTTAGTCATCTATGACACCCTGAACACCTCAGCTGAATAACAAGGGTCCACATCAAAATATACCGTGTTGCTCGACATCACAGGGTCTTTGGCAAAACACCCTTCAAATAATAATCATGATAATCATTTGACAAATATGACTGAGTGTAGCGATTTCAGTGGCGAAAAGCTGACAGGCTTTTTAAATTAAGCAATAACGCTAATTCAACAAGACAAGAGCAACATGTTTCTGGCATATTTAATAGTCTGCCTAAATCACTTTGTCAGTTATCATTTGCTGCATAGCATACATGCATTATGCGAAGCTCTGAAGATACAGCGCAACAGGCAGAGGATGTAAATGAAGAATGACAAGCATGAGCTACTGTAGCTGTCCATCAAAGGAGGGACATGCCAATAAATCCAACAGCAGCCGTTTCAAGACACGGGCAGGAGTTCAATGAGAAGACACGATTTATTAGTCTCATCCGTCTCCCTCCTGCACCGTGAAGACGCTCTCGTGATGGGAAACTTTTTAGCTGTCATCTAGAGTTGGACAAACAGGTTCTGTTACAGAGAGCGACGGCTCAGGACTGAACATCATGACACTCCCAAGTCACTCAGGGAGAACAAGGAAGGAAGGACTTCCCCAAAAATCGTGATCCAGCCCTCACAGCATTGTGTCGCTTCAAATTCCGACTGAGAGCGTTCCAGGACACCAGATTGAAAGCTACTTTTATAAAAGTGAAAATCCATTAAAGAAGCTTTCTCTGAGGACACCCGCGCAGAGCTGCGGAGAATCAGGAGAGCATTTGCACTGCATTGAAAAGAAACGCCACTTAATAGCTTATATTATGCCTTTTATGCTTTGCTGACAGTCACAGTAGCAGTCAGTCGGCGTCTCAGCTGGTGGTTGCTGTGTAGCTCGTTTTCAGCTGATTCATATGAAATCAGTGCGAGCTGAACATACATTTAAGGTGTTGCAGACAGGCTGAGATAAGGTTTCCTGAGAGGGATGAAATAGCGTTCTGGCTGTGGGAGGTGAGACAACAGAATCAAGTAAGCATTTTATAACCCGAGCGCCTCGCCTAATGAAATACAGCCATGTGAGACATTTATTGCTGTGAACCTTAAATTATCTATGGAACCATTTGGAAGTCAGATTTCCGGCCTGTGTGAGTAAGGACATATTTTATGGCCTTCTCCTCCACTTCCCCACTTGGGAATTGAATTGGGTGATATTACACAGCACATGTAACCTGTATTAAGTTTGCGAACAAACAAATGGCGCGCTATTTTTAGCCCTCAGGTCGGGTGTCGGTTACAGCGCTGTCCTGGGACTCTGATTGTGTTAGTGTGTGGAGTGACTTTACTGTGCGGCTGCAGGGCCACTTACTGATGCTATCGAAGCTCAGTTTGTTATGAGACATGTCTTGGCTTCGTCGTGTCTCAGTTATGCCAAGTATTGGCCACCCAAACACTGCACAGAATTGTGCCTTGCGGCTCGAATACTGTGAGATTTGAAGAATAATAAACAATAACAAACCAAAGTATCTGTGAAATAAATCCACAATCTAGATGATATATTTGGCAAAATCACCAATATTCACTGCAATATACAACATTTAAAAATCAGAGATATCAAACTGCATTTAGCCCACAATAAAGTTGAGGTGCTCCACATATCATATTGAACTAGAGAGAACCTCTCTTGTCTGCTCCTCTCTGCTCTGTGCAAGTTTTAAATGAGACATGTAAAATAAATTTATTTGGCAGCTTTTGTTTGTTTTTTTTCAACAGAGGAATCCATCACATTCAGAATATTTAGAGAGTCTGATCGTTTGAACATTAAAGTCGATCATCTTTGTACAGTCGGTTTAGCAATTTACGTCATTCTGTTTAGTTTTAATTAAAGGAATCAGTGTTGAATACTAGTAAAATTGAGAATTTATGTAAAACGCCTGTACTTGTTTTTATGGCTTTAAATGGATGATCACCTTCATTCATTCCTCTCTAATTGCTTATCTGAGAACATTCCAAAACTCTCCCTTAGATCCAAAAACTATTCAAAATACCTTACAAAAGAACGCTGACGCAGCATTCTGCTGTAACGCTCCAAAGGTTTGAAACAAAAGCTCAATTTATACAAGACTCAAAACTTGAGGTTAAGGAGCAGCTCAAACTTTTTCTTTTTTTAAATCTTGCTTTAATTAATTCCACCAAACAAACTTCAGCATCAATATGTCAAAGCAGACCTGTCAATCATGACGTACTGCAGCCATTTCCAGCTGAAACTAACATGAAAATTCAATCCTCTCTCTGGTGAAGCCCAATTAAGTGCAGTGGATGTGCAGCTGCCTAATATGATCCCATTTTCAGTGTCATTTTTCCTCTCACCCGTCATGTGGCAGAGCTTTGGTCACAGAGAGATTATATCTCAGAGAGATGGTTATAGATTTTTATTAACTATTCATCAATAGTCATGACTCTGCACTGTTGGACAGCTGCTTCGCTCCTCCAACAGTACTATTGATGCAGAATAAAGACATAATACATAAGATTGGACACCCCGGTGTCCTGCTTCACAGAGCACCTCTCATCTGAAGTGGGAGTTAGAAAGTCAGCGCACAGACCTTCACATTTACTGAACAGAGAAGAAGTCTTTGCTCTTCGCTTCTTTTATCTCTCAGCTTCAGTTTTCTCTTGATCTGCCCCTGCTTTTCCACATCCCCATTCTGTCTCCGCCTTTTATTTTCTCCCGTCCTCCCAGAGGCTTGTGAAATCCCACAGTTTTAACCACTTTTGCTCTTCTTATATACAGACTCCCATGACAGTCTTGGTATCACTCCTATAGTAGGAGGAGGATGAGATCATGACGTTTGATTTCAGACATGCTGAAATTATGAATTAAAAACATGGTGAAGGGGGAATACTTTGATATTATCATGAGGGAAATATCAGAACTTTTCCATGACTTTTAAGGAACCATAATACAATTCCTATCAACACGTCTAAAAAACTAGTTTAAAAAAAAGGAAAATGTACAAATATACTAAATTCCATATTCAAATTTTATATTTTTCACAGTATGTCATCTTTTTTGGAATCGGGAATATCAGTATGTTCTTTAAAGCATCAGATAAACTTTTGATGCAGTGTCTACAGGAGGGAGGTCGACGCATATATTACTATTATTTGGCTACAGAAAATATTTTCGCTAAATCCGCTTTGTTAAATTATGTGGAAGGTCATCCACAGGAAAATACAGAAACAATTTAATTTCTCAAAAGGAAATGGCATTACTTTTCCAAATCTTTCAAGGACTTTTCCAATCTCTGATTGCCTTGTTCAATATGTCTTTTTCATAGTTTTGATATCTTCAGTATTAATCTACAATGCTGAAAATAAAAAAAACATCGAATGAGAAGGTGTGTCCGAACTTTACCAGGTAGAGTAAATGAGTGAATGTCAACCTCTTGCCTTGGGTTTGATTAGAGCGGCGTAACACCACATCATCACAGCAGAGTGTTAAATACTAAGAAGTGTTTGACATTCACTTTCTTCTCTGCTGGAATGTAGCTGTGAATTCATTATCTTTGTTCATTCGGTGCCCTGAGGCATTGACTTTTGCATTATGTTGTCCTAGTGAAGCCATTAACACCGTGTCACCGAGGCGCTGCTCTCTGTCAATGGCTGCACGCAGAGGTGGCTATCAGAATTCACATCAGATCAAAGCTCATCGTCTCTGCTTTTGCCTCCATCAGCAGCAGGTGCAGCGGCAGAATCAGCTAGACACTATTCATTGCTGCTGGTCTCGCTAAAAAAGAGATTTTCAATCTTATTGGGTCCACTTGTGTGGCGAGACACATTGCAGCGAAAGTGAGATGAATGCACAAACCAATACAAACTGGAAACTGGGCGAGACAGAAAATCAAGACAGAAATCCATTAGCCAGTTAGCTGTGTAGGTTGTTTCATCGCTAGTAAGTTGGATTGATTGCATAGTGCGAGTGAATGTGTTGCTGTTGTGTGCTTTCTAAAGGTGAACAGGCAGATTCTTCTTGCTCCTGAGCTATAACCAATTCTTTTTTACTAGAGACATTTCACTTTCATTTACACCTGAAAAGGAGCAACAGCCGTCTTATCGTGACAGATAAAATGCACAGGAGGTCAGGAAATTAGGCTTAAGGAAATTAAAGGAAAAACTCTGACCTTCTGTTCACGCAGAGTGCATCAACGAGGCATTCATTTCCTACAGAGCTGAGAAACCAGCAGAGGAGCAGATGCCCAACAAGTTTGTCAGCTGTGAAAAGTGAGTCATCGGCCATCTCAACCGCACTCACATTTTCATGCTTCCTAGGTGCTGTATCGACATTCAAGTCTCCAAAACCTCCACTAGAAAGTGTTTAGCACTAGTTATTTGAGAGAAACAAAGCAATTATGTTAGGGGTTAGGGTTATTTTTCAAAATGTAATGCAAATATATTCTCATATATTACATGTATTATACATATTGTATGTATAAGATCAATGTGAAGTAAAAAGTAAAATTTTGCCATCGAAAAGTGTCAAAGAAGAAGTTCAAAGCAGAAACACAAAGAACGATCTTAAGATGTGAAGATAAAGCTGTAAAATGAAAAGCTGAATCAACACCAGGGAGGTCAAATCTGTAATTTATATATACACACTGGTGCTAGTTTTTTTCTTTGAATTTCTATATCTGCTACAGTATTCAATCAAAATCTCTCAGTGTGCACAGATCGACACCTCAAGGACAGGGAGGTAAGGAAAATCCATTTGGGGTTCATTCAAGGTCAATTTTTTATGCTCTGCGCTGTAACTTTGGAAAGTTAACAGATTTCTATGTGAACTGTGTGCCAGTCAAAGCTCTCTCCACCTCCCTGCTTTATCCATCTCAATACATACGAGAGCTCTTACGTTCTGCAGGACTCTGTGTCCCCTCCGTTCTGGATGCTGACCAATAACACAGTCTCTCGCCCTGTAATGCTGATGGAGGGCTTTCGGAGCCATCTGCCAGCTATGTGAATTTGCGAGTGCGTCTGTAAGGTTATTTCTGACTGAACCGAACACGTACAGTGTGCGCTGTAAAGGCAGGAAGGAGAGAGAAGACAGAGGAGGAACAGTCACACGGCAGACAGACCCGGTGGAGGATAATGATCTTTTTTTCTGAACCTGCTGCCACTCCTCCAAGTAACAATGGAGAGATATCATGAGATGTCAGAGACTGGTTTAAGCCTTCCTGCTGGAATCCGCTGGGATAATCACGCTACTATTCAAAAACAGAGGAATCCATCACATTCAGAATATTTAGAGAGTCTGATCGTTTTAACATTAAAGTCGATCATCTTTGTACAGCAGGTTTAGCAATTTACGTCATTCTGTTTAGTTTTAATTAAAGGAATCAGTGTTGAATACTAGTAACATTGAGAATTTATGTAAAACGCCTGTACTTGTTTTTATGGCTTTAAATGGATGATCACCTTCATTCATTCCTCTCTAATTGCTTATCTGAGAACATTCCAAAACTCTCCCTTAGATCCAAAAACTATTCAAAATACCTAACAAAAGAACGCTGACGCAGTATTCTGCTGTAACGCTCCAAAGGTTTGAAACATAAGCTCAATTCATACAAGACTCAAAACTTGAGGTTTAGGAGCAGCTCAAACTTTTTCTTTTTTTAAATCTTGCTTTAATTAATTCCACCAAACAAACTTCAGCATCAATATGTCAAAGCAGACCTGTCAATCATGACGTACTGCAGCCATTTCCAGCTGAAACTAACATGAAAATTCAATCCTCTCTCTGGTGAAGCCCAATTAAGTGCAGTGGATGTGCAGCTGCCTAATATGATCCCATTTTCGATGTCATTTTTCCTCTCACCCGTCATGTGGCAGAGCTTTGGTCACAGAGAGATTATATCTCAGAGAGATGGTTATAGATTTTTATTAACTATTCATCAATAGTCATGACTCTGCACTGTTGGACAGCTGCTTCGCTCCTCCAACAGTACTATTGATGCAGAATAAAGACATAATACATAAGATTGGACACCCCCGGTGTCCTGCTTATTGATGCTGACCAATAACACAGTCTCTCGCCCTGTAATGCTGATGGAGGGCTTTCGGAGCCATCTGCCAGCTATGTGAATTTGCGAGTGCGTCTGTAAGGTTATTTCTGACTGAACCGAACACGTACAGTGTGCGCTGTAAAGGCAGGAAGGAGAGAGAAGACAGAGGAGGAACAGTCACACGGCAGACAGACCCGGTGGAGGATAATGATCTTTTTTTCTGAACCTGCTGCCACTCCTCCAAGTAACAATGGAGAGATATCATGAGATGTCAGAGACTGGTTTAAGCCTTCCTGCTGGAATCCGCTGGGATAATCACGCTACTATTCAAATCTTGGCTCTCAGATCAAATCACATGAGCACTTCCAAATTAGCTGATTTCCATTTGTAAAAATGAATTTTAACCAATCCCATCAGTTTTTTGAAGTGATCATGAATATTCAGACCTCAGTCAGCTTGAACTGACCTCAGTCTCACCGGGTGAAGTGAAATGTTCAACAGCAGACATGTTTGACTGGGCATAAAAATCCACTTTAACACAACGTTAGCTTTTGCAAATAAACAGCAAATCACATGTTGAGTGGACTCTCGATGTCGGGTCTGTGAAGGTTAATATTTAGGGGAAGCTCGGCTCGTTATGTCCCCAGAGAAAAATCTAAACTGAAGGCATTAAGCTAAAGAAATCAGTGACTTACATAAGCATCCCCAGGGGAGAACGAGCCTCTGGAGGGCTTTTCTTTTCTTTGCCAGAATGGAAATAGAATCGATGGAGTGTCATTAATGGCAGGACAGGGTGGTATTCTTGGCTGCAATAATTCACGGAGGAAATGGCTGTTAGCATTATTGCACCACACAAATCACACTGGCAGTTAGCTTTGCTGATGGACAAGGAGCAGCCAGGCTTCAACGCTCCCAAGAAATGAATAAAAAATTATACATTAGAAGTGAAGCTCCATTAAAGTCACATTCTCTGGTTAAAATCTGATAGCTTCCACCCGTATATATCCTTCTGTCATTCTTAGAGGTTAAAGACAAGAAAAAAGGGAGAATGACGGCACAAAGAGCCAGGGGGTTTACATCGGAAGGGACGCGATTAAATACAAATATTACGCAACATAAATGAAGACATTTGTATTTCCTAGTTTCCACTCAGGAGTGAACACAATGTTTGTGACACTATTTTGCAATAACAACATATACATCATGATATATAAAAGTAGTTGGGCTGCAAAAAAACAAACAATTAGAGTTGAGAGGATTTGTCAGTTAATTGATTCATCAATCATCAGATAATCTGCAAATATTTTGGTAATTGAATAATAGAAAAAATAAATTTTTCAAATTTTGGCTTATTGATTTTAAGGATTTGCTCCAATTTGAAATAACTGATTTTGAACGCATAACACCAGGATTCAGAGAAAACTGATTTCACCAGAGATGAATTGAGAAAATGATGGCAGATTAGGATCATGAGAGTAATTGTTAGTTGCAGCCCTTATAACAATCTTTTTTATTATTGATTCATTCTTTTTTTCCCCCCAAAAAAAGTTTCTCTTCAAATTAGCGTCAGACTGATTTCTCGGGCTATTTTGAAGTAATCACATCGACCAATTTAAATTTCAAATTTTAGGATTTCACTAAGAGCCAACACCAAGAAAGGCAACGACTAATTTTCAGCTGCTGCCTGTGGACATTTATTCAGCTGATACATTTGTTTAATTTAAAGAAAAATAAATGTTAATTTTAGTGCAGAAAAGTTGTCTCTTGTGTGTTATTACTGTAATTGTTGTACTTTATCAGATGCAAAGAAACAACACGAAAAACAACAACTTGATATTGGTATCATGCATTGGCCCTGATATCTAGACTTTGGCATCATCCGGCAATGAAAAGCTACATCGGCCTTTATTTAATCAACAGTCTAAACCACGAAGATATTCTGTTTAATGTCACAGAAGACACATAAAAGCAGAACATTAGCATAATTGATGAACTTGCTTCCGGCTTTCTCATTTCAGTTCAACTGTTAATAAATGCTCAGTGAATAAAATGAGCAGATAAGACTGTTAAATACCTGACAGAGAGGGTACATCATGCTATTGATGCAAAACGCATATTTAAATCAAACAGCGCCATAAAGAAGTTTTGCTCATTTATTTGCAGCAGTGGCTGACTGCCCTAACAGATATTAAAGAGATCTCCCTGTATTACCAGTACGGGAAAATCTCTGATGACAATTTTATGCCGTCTTATCACTCAGCCCCAGTTTCCATCACAACAATGCATCAAATTGTTATTAACAATATGTCACCATGAGAATCAGCACAGATTCTTTGCAAATCCAGCTTTTACTACTCATAATAAAAAATGCATGTATATTAATAACTAGTAGAGTGTAAAATATGTTGCACATTGCAGAACCAAGCTCCTCCATCTACAATAACTCAATTTCATTTACCTCACTGCTCTGGCATATTACTGGGATTCCAATTACTTATCATATGTTCTCGCCTTGATTTACTGCAAATGAAAAATGAACTTGCATTATAGTTTGTTTATTTTGATGCCGCGGGGTATGATGCAAAATAGAGGATTTTTTTTTTCCTCCTCCGAGCATCTTATCAATGTTTGGAGAGATACTCAGCATGTGCGATCGCTCATGCACCCACACACGTAGCGGGTACCTCGTAAAAGTAAGGCGGCTTAAGAGCCCATAGCTGCTCAGGCATAACACTTTCCATGCATACGGTTTGGAGAGGAGGGAGGTAATGAGTCAAATTACTCTGCTAAATGGAGGGGCCTGGTGCTCTGGAGTATAACACCGTGCAGGGTTCACTTCAGGGGGCCCTGCACTTTACTCAGTTCCCTTTCTCTCTGCAGATAGGCAGGATTCAGCTGGGATGTTATCAGCAAGGTTAAACAGGGTCTATCACTCACCGCTGGATTAAAGGTAACGGAGTGAGGAGGAAGGTATTAGTCTGAAATGTCACATGCATATGCAAGCTATTAAACTGTTCAAATAAAAGGTTTGTCCTTAAATACATTAGCTTACAATTTCATATATGGAGAAGAAAGAAAAGTCAGTTTTGCTTGATATTGAAGTGGTGAAAAAGTTATACCAAGTTTTTCCAAAGTTATTTTCACATAATTACCCAGAAATATTTAAACATTATTTCCATTGATGAGCTGATTGAGGGGACAAAAGACAGACTGGGACAGAAGCCAGACTGGGGAATAGATAATTGAGAGCATTGACTTCATTGGGCTTAAGCTGATGTAACGGGGGGAGTAATGCAATCATTGGCTTTCTGTAGAGTCCAGTGCTCTGTGGGTCTGATTTAAACAGCCACATTAGTGTTTTAAACACAGCTGGACAAGACGGATGGAAGCTTAAACATGTGAGTTAATTGATGTTGGCCATAAAGACACATGATTCATCAACATAGATGTGGATACCATGGAACAGTGGGCAGGAGACTAATACACCAGATACCAAAATCAATCACGCTGAGTCTCAAGCATGTTTCACTTTCAGAGTAAATTGTGTGTGAGAGAGAGATGGAGACACTGTGGAGCTTAATCACGTCCCTCCTGAAAGCTAAATAATGACTAATGGCAAATTACTTAAAACATTAAGCTTTAAGGGACGTACATGAGAAAAACTTCATGGGTGATTATGTTAATGAGAGCGCGCTTCCTCTCTCGGCTGCTTCAAAGGGAAGCCTGCGCAGGTGGATTGATATTCCTGCTCGGAGACAGACAGAGCAGAGAGGGCTGGAGGGTGAGTGTGAGGCCGGACGCACCCGTGTGTGCATGTGTGTTTGTGTTCACGTGTGTGTCTGCATTTTTTATCAGGGTCTGATCCAAGTGCCTGGTGCCATTTTCTCCCCTGCCAATCAAAGGCCCCAGCAGAATGCCAGTCCCTGAGAGCCCTGGTTTACAGGCAGCTTACCTGTATCTCAGTATTACTGCGCTGCACACTGAGCTCTACCCCTGGAGCTGTTAAGTCACACAAAGGGAATATTTCACCAAAGCTAAAGTACCGTTTATCAGCTGTAAACAACAGGCTGGGAATATTCTGGGTTTGGTTCTGAATATATATCATCAGATAATATGTAATGAGCTGAAGTTTTAATCCTTAAGATTTCAGTTCTGGTTAAGTCCCAGTTCAACTCAAAATGACACGTGTATCAGTCACTGAGGGCAGAACACACATCATGAGCATCTGCTGATCGATTTCATGTCGTCTGTGTAAATCTGTGTAGCTACGCTTACCAACATTATTTATTATTATTTAATATGTCTGGTCACCAAGTTAGAGTTTACATCGCAGAATCTGTTTGTTCAGTTTTGCACGAGGTTGAATGGTGATCAAATCTTGCTTTTGTTTTGCTCATTGATCCTCTGTTGAAAGAGTAGGAGAGTTTTAGGAGAGTGTGTGGTGTGTGTGTGTGTGCTATTGTTCCTAGTACAGAGACAGATTGGAGAAACAGACAGACGTCACTTATTTTCATTTTGTTTGTAGTTGTAAATAAATCTTTCTGTCCTAATTTCCTCCCCCCAGTGTAGCAGACCGAAGTGAAATGACACGGAATTGAATAACAGAGAGAAAGAGAAAAAAAGCAAAGCTGTTTGTGGCCATCAGCTGTTTCTACAGGCATTCATACATTTTTCTTTTTAAAAATGCTCTGCTACATTTTTGTGAGCGCCCTGATTAATAAAAAATGTTTAGATTTTGGCCAACCCACCAAAGAAAAGAAATATTAGTTTTTTTCATTGTTTTAGAAAATGTCCCAACTGTTTTGGAATCCGGGTTGTAAAATCAGACACACAGCACTTTCATACAGCCTGAGCGAAATGATCTGTTGCTTCACGAGCACATTGTCCCTGACGATTGGCAGTCACATCAGGTTCCTTAGATCGAATCATTGAAAATTGAATTATTCAGGGTCACCCCTACCGAGGACTGAATGATCTGCTCTTACATCATTCAGACATTTGAATTTTGTTCAGTACTTGCATGCATAACTTCCTGTGAATCTGCATGAACACTCTGAAATGCAAACTACTACTGACAGTGTAAACTACTGAACAACAAGGTAACTAAAGAGTGTTAAGGTGATTACAATGAAAACTTTGAGGATTTATAAATACACCACAAAAACAACACAAAAACCATCGGATGAAACCTTATCAAGCTCTTTCCACAGGAAACACGTTCTCCATGTGTGTTATAAGAACAAGACACAGCATAATAATACATTTATCCTCACAGAGGTCAAACAAGCTTCTGCAGAGATAATGGCTTTTTTAAAAGGTATGGCATGCCATTACATTAGGTGTCTATAGGTCAGGCTTATTTCACATTACAGGTTAATGGAAATCACAGCAACAGAGCACAGCAGCTGTACTTTTTGGTGCTAATGATACACCTGATCCAACAACAAAGATGAGGTGAGGAAACAAGGACATTTACTCTCATGGAGTTGTTGTCCAGTGGACGTCTTAGAGAAAGCAACTTGATTGCACATAAGACACATTGAACTACTGGTGATTTTTATTCTGCAAATTACAAATTATGCCTTGTCTGCAGACCTGCACCTTCCAAAATTTCCATCCATCTCAAAGAACTATTTTATTACGCTCTGTTATCTTTTTAAAACATTAACTCAAAACCAGCAATAAAAATCAAGAGAAATTCAAGGAACGATGACAGAACAATAAACGACCTTAACGTACGTCATGGAGGATTGCATCCGTCCCAATTGCATTGCTGATTCTGGCACAGATTAGCATAGCCTGTAAAGAATTACTGATATCACTAAAACAGGCTATACTAATTAAAGCCAGAATCATCAATTCAGATCTTCGGACACCTTGACTCCGAGTCAAGTTGGTTCCAAGTGAAGCTGGAGTTGGAAACGAATCAAACGTTAGCATCAGAAAGTCAGTAGATGAATGAGAGGTAAAGGAACATGAGACACTGAAGGCTCCTTTTGTAGGGAAATGATGTGAAGATGTTTGATACAATACGTTCATTACACAGTACACAAACAACATCATTTTGCAGCTTGTAAGGGGGGAAAAGGGATTTAAACAGTTTTTGTTTGTCAGATCACTCAAGCCGGGTGTTGGAAGTACTTCCAGTTTGCAAATCCCTTTTCCCACAGTGAGTGTTCAACACATGGTGCATTTGAGTTCAGTGCAGCACAGGAGCAGCAAAGGGGTCCGCAAGAGAGATGTCCCCTCGTCCGTTATAAGCAGTCTTTATCAGTGAATTATACCACACACAATGCATCACCCCAGGACCAGCTTCTCAATGATACCCTGCAAATAATGGATGGCTTGGTGAAAAGAGAAATGGAGGGAGCATAGGAAAGAAAAGGGAGAGGTGGGTGATCGTGTGAGACGGAGAAGGAACGACCGAGGAGAGAGTTAGAAGGGTACAATATGACAGAAAACAAATAAACAGAGAACTGCGTTTTTGAGATAAGCACAAATATACATTCTGTATCGGCTCAGAAACAGGTGCTGCAAAAAGGCTGCAGAATTTCCCACGTAGAGGAATGACAACAATGACTAGAAAAGATGAGTCAAAAGCTTCACTAACAAAGATGTTTTACCCGCTTTGACTCTCAGACTTATACGTCAAAAAAGATGACGTTCCCTGTGTTTGGTTTGGTTTGCTCTCTGAATAAAACACCATCTGTTTGTCAGAATTGTCCAACCAAAAATTTAGCACTCAAGATGCTCCGCTCAGAAGTCTCAATCCTTTACTGTCTCTCTGTGGCCCGGCGAATGAGGAAGCTGTAATAAGTTATCCTCATAATGAAACAGACCTGAGATACAGTGCTGAGCAGTCACAGTGTACAGATTCATCACCGCGCCATTATGACGCATGCCATGACTTCTATCACTGACTTTGAGAAGGGAAAATTCCTGCAGGGTTGTGTAAACCAAATAACTAAACTAGCATGACAGGAGGTCAAAAGCCAAAAGGAAGAAACCACCACACTTTAATTGGAGAGACACTAGAAGAAATTCACATTCATAAAGATGAGAAACATTCCTGCCTGAAATACATATTTTACTCTTGAGGTTCGTCTTGTTTGTTCTTTTGCCAGTAAATTGATGAAGATATGTGGGTTGTAATGGCAGCACAAACTAAAATACATTAAATATGATTTGCAGGTGCTACTCCTTAACGTGCACATGTTAATATGCTCAAAATGACAATGCCAGCATGCTGATGAGTATCTGTTTACCATGCTCACCATCCTGCATGCTCACATTTGTTCATTAGAAAAAATTGTATGATCTGATTAGTAGCTATGTGTAGACCTTTGCCAAGGTCTTGCATTCATGTGCTTATATGTTGTATTTTACTGCTAAACGCGTTAAAACAATGCAATAATGTCTGTTTCCAGTTTTTGCTTGAAGAGCAAAGAAAATAGACCAAGTGAAACATGAAATACAAACGGGAAAACACATTTTTCCAATTATTCTGATACCACACGACTGCGGCACAGCTGCCCTGTGTGGGAATGTTAAGGAACGGGAAAATTAATTGTGTATCTCCCCTTTTGATTTGGATCCATTCTGAAATTTCACGGGTTCTGCCTGTCCAAGTTACACACTTACACACCAACGCCGGCTCATTTAATGTGAACCTGCTGACAGAAACAGCAACAAAAAATAACTTCCTTGCTGGAGTTAAAGAAGTAGCAGCATTGCATAAATGCATGACTGTATTTTTTTCTGGTATTTGGTGGAAAAACAAGCTAATGGACATAGAAAGATTTCATTCTGTTGATGGCGCTCGAGGGAGACATGAATGTGAGAGCAAAATCTTATAGTCAACGATTTCATAGTTGCCGAGGGATTTCATTCAAAACCAAACGCCAACAATGTGGTATTGCAAGAGAAAATGTTAGTGCAACATCAAAGCTGTGGATTCATCCACTGGAGACTGTAAAAGTCTGTACAAAATTCAACCGCACTCCACAGTAGCTGTTGAGTAATTTCAGTCCAGAATAAAGTGGTGAAACCAGCCGAGCGACCAGCACTGCCATCCCCAGAGCCGCGCCGCTACTATTCAATTTGATCGTGTTGCAAAGTTTTATTTCCCTCACAGTTTTATCGATCCAGCAGTGAAACAACAACGGTGTTATTCTTGATCAAACAAAAGCAGAGAGGTTGGATATCTGAACTCATGACAGGGCTGCAACATCATCTAGAAAAAAACAGAATTAAAGCTTAAACATCATCCGGTTTTTCCCTCCCTCAGATAATAAGCTGTGGCTTGGCGTTGTGTACCACCAGCTTGTGCTGCCTTGTTCCAGTCAATAACTTTTAGTGCGAGAACAACACTTTCAGTGTGATGGAGTCATTCAGAGCTCATAAAATTGAATGAAATGTTCTGACTACAGTGATCTTGCCTTTAAATGGACCGCTTAAACTTTTTTCTAAGTGTATTTTAGTGCTTTTGTAATTTTCTTGCTTTTACTTAACAGAATGAGTGAGGTCCAGTTGGACCATTAAGCTTATGGGATGGGCAATTTACCCTTAAATTACATTATGTTGTTACATAATGATAGGAGATAATATAGGTCGTTTTCATTGGGGCTAGTGTATTTTAGTTTGAACACTTAGTTTCCAAGTTATGTTGCCAGTCAAGTAATTCTTCATGTTGTGTGAATATAAACTGTAAAAACAAAGTCCAACAGAAAGCAATGTGTCCATTAAAATTCCTGGACGGTCTTGTGAGAGGGGATAGCATATAGGTTGTATTAAATATTGCAAACATGGACAGAGGTTGGACTGAAGCACTGTTTCCAGCGGTGCATTCCACGACTGCAGAATAACATGTCTACGGCTTGACTGAAGAGCTGCATGAATAGAAAGCCACCACATAAAAATATATTTATGCCACAGGAGAAAAGTTGGAGAGATACATCTGGACACTGTCTCCAACAGGTATGGGACTGTGTGTTCTGGCAGCTGAAGTGGGAAGGATAATAAAACAAGGGAATTTTGTGGAGGGAGGGGAGGGAAAAAAGGGACGGGAGGAGAGGGAGGGGAAGGTATTTTTGTTGCTCATGTTTAGGTTGTTTAAGTAATCTTTAAGTGCATGATTTCCCCTTTTGCTTTCACTATGGGCATAATGTAAGGAAACTGATGTTATAATAACATAACAGAGGGTGTTGGTGGAAAAGGCTGTTGGGACAGCTGTTCCTCACTTCCATGTTCAGAGCTTAAATGTTCCTGTATTCATATTGAACAACACTTAACCTGCAAATAGGAGCTTAAAACATTTTCACAGTAAGGATAAAAAAGGAATGGCGACATCATCAGAGCTTTGGGAAACACTTGTGAAGGTGTTGTGATGCAGCTGTAAATAAGAAAGGTCACACTGAGAGAGGAGGCAGGGGACACAGTTTATATACTGCAGCTCAAGATTTCTATCAGAAAGTGTGGTGATAAAGTTGGTATGTTTCTGCTGCTTTGCTAATGAAGTCATAAGCATTCCAGGACACGGAGGTATCAGAGTTGAGGAAGTCAAGGGTTGGAAAAATTTGTTTGAGTCCTATGGCTTTGTTTGGACCAAATCACTTTCCCACTAACAACAACAATCATCTGATAATTGAATAAAATTGTAGATATGTGGAACTGGCAAACTTGTTTATTTCTGTTCATTTTTATTTCATTTTCATAACTGCAGTGTTCAAAGATAAATTACAAACTACCAGTTAAAAGTTTTGACTCATTCAATGTTTTTTTTTATAATAATATAATAAAAATCAAGAAAAAACATTGAATGTGAAGGTGTTTCCAAACCTTTGACTAGTACCGTATATCTTTATATAGGTAAAGATGGTGGGCCGACCTATCTGACATTTCTGCTTATAATATGTACTGGCACCTTTAATAAACCAAATCAACTCAACAGCAAGATCTCATATTGTCATTTTCTGTAGTCTGGGCTAACAGGAGTGTTTCCCACACAAAGATTTTACTTGAGCGGGCTGCCAGGGTATATTAACAGCTACATAAGTATAATTGGCAACTTGTTCTGGCCTTTTTTTTAAAGACTTTTTTAGCAGTCCAAGGAAGTGGAAGTACAGGGAGAGAGTGACAAGCGTTTAGATGAAAAAAGATTTTAAAAAATGTGATCATGAAGCTGAATGTTGCTGTACAAACTACTGGTTTATATAAGTGAAGGAACTACTGCAGAATAGAGTCTGTGAACAGGTCTAACGTGGGCTGAATGTGCATCTGCAGGCTATGTTATATAGGCCACAAGCAGAATCATATTCTGTGGGACACACTTAATGAAAGATGAATAAGATAAGCTCAGATCCAGTTGTTATTGGTTCTGTAGAAATAAAATGCCTATATCAAGTCTACAGCATGCACAGCAGCAAGGACAGGAATATAGAGCTTATAGTTCCAACAAGGTGATGGCATTTTTTTTTTAAAGTGCCTGAAAGGCATAATAAGACATTATAGGACAGGTACACCAAGGTACAGAAGATTAGAGCTGAGCACAGGGTGAGATCACAGGAAAGAAAGATGGCTGTGGAGCAAACATATCGACAGAAAGAGGCAGCAGTTTGAGCCAGAGCTGCCTCTGGACAAAGCAGTCAGTAGATGAGCTGGTGAAGTGCAGGAAAGGGATTTGGCTAAAGGGTTGTGCAATATGGAAGGAAACCAAATTAGATTCATTACGTGCAACATAATATGTGCCATCATCGCCTCAAACCTCAGTGGGTGAGTGAGTGAGTGAGGGAGGGTGAGAAAATAATACGCAAGGCTAGAAATTCAAGTGACAATCAACAACAATCAGTAAAAATTTAAGACAGTTGGAACAAATATGTAGCCACTCCCCAGGTATTTTTTATTATAAATTCTTCAGGTGTGCAGATGATTTGATCTGTGTTGCATGCTTTAGTGAGAATGACACAGCACTCAGTCCTGACATGACAGCACCTCGAGGCTCTGACACCAGAATAAAAAGTCATCAGAGACAGCTGTGGGTGTGCAGCGCTGCAGCTGTGGCGCTTTCCCTTTCCTTAACACCCATGACTTCTTCAATCTGTCCCCAGAGGCGTCACCTCAAACCCAAAGGGCCGCTGCATCCCAGCACCCCTGTGTTTGTGAAATTCATCACTGTCCCCTGAAGCTTTTCATACACAGGACGCATACAGACACGGCTCTGCACAGTAAGGAACGGACTGAAGAGGAGATTTCTGGCTATAAATGATACACGGTCATAACAAGGTGTCCCAAAAAGAAGCATGTAAGTAAAGATAGTTTCACAGTCTTAAACACATGGATAATGTTGTGAATTGAAACAAAAATCATGGTTAGGTTAAGTAAAAAAATCATGGTTTGGGTAAAAATAAGTACATCTGCTACATTACTTATTTATGTTAAAACAAGCCAACAATGCCTCTTGGTTTCACCACATGACACAAAAAGGTCTCTAAAGGTTAAATACCCCATTTACACTTGGTTTTAAAATGCCTCTTGGGCAATCGGATCACAAGTGGTCAGAGCTAAACTCAAGTGTTAACAGGGTCCATAATGATCAGATCATTCAAATCCCTTGTCGAGGTGGTCGAGGAAACATTTGACCAGATATATTTTGTAGTGTAAACCGGATATTTCCCCAACAAGGACAGGACAGGAAAATACTATATGAAGGTTTAGGAAGATCCCCTTTGCTGTAACAACTGTATGATCAGATCAATCTTATTCTGTTGGTACAAAGTGATACATCCAAATCCAGTATACCACAAAGAAATACTTAAACTGACAGATATTCCATAGATAGTTTGCAATTTACACTATTCAACAAGTGAACACAAGAATGAAATGTGACGTATCGATCAGCAAGATCATCAAACAGTCCCTTAACTAACCACTAATCAACAGTTGTACAAAGGCTGCACCCGATCAGATCCTGTAGTTATTGTAACCCGCTGTGCAGCTGTCAGAATGTTCCAGTGAGTTCTGTTAAAACACTCAAACTGTTGCAGAAATACAGTTTGAATAATAACCAAGAAAATGACAGAGTTGCACAAAATCGGTACAGCAGCCAACTGCTTCAATGAAGACATACTGACACGCTGACAGCCAGAGAGTAAAGGTTAAAGGGAAAGAAAGTCACTCTGCATCTATTTCAGCAGCATTTTTGCTGCAACTGTTTAAAAACTGTATTTGAACATCAGTGCTGGAGACAAAGAGGCTTTCTAATCCTGTCCAAACCGTCCTGTTCCAACACACCCAGACAGACGCTCATTTAAAAATATCAAACGGAGCAAAGCGGCACTCACTGGACGAAATATCTGCAGAAATATATCATTAAAGTGTTTTTGATTAGTATACCAGCATGTGGGGTGAGCATGTTTGAATAAATTGCAGAATAAAATGGTTCTGTTAAATATATATATAAGCTTTTTTGTCCTGCATCCAAAATGTTGCATTAGTAAAAGTAAGTAAGTGTGACCAGGAAAATGTATTTCAAGGTTTAAAAGCAGAAAACTTCTCCTGGGACTGTTATATTATTATATACTGTCATATTATGATTAATCGTGTATTTATGTAGAACATTTTCACAGTTCCAGCTTCACAGATGTGAAGATTTGCTGCTTTTCTAATGAATAATAGTAACAATTGTACGTATTAGCAACAATGTTGAGGTTTGGACTGTAATCTGGGTGATTGTGATGGTATTTCCTAGTATTTTCACTCATTAACAAACAAAACAACTAGTCGATTTAAGGAAAAACATAACTTGCAGATTAATCCATGATGAAAATAAGTTAAAAATTACCTCAATGCCAAACTAAACCCTGCTTTACCGTACACCTAATTTAGAATTCAATGTGCTGCTGTGCTATGTAAACATAAAAACATCAACAGACACTAAATATTTAATGACTTGGATCAAGATTTGGGCCAAAAAACATGATTAGTGAATTCCTGGAAAACACACAACTGCTTACACACTTTTAGCTGAAATTAAGAAAGAAACTAATTCACAGCAGGAGAGTTTTTAACAAGGCTGAAAGGGAGTGTTAAAACTGCATAATCTAACTATAGTTTCATGATAACACTACGTGGACAGTGAAGACTTCTTGTGTGCATCTCTGTGTGTATTAATGAACACGTTATATCAGAGATTTCCTAACTTAGTCAAGGATTATTCCATAATTGCGAGTATGAGCTCCTGAGAACTGCAGCTGAATACTTAATGGGTTTTAAAATGTTTGAAGTATCATAATGCAGAAGCGTGCAGCCTAATGAAGTCCCACTAGACTGGTTTTCTTCACTATAACTCACCTTTTCATTCTCACAAACACTTCATCGCTTCGATTTTGACAGGCGTGGTTCGGATATCAGGCAAGAAACAGCCGATAGATCACGGCAGAGACTGAAGGAATATCTTAGCTTGTGACTTTAAAGGAATAAATGTATAAATTCTGTATGTAGGTATGATCAATTTGTCTACCATATAGATATGAGCAAAAAATAAAGGGTTTATCCTCTGTGCCACAACTTGAGGATTTCTTTCAAATCAAATCTTTTTTTATTTCCTGCAGGCGATAAAAGTAAGACTGGACTACAAACATGGCAACCAAGGGACTAGGCTCCATAACCTTCCCTAAGGTTTTCCAAAGATCTTCAATGCATCTCCCCACTGGTCCTCTGCTATATCTGATCCCAAGTTCAGAACAACTATAGGAATGAATACTAGACGAGATGAAAAACCAGATAAATAAGAATATACAAAGGATATTGATGCTGTATGTTCATTCCAACTAGAAATCCATTAATGCACAAGAAGTTTCTGGAATATCAATGCAGTCCTTCAACTGTGGGTTTCAGATGAACAAAAAGAAAAACCTTAAATTGATGATTACAATCTGCCACTAAACATCATGAAAGTCCAATAAATTCTAACAATGTAACCAAGAGCTGAAACAGATAAGACGGAAGAGGCGTAGGACAAACACATTACTTCAGACAGGTAATCATATTCCAAGAAATGAGGTGACAGAAACGGTTTATCTGTGCCTTCCTACACTCACACGCCCAAATGTGCTCGTCCATGTCTGTTGTATAACATCGCCCGAGCCTCCTGTTACTGAGAGCCCAAATTAAATGCACGCTGACTGAATTCTATCCAATGCTCGACTGCTTTTAACCAGTCCTGCTGTTGTAGCCACAGTCACAGACACACTGCAGGGCGAACTTTAAACCCACTGAACTCGGTGGAGTAACAGTATTTCTACACTGTATATGCCCCATTTTGTTCCATGACAAATGAGCTTCGCCTTTGGTGCGTTGATACAAATTATTATTTTTTATGTTTGCTTGATTTTAATGTTTTTTGTGTTCGTTTCACTTACATAGATTGCATTGATTATAGCCCGAGGTTCTCTTCTCTCATATGAATGCAAGTCGGCCATCAATCATCGCTTCAGTGAGAACCTGATTTCCATAGAGAGGCAATCTCGCCAAAGGCTACTTCATTTAACAGTAACTTTTTTTAGAGGTAATATTTTATCACAGAACAAGCTTTGCACCACGATCACAAAAAATCTGCCATATGTCTGTTCCGCTCAGGGGTGAATTTTATTATATTTAAATAAGGTTATAGCTTTAGAACTCGAACCATTTGTTCAAGAAATATAGCGATGAAAAAAGCTTTTTATGTGTGGTCGGGATCACTCATGAGCAAAATGTTTGAGGCCATGATTACAAGTAAGGAATAATGGAGAGTGAACAGGTCATTATGGCTAAATGAACCCTGATAGAGTGATTCAGGACCATTTGGCTGAACGTTATCCATCATATTACACGGCTACTTATGGAAGATAGACATAAAAATACTGATTTTGTTCATTTAAAATGATTTCATTGCTCCTGTTAGATTCTGCTGTTGGAACTGTTTCAGTAGCTTATTTGAGCTTATTTGAACAGAATGATCGCAGCACATAATTGAGGCGTTTGGGCCTGAAATTTTCAAAGTCGGTTAACATTTTCTTTTCATTTTCTCATCTTTAAAGTCTACTTGAGTCAAGTTTAGTCTACTTTGGTCGAGTTTACTTTATGTCTCTTTTATCAATTTCTCTGCTGTCTTTTCTTACTTGGGACAGTCATTCGCCATTAATTCAACATTTTGTGTTCTCCAAATATATTTAAATGAATATTAGAAATATCTTCCATGGTGTAACAGATCATTGCTGTAGTTATAGTCTGTTATTCATGGCTTGTATAATATAGCTTTTCAGAAATAAATGAGTACCAGAAGGCTCTAACTAAACATTTAGAATCAAATGTTCAACAACATACAGCATAAACTACACAACAAAAATAAAACTGATATCAAAATATGCTACAAAATTTGCTATTTTTATTTACTGTCACTATTTTTTCACTCCAGTTGAAACCAGCCCCCTTTCATGAGCTGTACGCTGAGTGTGTTCGGCTCGGTAGGGAGTAAATCACAGGAATACAGGATCTGGATGCCTGTAAGTCTGCTGCCAGGTCACAAGTGGCAATCCAGGCCGCACAACTCAAATCCCAGCCACTCCAGCTCTGGCTCTCACACATATATCCATTTCAGCTGCTGAGGACCTGCCCGCCCTCCTCCTGTAGTGCTAATACATCGCCTTCAACAACACTTCCGAGGTTCTTATTTTAAATCAAACCTCTTGTTTCAATCAAACCACACATGTGCTGCGTTCATGCAGCGAAGCCGACATTATCTCCAGCTCTCCATGTCTGTGGGCCCCTAATCACTCTGCACATTACTACACATCACAATATTATTAGTAGCTGAAGTCCGATTGGCGTTTTGGTATTGTGGTCCTTGTTGTTGGACTATTACCATTAGTATGTTTGTTTATTTTTGTCGGTCTTGCGTGCGCTGATATTTACTTTCCACAGGTAATAGGTTACAGATGGTTTGCACCCGCCACTGAGGACTGCTTCCCTATAAGGGCCTTTGCTTATGCTAATAACAAACTGCCTGGAATGTGCATCCAAATTAAGATCAAACATGATTCACCATCGTTTTCACATGGGTACTTAAAATGTAGTCGTCTGCACTGGCTCCGTGGATGAGACACAGGGTTTTCTTTTACCTCTTATTTTTAGATTTAAAAAATAAGTTTCAAGAATAAGGCAATACATGAGAGTGTCTTTTACCCCAACAAAACACTACACAATGTCACTGTTGAATTTGATGAACTGAAAACACACAGTGAAAGGTCAAAGTTTCAAAGAGGAAAACACTGTGGTAGAAACTGACCCATCACAAGGCAGCCCCGCCCTAAAGCATACCCTGCTTTATCATGTGTTTGTCTCATAATTTACAAAATGAACATCATGCTGTATTGAAAGAGTTAAAACCCTGAACTCATCAGGAGAATGTTTACTGGAGAAATAAATTAAGTTAAAATAAGGGTTATATTCCTGTTGACTTAAATGCAAATTAACTTATTTTTGCAACCAGTGCAGTCGCCCCTGCTGGTCACCAGAAATAATGCAGATTCAAGGCACTTAAAGCCATAACGGCTTCATCGTTCAGGCCCAGAGGTGCTGCTTAGTATACATTAAAAAATGCACAGTTTATTTTTGTTTACTATGTGCTACAGTACTCAGGAAATGTTGAGCCTTTTCAAAAATCTAATTATACATTTGGGAGATCTTCATTTGTTTTTTAAAGATGTTTTTAAGTCTTCAGTGCCACAGAAACAGAAGAGTAGTAAGAAAGTACTGAGAGTACTGAGTGCTTTTTGTTCTTCTTAATAGGTTTATACTGGAAGACACACCCAGCCCTGCTCTTTTATACTAAATAATTGAGACAATATAAGAACAATCTAGACTGGGGTCATATAGTTTAACACAGCCTTGTGATCAAGCACTCAGTATGGACGTGTCATCATGAAAGGCGAACATGCAAGGACACAATTGAAGTCTCCATTATCATCAAATCATTACCCATCATGGTGACTTTTCAACACACATGCTCACAAACACAAACACGCATATTGATCCCATTGAAGGTAATTTCAGATAAATACCAGCATATACTTAATTAAAGGAAAAGGCACACGCTTAATTAAGAATAACTGATTTCTTTTTTTTTTGCTTGAAGGGTTATCACGACTTAGGCCAAAAGGGGGAAATGTGAATTCTTAAGCATAGATGACTGGATCAATGCTTCAGGGAGGACAAAAAGAAAAAATCCACATTCATTTTTTTTTTCTTTTCAAAGGCAGCCTCGATGAAAGCCGAGAAAATGACAGATAATGTGTTTGGACTTCATTTAAATGCCTAACATGAAAATTAGCAAACGTCTCGGAGCTGCACACCCTGTTAATATTAACGAGGAGGCAGCGGCGGTGTCATTTGTGAACACAGGGGATTTTCAGACTCTTAACTCACCAAATGTTTTGGGGAGGTGAAGTGTCTGGAGGTCACCTTTCAGCGGCGTGCCTTTCGGTGTCCATGCTGTCTACTTGGGGTGCACGATTATCCTCCTCCGGCAGGATCATGGCGTCTGGAAGGCAGACAGGGAGAAGGGGGCAGAGGGAGACGGAGAGGAAAGGAGAGAATGAGTTTAAGAGGATGAATCCAAATTAGGAAGTGGAACACCTATAGCTCACTGAAGGGCAGGCTTTAACTTGTGGGAAAGGCCACATATCACTATAATTTAAGATGAAATGACTTCAGAAAACAGACTCTCTCTCAAAGCAGAGCCAAAGGTCTTTGGTAAGCGACTGATTTGTATACGTTTCATTTGTGTTGCTGCCAAACTGCTCATATTGCTCTCTACCTCTCCAGCTGCAGCAGTGTTAAAATCTTTCTTTATGCAATATGTTTTAATCAAGGATCTACTTGAGTAGTGTAGCGTCCATTCCCCACTGGATAATATCTGTCAAAGGGAAGAATGGCATGTCTTCATGTCTCGGGAAGTGTTCATGCCTTATATAGTCTTGGTCTAGTAGAGTTGCCTGCTGCTCATAGCTGGATTTAGCCAGGGGCTAAGGAAGCAGACCTTATGAGAGCTCATTAAAACAGTCTTCAAGTCTGAAGAGACAAATATGAATGTTCTACAATAAAATGAGCTTGCCATTAAAAATAATCAAATGTAATGGAGCCGTTCCCAGACTGAAAAAAAGGATTTATTAAAAGCGGAAGTCAGAGCTGGCTTGGATGAGTAAAATGAAAGAGGGTGACAGAGCGGACGACGGTCAAGGCAGCTGCTTTGTACTAATATTCAAAGAGTGCAGAAAAGCCTCCAGTGTTGTGAAACAAATGAGCCCGCTACTCCCCTCTCCGTGTTACACTTACAAATTACACCTCAAAGGTCAATCGAGGAAACATTTCTCTTCTAATGGGGAGATTCATGACATTTCGGGGCGAGGACGAACCTCTTTGGAGTGACATATTTTATTATTTTCCCTGGCTCCATGAAGACCAGACTAATTTAAATAAAAATCAACAACTGTTTTCTTGCATTTTCTAAAAGGTATTCTAACAAGACGAAGTGTTTCATCTTAATACGGTTGACCTGTGTTGGCCTATCTGCTCTGGATTTTAGCTGAGTCTGCAGGGGCGCTCTGAACTGAGCCATAAAGAAGACTGAATGAGACAATTACCATTTCCAAGTTTCCACTTTAAATCTGCAACCCGCCTTGACCCGAGTCCCAATTTGCGTGAAAAACCCTTTGAATGAGGGGGCTTTTCCCACAATAATATGAAATGGTAATTATCCAGATAGAGTCTGAATGTGAATGTACAATAGCTCATTACCAATCTAAAACAGAAATGTGTCATACATTACATGTGAAGGCCACTTCTTTAAAGTAACAGATAAAAGGTCAAGTAATTATATAAGCTTTAGTTCTCAGTTTCACAGTGAATTACTCTGAAGAGGAAAATCTTCGAGTGCTCGTTTTGACAAAGCAACTGTGAAGGATATGAGACGAAACTCGTGTTTAATCAGTAAACTTTTGTTACATGTGAGAATTTCAGAGCATCTGGGAGGCACAAGGGCAAATCACACAACACTGTAACTATTCCCCTGCAGCCAAAGTAAAATCTGCTGTAGTGACAGATCTGCTCCCACAACACGGTGTATGTTCGAATCTTTGACAATGTTGGGATTTCAGTTGTTTTGCACCATCTGTTTTAGTCCCATGGAGTGTAGGTTTGAAATTAGTAGTGAATCCCATTCACGCACACACAGAAGAAATTAAAAGCTAACAGAAAAATACATCAAAAACTAAAATAAAATAAAAACATTGCACTGTGGGACATTAATGCAGGCTTAGTGTCCAGTTTCTGCATGCTTTAATATTTCACCAGTAATTTGCATACTATTGGTTTAGGACATATAAAAAAAAGAAACGCTCCCAAAACAAACCCACTCATTATCACCAATAAGTCCCTTAGCTTTCTGTTCAACAGAAAACATATAAATATGCAGAATCAAATAGCACTGTGCAAGCTGTTTCATGGTTACTCTAAATTATGCATACACAGAGAAATGTGTGTTCATGCAGTTTATAATGACAAATGTGGGAAAAATCTGATTATGGTGAAGTTATTATGTTAGTATGAATGTGCTGTGAATGTAAATATGCTAGTTTAAACAGCTATTATCAAGTGTCAGGTCACATGTCTCGGCCATATTCCATTTTTTCATCTCTTTTACTCCAAACAGATAACAAATTAGCAAGCTCATGTTTGTCCGGTTCAGTTAGCTGTGTAACAGTCACACCTGCCAGATGTTGGGTGTAAATATTCATACCAGAGCTCAACATAACAACTAGTTGGTTCTCTAAGCTGCTTTAATGTTGTGATGCTTCAATCCCTACTGACTAAGTAATTCTGTTATAATTAGGCCAATTATGAACTTAAAAAGAGCTGATGAATCTCTGCATGCATTATGCAACAGTAGAACCTGGTGGCAGGTGAAAGGAGCCACCTGGTGACTTCCTGTGTGTTAAAGGAGGCACACAGTCTGCAGCCTCCTGTGGCCGACCCTGCAGCACACAATGGGAACAACTAAAACATGATAGGTTGAATTAAACAGTGCAAATCTCCTGACACTTTCCCTCACAGTCCCACTTCTCCATTCCTCATAAACGGAGCTGCTTATCTCACCGAGCTACGGTCCAATATAAATCTACAAGCAAAGCTCTTTAGAGTTATTGGCTGAAATACATTGATATCACCTTTCAGCAACTGTTTTCCTGCCCTGCGAGTGCAGCAAAGCAAGAGCAGCAACACAGAAAAACTGCCCTTGATTAATGTCTTTTGGGATTTATGTTATATGACTCAAATACCCAGTGTCGGCTTGATTTAAGAGCTGCGAGGTCTGTTAGGGCGTGATAAAAAAATGGGGCTCAAACTTCATTGAATGCTGAGGCAAAACGGGGAAGAATGTTTACTGAGTCTGCTTCTGATATTAACTAACAATGGCTTCACCTTGAAGCAGATACTTCATTCCACCGTCTAACTGCTACAAATGACTCAGTATCTAATCACCTGCATGTAAGGGCTTTACAAGAGCCTCCGCGCCTCAGCGAGTGTCTTACAAATGGCTTTTTTTTTTTAACAAGTGATGGTGCGGAGGAGTGTATATTGTCTCCAGCTGTAACTCTGCATACAGGAATGTGTAGGAGCAAAAAGACAGACGTACAGAAAGACGGCGAGAAAAGGACGTGAAGTGTGTGTTTCTTATGGTTGAGCTGCATTTGAGATCCAGCCAAGGTCATCCTCTTAGTTATGACATACATGGAGCCAGACTGAGCCTCTCACTTGGACGCTCTCCATCTGCTCCCACTGATAAGGACGGCTACTTCATGCGCAGACAGACATCACGGCTCTGCATTGTGTGGATTCAGTGTGAATAAAACCATATTTAGATTTCCCTGGAATCCAAATAAGAAGAACAAAAAATCTCACGTATAAAGAACATGACTTTAAAAGTATAATATGCAACATTTCTTCATTAAAATGTCTAAAAACTGGTTGACCTATGTTACACATTTTCTGAGTTGTGTATTAACATTATCCTAAACGTTTCCAACACTCTGTGTTCGTTTCCTGTCAAAGTCCTCTCCACACATGCGTCAGCCTTGTAGTTGTCGGCCATAAATTCATTGTCATACATTGACCTTTTTATTAAGTTATACGCCACATTTTTATGATATATTGTTCTTTTTCAACTATATATTTTAACTGGATGAAGGCTTTTAGTCATTGGACATCTGGGTCTTAACTTATCAGAGAGGAAAGCTGAGCAAACACTAGCAGCAGCTCAGCATGATGCGCTGAACCGCATCGGAGAAGCGAAGATTTATCACATGAAACTGCTTTATTTCGTATTTTTACCCGTTTAAATCACTGGGAGCATTTGTTTTGGAGAGGAGAAGAACTATGCAGATAATTCAGATTCAGAGCTAAAAACCTCCTGAACATCTGCATCTTGCGTGTTTTAAGTGTTGGCGGCAGCTCAGCTGCAGCCCCTCTGCCGACGTGCCAAACAGCGTTGGAGAATCACAGATTTTAAGATGAAGCTGCTTTATTCTGGGGTGTTTTTTTCACTAGTTAGTTAAATCTTCGGGTCTGTTTTGTTTAGAGCAGAAGAAAACTCTGCGAATAATTCGACTCCTGGTAAAAACCTCCTGAACGATAATACCGAAGGAATTCTAACTGGGAGAAACTGACTGCAAGGACAGCATTTCTCCATCTTTTTTGCTGCTGTTGTTTTGAGACAGCAGAAAATAACATATTGCACATTTTAAAAGAAAGAAAAATCGAAAGAAGGGCTTCAACATATAGTGGTGCTATAATACTACACCTACCAGGATCTCTGGTGCATGTTTCCATGTCCATATTTCCATTTTTAAATAAGTAATGTTGTATCAGAGATAAAACAGTCGATGTACAAGCTTCAGAGGTAGCACACTGCAGTTCCCCCTCATGCTCCGTTGGTAATTTTACTGCTAAAAGGACCTTTCCAGCCACAAAGGAGCCACAAAGGTGGACAGGATAATACTGTTAATTGGTTTATGCACATCAGCCGGGAAACTCAATTGCAGGCTATCAAAGAGGCCTGAAACAGCTTAACCCAAATAAGACCTCAGCCAGGCTGCAAACTGTCCACATATTTCTCCTCAGCGCCTGAAGCCGCTGTAACAGGAGAGGTGTAAGAGCAACTAGCTGACCAGCAAAACTGCTTTCCTCTCATCAACACTCCTGTGAGCTAAAGCTTCCTTTAAAATTTATGAGAGAAAACAAAAATATATCTTTCTGGCACATCAGTGAGGACACATTTGATTTTTTTTTCCTGTAAGCCTTCTGTTGTACTCAGAGAAGCACATGAATTTGAGAACAGGGCTCGGTTAAAGACAGCAGCTCTAACAGAGGAGAAATATGGGAGGTCATAAATGCTGTATGGGTGAGACATTTCGCTTTAGAGGAATAAGTCTAAAGTCTTAAGTAAATGCCTGATGATGATTATACAGTGCTTTAAGACAGCGGCAATAAAGTAATGAAGAGTCATATTTGCTGTACTGGGAGGCTGGTTTGTTGTTTGCAAACAGCAACAAATGATCCTGCAATTAAAATGAACTGGCAGTATCACAGTGTATGCAGATTACAGTCAGTTGTCAGTACAAGGCTTTCAGCCTGCATAACAAACAAACAGCCGAACAGAAACCGCGCCGTGCATCAATAAACCGCAGAAACTTTGACAGCACATTCCTGACCACAGGCACAATGTTTTCTTCATTAAACATTCACGTTGTTAAATGAATTAATCTGTGAGCCATCTGCTGAAACATCGCGGCTCACACACACACACACACACACACTCCCACAGTGGTTTTGTAAAGGGCTATGTTCAAAACTTCAATCAAATGGCCAAACTCCAGGCAAGCTTCTGTGACGCCGAGAGGTTCACGGACTGATCACCATAACTACAGCTGATGAGCTCAACATGCGATGCTTCCTGTTAAATGAGCCTTAGCTCATGGAGGTGGACCAATTGGCAGGAAATGAGACCAAATTGATTGGGAAACAGATGGAAGAGAAGCAGCCACTATGAAGCCCATGAGGCTGCGAAGGAAGGAAAGAGACGAGGGGTGAAGATGAAAATGAGACAGCGTGAGTGAAAGTGGATAGTTTGAAATAAAGGCCAGAAAAAATGAACTCTGGGAAATGACTTTTGAAAGCTTAGAACCGAGTAAAGCAACTTCTTTTTTAAAGTTCATGAACTGAGATCGATTTCTTTTTCGGTACATGAACAAAAGTAGCCTACAACTCTGACATTCAGACCCGTCGGTAAACAAAACTCATCTGCTTCAAGGAGTTGAAATCGCTGAAAGCAATCTGTAACACTGTTATTTGCTGCGTATTCTTATGCAATCTTTCCAAGAAACAAGACACAAGTGAAAAAACACAGAGGCCTTGAAAATTTGCCAAAAACAAAGTATTCTCGACCTCTCACATTCGTTAAAAGACGTCTTTCTAAAGAGTTCCACAGAGACGATATCTCCGCTGTCACAGCCAAAAAAATTAAGACAGATTCAAGACTCATTCAATCTTTGTTTTCAGACATCAACACTGACGGCAGAACAGGTCTTTGTGACCTAACAAAAACCTTCACGAGCACCAGACAGTCGCCAAGCTCTTCAAAAGCTCAATCCGTGATCCAAATATAAACACAAGGGTCGCCCGACCCCCGAGATTCAAAAGGAACCTGCTCCGCATCCTGGCGTTGACACATCTTTTAATACTAACTCCAGAAGGCAGATTAATCAAAGTTATTGATGTTGTCGGAAGCTGTTTGTCATCATCAGTATAACAAACTTAAATAATTAAAAAAATTAAGGATTTAGCCTTTTAGTTCAAGTTAAACGTGTGTGAGACAGCACAGTGACTCCGCAGAATTTGTACTGGAAGATTTCTTACTTTGTAAATACCATGGAAAGTTATTTAAATGATACAATGTGAAGTTTTTCGACCACTTGTCAAACAAACCCTGGTGTTTGTGTCTATTTGCATAACTGTGTCTGTAGTTAAGTGTAGTAGTAGCTGTTTTTAAGCCCAATTCTGTCCATTTTCTCCAACCTTCGTCAACTGTTTTTTTGTCTAAAGTTAGCTGTTTCCTGTGAACACGGACATCTATTTTGAAAAGCTGCTATTCATGTGAGTAAGTGACATATTGTCCCTCTGCATGCGTCGGTATCAGGCGCTGAGGGCCGTGACAAAAGGCTGGTATGTAAGCTGGGATGAAAATGTGCTTCAAGAAAAACATGTCAGCACTGATAAAATTTACAAATATGATGGATGAGACAATTTGCAACCAGTTCTCAACTAGAAACAGTTCTCAATTGCCATTCCCATTCGTGCACATGTATGAGGATACACACAAGGCTGGTGAGTAACACTGAATTTAACTTTGTTTACTACAAACATAAACTAACCACAGGTTACTTCAAAATTTCTCTGACCTTTGCATCCGGGGCAGGTCTTTCAGCAGAGTCACATATCATGGTTGTGGCTTTGACAACAATGACTCTGTGATGCAAGTGATTGCAACACTGAAAAGGTAGCCGATTGTGTGCGCAATAACCGGCTCTTGAAATGGCCTTTAATACCTACTGGGTTGATATAACACTGACGCTGAATGGCCACTCAGATAAAAACCTTTTGTCGCTGTCGCAAATGACACATTGCCATGTTAATGAATATCCTGTGTTGAACTGGGGCAGGCAAACACACACAACACACATACACTCTCCTCACTGTTTAGCTGACTTCACTCAGTCGAGGTCAGTGGATTACAATCGGTCTTATAGGGCCGGATATGAGAGCTTCATATAAATCTCTATATACTGTATGAGGGTGCAGCAGCACGCTCCAAATACCCCCACAGCAGAGGAAAGTCAGGGTCTGATACAGCAGCAGAGGCATTGCTGCTATTACATACCCTTACAGAAACAGGGAATTACATTATGAGACCTGATAAAAAGAAAATAGAATTTGAACCTTGGTGAAAAGATCTCAGAAAAGAGCCCCTTCACTGTGAACTACCTCCAACTTCAAATAAGTGTGAACAGGACTCTTCATGCCACTACTGAATTCAGATGTGCCAGCGTCTCCCTCATGTCTGCCACAATTAACAGCCTATTGATCCCGGTGAAGCAGGCAGTGTCAGATAATGACAGATCCAAGCCACGCCACGGCAAATTACAGTCAAATGTATTCATATAAAGTGCTTTAAATAAACAGGTTGTTCACAAAGTGCAAAGTGCATGAGTCATCAGTGGAAGGATGAGACTTGAATTGGTTGAGGGTAGTTATCTGCCCAGAGTGTGAATTAAAAATCTGAGCGCAGTCTCTACATCATTAACCCTTTGGAGCTACACTGACCTTAGATGTTCATTTGATCTCATCATGTTTTGGTGAGTGTGGAAGTGGAATGGGGCGAGGGTGCGGGGGCGCCCCTTTGATGCTGTAATGCAAAATTTCTTTTATCTCTCATGGAGCGTTTGAGAGCGGGCCGGCTGTCCAAAAACTCAATTAGAGCTCTTCTGAATGCGAGCCGACAGCATAAGAGGAGGCGTGAGGCACAGAGGTGCGAACGACACAGGGGAAAAAACATAAATGCAACTATTAAGACAAATGGGACCACAAACTGAGCAACACAAACAGAAAAAGGAGCAGATTTTTCAGATGAAATCTGCTCTCTTGACCGGCAGGGGAAGAAAAGATGAAACTGCACCAGCTTTGTGTCTGGTAGCCAGTTGACCAAAGGACAACCTGAGTGCTGTTTATGTGCTGCTCTGAACGTGTGATATCCAGCTGGTGCACAAATACGCTCTTCATTGAAGTTCATGTTAATGGTTAGCATTGTGTTTGATTGATAATTGAAGGCAGCTTGCTTAACAAATGATGTGTATCCTTGCTGCACAGAGGGAAATTCCTCAGCCCATTTAGCCAGCCATCATCTGAGGCTTCATCACCACAAATACCACAAAGTAGCATAAAAGAATTCACATCCCAGAAGCTTAAAGCTCTTAGCGTGTTCACTCAGCCAAAACTGCGTGGGTTGTTTTCCCCATAAAGTGTAGAGTACCTTAGAAACAAGGAGGAGAGAAAAGTGGGAATGGAGAGAAGTAGGAGGATGGAAGGGATGACAGGAAGAGGAGGTGGAATATGTGCATCTTTGCATCTGTGTGCTGTGTACATGGACTCGACTGGCAGACCCCCCCGCCCCTCCTGCATTCTTTCATGACTGTGAAAAGATGCGCAGCAGCTTAGGTGAGGAGGGAGGGATGAGGAGCGGAGGTGGGGAGGAAAAGCAGCAGAGGCACGGCTTTTTACATTAGGCCTTTCATCTCTCTCCTGCCATCGGTCATCACAAATGGGAGAACACTGACTCCCAAACACTCCATTCCAATTTCGTTTAGCGCAGGACCGGTTGAGACACGAAAGAATGAGAAAATAAAGAAGGCTATGTTACAATGTCCCAAAAGGAGCAAAAACAATTATTCATGCACAAAGGAATTTAACTGCATTGTTTCGGTGCCAGCACCAACAAAAGATTATTCTTGGTTTTCAAATAAAGATGGTCTTCCATCAGGCGAAAGCTATTTCTAACCTTCATCCTGCAAGACCACTAATAGTCATGAAATACTTCCTGTAGTCCCAAAAAAAAAAGTGAAAAATCTAGGCAAAAGGTCGACACTAACGAGTACAGAAGTAGCTCCAGCTCTGTCGGTTCCTCAAACCAGATCACACAAACAAACATGCAGATGAAGACGTCTTTTCTCACACATCAGCGAGGCTTTTAATATGTTATGGCCATAATACAACATGCACAACGCTGAGAAGTGTTTGTGTTTTCAACGAATGGCTTCAGAGAAAATCATACATTTACCAGTGTTGTGAAAACTTGCAGTAAGAAATCATGGGAACAACATCTTTGGGCTATTTGTTTGCCTTTTCACGAGTTATTTGTCCAGTTTGACCTTTTGCTGCTGCACAAACAGCAAATCATAAACAGAGGAGCGGAGCCAGGCAACTTACTGGGAGAACATATTGAAAAAATGGCCAATAACGGGGAAGACCTCGGAGCCGGAGCTGTGCAGAATTTAAACAGAGAAAGTGCAATATTTTAGTTCTGCAGAGAGTGAACCCCCAAAATAATAACATCAAAACATGTTGAAAGTATAAAACGCACACAACATCCCAGTAAAGCTGAAGACCAAGAGACCAAGTTGCTCAGGTAGTTTCGACTCTTGCACCCCAGTGCATGTTAGTTTTGAAGAACAAACCATTAGGCAAACATATATTCCACCAACAGTTTAGGGAGTTTTGCTACCTTCTCCTATTGTCTTTTCTTCTGACAGGCATGACTGCTCGCTCGGCTTGCAGATGTGCTCTTCTGCTTGACAGAATTTGCACGAGATACTGTATAATGTTGTCACATGAACAGAGACTTGAAATTGTTCAATTGACATATTACCCAGAAATCATCACCTGAATATGACAAAAATACAGAAAAAAATATAAATCATTAATCATTTAAATGTTTATTTTTATTAAAAAATATATATATAAATGAGCAAATAATAAAAAAAATAAAATTGAACATTAAATTAAATAATTAAATTTGTAATAATTGTATTTCCTATATCAATAATTTATTATAAATAATATCTAAATAATATTTATAATTTATAATTAATTATTAATTATGTTTGCAGTTTAGCTAGGTTATAGTTTATTTACAAAAATAATATTATTTTGCTATAGATTTTTATTACATTTTTTGCCCCCGAACCCCTTCCCAAAACTATTTAAACCATGACGGAGATGGTTTAACCATTTTGAGGACAAATGACAACTTTTTAAATTTAATGTACGTTTTTCTTTGACAACAGCCATATTTTCAAGGTGGCAAACTGAACCACTATGACGGAGCCCCTATGAAATAGAAAGCAGAACGGGAGAAGAATTCTGTCTAAAACAGGCGGCGAATGGCAGGTTATCCTGACAGTTGACATCCAGTCAGACTAACGGCTTATAACTGCTTTCTATGGGCCCCGGAGCAGCCCCACTGCCTACACTGACAATATTTACGGCCCTGCTGCAGCATGTGAACACCAGCACCAGACACAGAGCTGTGTGCTGTCTCACACCAATGATATAACAGCAAACAGGTATTCTTCACTTTTCTCCAAGAAGCTGTGGTGAGCCACATCTTTGACAGCTAAAGTGTTATTACCAATTAGACCGGCTCTGTCTCTGTGCCGGTGTGGCTGTGGGGGTGAGGGGCGGGGGGACAGAACAGCTGAGCCTCTGCCACAGGAGGTAACAAAGAAAGAGACATGCAGCAGCAGTCAACCGGTCTTATTGGAAAAAATTCCTCCTCAGGTCCACAGAAGGGAAAAGGGGAATAAAAAGAGAAAGGGGATTTAAAAACGGAGCCTTGCAGCTGCTGAGAAAAACAAGAAATGAGTCCTTTGTCTTCGGATATTCTACATTTTCTGTGTTTCAAAAACATGTCGCCTCAACATAAGCAACATTAACTTTAAAGATGCTCTCAGTGGAGCTAACAGAGGAATTTAAATCCACCAGCAGGGAGCTGGAAGTCATTTGAGGGTATCTTCCGGTCCTGTAAGAAAATTAAAAGTGTATCTTTCAGGCTATGATTTATTTCACTTTGCAGCTGTCTCATTGTCCAGTGGGACACCAACGACCTTATCTGTGGGGCACAATTTATTATCCAGTGAAAGATAATGATTTAGAGGTACATGCTAATGTCTCCACAATAATTACACACTGATTTCAACTGGGTATTAATGAGAGATTTTGGAATAGCAATCCAGACTCATTAAAGCACTTTATATCATCCGAGAGAGACACTTTCACTAAAGTTTTTCCTGGTGCCTCGTCTATTTGACTGAAATGCATCTTCAAATAGCGGTTCCCAACCTTTTAGGTGAACTATTGCTTTATAGTCATGCACAGCATGACTACCTCCACATTGCTGTGTCAGCGCTGGAGAATGGTCTGGCTGCACCCATTATTATACTTGGATTAAGGAAAAAACGCCCTGCAAGCAAATGTGCCTTTTATATAAGGAGCTTATTGGACAACTTGCTAAGTTCAATAGCAAACTCACAACGATCATGACAGAAAGTTCCGTGAGACATGCCACTATATCAGTACGCAGCAGTGGGTTCAGTTTTGACATCCTAACACATAGTAGACAAGCAGACAAACAGCTGTCATGACTGCTGGGTCTGTCAAATAATTAGAATATCGATTTATAAAGCTTGCAAAAAGTAATCAAAGTCGTCTCCATGTATCGTATGATATCACTGTTGTGCTTACATAAGAAAGTCAATATCTTTAGCCAACATGACGCCACTTACAGGCAGGAGTTCATTGTTTTTACAGAAAACTAAGCCAATATAAAAAACATGCCTTTTCTGTCCTTTCTGGTCCTGTGTGATCTGAGATTCACTGTGGGCGGGGCTGAGAAAGCACTGATACATCACCATTATATGAGTGGGATTAAATTGTCATAATATGGCAATATATCATTTATTGCAATTATTTCTGAAACAGTACATCATACAATAGAAGGCAGTTATTGTGATAGGTTTAGTAATTGCAGGGTGTCCATGACACTGCACACAACAGTGGTTGTGCAACAGGTACAAGTCTGCAGCCTAACATGGATGTGGATAGTATGCCTGAGTCTTTGAACTGGGACTCTGCTGCATACTTTTCTGTTGGTCTGAAAAATATCTAAAATAGCATTGATTTCCTTTTTTCAATTAATTGAGGTACTCTATTTTTTCCAAATCTCCTCATGTAACTGCAAAAGTACCCCCAGGTGTACAAGAACTACCGGTTTGAAACCAATGTTCTATAACACATAGCCTATTTATGGTTTGAGAGGGTACTTTATTTAAAAGGAAAAAAAGAAAATGGCACCCACAGCAATGCTCTATCACCCACTGTGGAACAGAAATCATCTGTTGTTCAAAGTCTGAAAATACCTGCAGCACAGATGAACAGGAGGTCGGGGAATAATGAGCTACGATAAAATTATAAAAATGCAAAACACAATCAAAACAACACGCATCAGAGGGTGCAGCGTAACAGCCTTATTAGAAAACACCCGTCCTGTCAACATAAACGGATCCATAGTTTGCCAGTTGGAGTGAGACAAATATAGAGAGGCTCATGCTCCTGCACTTCTTTGTTCCTTCTCTGCTCCGCTGGATCAAGAGTTAATTCTGCTCAGTGTGACTGTGGGCTGCAAGTGACAGCAGTGAATTAATGATTCATTATGCCCAGTGTAAGCAAATAGTGAGCCGGTGATGGAGGAAAATGGATTTACACACATCCAACGCCAACCATGACATCTCTTCAGCTAAAAAATATTCCCATATCCGCGCAAAGTTAAAAGCAGCACTGGCTTGTAAAAACCACAGGATTTAAAAAAAAAAGAACATGCCAAATGTGCTGTTCTGATCCACACACTTTTTCTTAAAAACTACTTCTTAAGACATCTGAAACCCCCAAACTTTGACATTCATAATCATTCATTATAAATGTGATATACCGCTTGCTCAGCCTGGGGCTTTCTTCTAAATGAATTTTCCATTTTCTTTTCATACAGGCCAGTCACTTGAGTCCTCACTACAGAACGTCTTAGCCTCGCCATATGTTCAGAGGTACAAGATGAAGGGTAACTGTATAAAAAACAAAGAAAAAAAGCAGTAAGGACTGTTGAGTCTGCAGGGTGCTTTATGCTGTTGAGGACATCATAAAACTTTGATGGTTCATGTTGAAAATATTTCCCCAGTTTGGGATTATTAATGCAGAAAAACCTGCACAATTGCAGAACGTGTAGTACATACATATTCCATTAAGAGACACTCATTACTGTTGATGAGCGTTGGGTCTGTTTGAGTCCGACACGGGACTGTTTTCAGAACTTGTGGCACAGCTATATTACGAAAAATCTTTTCAGGTTTGCACATGCAGGCCTACAAACCTCTTAATCTCCTGTGTCCACGGATCACCGCGGGGCTGTAAATTCACCCGAGCATCACAGATTACAGTCTTGCTTTTCTACTTTCTATTTTAGGGAGAGTGTTGTTCCAAGTTCACAAATGTTATATCATCACTTCCGCCCACCTTTTCCCGTTTCGCCTTACCTCTCTCCATCTTTGTCACGACACAAAGGAATAGTACGTGTGAATTATTTAATTGAGTCAAATTCATGTTAAAGTCTAGCAAAGGGAAAATAAGATGCTGGGAGAGCAGAGCACCACATGACGATGCTGTTTTTGTCTAATGGGTTTGAGAAAAGAGCTTTACATCAGAAAAATAAAATAACTCATCAACAGATGCCGGAGACATGAAGAAACGGATGGTTTTATTTGGACGGGACTCATGAGCAGGTTAAATATGGAGCCAGTGATGTGTCGAGGCCTTATGGATGTACAGCGAGCCATCTGCATGTGTCACTCTGATGGATGAGGCAGGAGCAAAGATCGAATGACCTCGCTGTTCTGACAAGCCCGCGTTAGGTTGAACCCCGTGCTGTCACTTCCACTGACTGATGGTTGCATTGAATGCGAACACGCCCATACGATCACCAAACGACGAGGCTCAGATAATGGCAGTGAAAGGTTCTGTCTGTTCCTGCAATGGGGGGTAAAAGCTAATCGATGTGCATGCATTTTTAGTATATCTATCAAAGAGAGTAGAAGTAGATTAATGCTGCCAGTAAATTCTAGACTAAATCTTAAAATTCTGGAGTAATGATTCTCCAACAGCCAGCAAATAAAATCAGCACATTAAAAGCCAAAATTTTTCTCATTTCATTCCCCACCAGTCCCGAAAATGATGTTACTATGAAGGGATTGATTTTATCTCAGACATCGAGAGCTCCAAAGGCTGCAGAAGTCACAACAGAAGTGAATCAAATAAGGCGGTGAGGGATTTATTAAAATATCTCCTAATAGGGGCACGCTTTCAAAACTGATTCAATAACAATACGACATAATTAAAACTTCTTTTCCTACTTGCACATTCTATCATTTATGGCATACTGTTGCAACAAAAGGGAAACAGTGACAGAATAGAAACAGTCATTATTTTTTTTAGGTATTGGATTGTTCCTGCACAAACGTTGGGGAAGCAATGATAACAAACTTGCATAACTAAGCTGAAAATGTTTATGCTTTGGCAATACTGATGCTTTTGAATTTGTTCTGTAAAAACAAAGAAAAGTGGCTGCAGCTCCGAGGGAAAAACGTCTGCCTCGGATTCAGCCATCTGCAACCATGAATTGTCATTTCATTTTTTTCATGGCTCTTTGAACCATTTCACAAAGGAGACGAATGGATTGCTATTTAAGCTCTCAGTCTCTCATGCACCAGGGCAAAGTAGGATTAAATGAATTTAGTTTGGTTAGGGCATCTTAGGGAGCCACAGCACCTGTATTATTGTCTACACGTTGAGAGGATGTTCAGACGAACTATAAACGAACAAAAAATACTGCAGAGCCTGTTTGACAGGTTTCTACAGGAAGCATTTAAGTATAATGCTGCTTAAATCAGCATTTCCTGTCAGAGCTGCAGGAATGGATGGTGCGTTTAAGGGAAGACAATGCAGGAATTGTCCCTTTATGTTTGTAAACACAACATTTAAACTCAGGCCCTCTTCTCCGGCGCAATGAAAGTAAAAGCAAACCTCAGATTTTGTTTGCTCAGGAATGGGAGTTGATATGATTTAATGAATAACAATGCCATTATCAATTCTGCTTATCGGTCCGATTCTTTATCCAAGTTTCCTTTGTGGGAAAAAAATAAGCCGAAAGAAGTTTTCAGCGTCAAAGCAACTGTTTTATTATCCGAGTCTGAACATAATGTTGATGAAATCAGAGAATATTACACATCAGTTGTTTTCATTTAGTCTTCGTAGAAAAATCTGCTAAGTCTGCCTGCATGGCTCTAATGTTATTAAAACAGGATATTTACCCTAACGGACGTGCCGCTCAGCCGGGAAGCTGTGACACTCATGTGTACAGTGTCACATACATGGCATTCCTGGAATTTAGGCCAAGTTTCAGCTTATTGCTGGTGTTTCCAGACATTACAAGCAAACCCTGCAAAACCATCTTTTATCATGAAATATTACAATGTTTTGGACAGTTTCTCACTCTACGCCAGGACTCCTTCTTGTATCCAGTATCCAAGGAATGTGCAACTGTCAGACAAAAATGCCTGCACAAATAAAAAGGAATTCTTAATTTTGGGCATATAAATCTGATATATTGGACAAACTGGAACCAGTTCTCAATTCCCATCCTCACGCGTGTTTTTTCAGGCGCTGTGGCTGCTGCTTTTGTAGCTTTGAGCCCAAAGGGCGACGCCAAAAAACGCCAAAATGAAAAATGAAAATACAAGCAAGCACAGAGCAGGATTTCTGCAGCTACAGACACCACCAGACACTTCCACTGAGTCATAAATGGTGATTATGAGGAATTACTTTAGCGGAAGATCCTGCAGGAAGTTCACCTTTAAAGAATGACTCAGTACAAAGCCTCCTCTGAAACATATGTGCATTAATTTGTTCCGATTGATTAAGTAACCTGATTAGAACACTATGACCAACTGATCAACTTTATTTCAAGCATTATGACAGATTTCTCATTTCACCCTCCAGCAGCTCTTCAGCAGGGACACCTGGCGCTGCATAGACTGAAAAGAGTCAAAACATATGAGTCGAGGAATTCCAACTGTCTGCAGTCTCTGGCCCTCATCAGTATTCCTGCCTTGTTAATGTTACTGTTCAGTGACAAAGCATTTCATCCAACAGCCAAGTGATGTCAATCCCAACTCCCTGAAACCGCCAGTTATTATTAAACACATGGGTTTGGTGGTAACAAGATCAACTTTCCTCACATTGGTGAAAGATACTGTTTGGAAAGTGACCATGAAATTAAGAAGCAGCCTGAACACTGGATTGTGAACAATGTAAATAACCTCTGCCACATCCTGATTATGATATATGGCAAACAAAGTGCTGGACTCACCCTCGCTGCCAAAGCTGCGCACAATAAAAGGGGTCATTACCAAAACAGGGAAGTGACTCAGGCTGTTTCAGTTGCTCTCCAAAAAAACGTCAGTCATTATAAATTCATTATATCACCTCAGATCCTGATATCTGCTGTAACACACTAATAATAAACACAAAAGGCAGCAAAGGGGTCACAGGGTTATCCCGCTCCCCTGGTGGTTCTCAGCAGTTCAGGATTAAGCAGGATGTGACTGATGTAATGATAGCGGCTTAAGGAAAATGAGGCAGATGACTAGAAAGTCTAACTGCCCCTCCATGTCTCAGTTGAAAAAAGAGATTTATTGAGATTAATTTAAAGAGCTTTAGCGAGACTAAGCTGGATAATAAAAGAAAACAGTGGCTAAATAAACAGGAACAGAAAAGAGAAAGGAACAAAGAGGTGGCACATACTGAGAGAAAGCTCGGGGAGTTAACTCAGGGTCATCACCAACATGTTGCCTTTTTAATGAGATATCATCGTGAACATGAGTGTGTGAGCGGAGAGGAGCTCTCTGTGATCACAGTCTCGGTATTTACGGTATTTGCTACCCAGATCCCAGTGCCATGTAGTTAGTTGTTATTCTGGGCAGAATTGTGATGCAATTCTTATCTGGTGCAAAATAACACAAACTCTTACTTGTTGCTTTCAGTGTATTCCCAGGGAGTGCAGACTGAAATCAGCTAGTAGTTAAATTTATAAGAATAAATCTCTTCTCATGTGAGATGAATGTTTCATACACATGGTCCCTCACAACTAAATGTATTAAACCAACAGAAGTGCAACAACGAGTGCCACAGTATCTTTTTCTAATCTCGCTCTGCGCTGCACCTTAGTCAGCCTTCTTCGTGCGGCTCCAGACCTTTAAATCCGCCCACAAGCTGACTGCTTCTTCTGGCATCATGACATGAAACTGAGGTTTCTCGGTTAAAAAGCAATCAATCCAATGAGTGTCACAGGGGGGACTAATGATTAGCCAATCAGTGCCAGAGATGGACTAATGCCGCTGTCAAGAGTTGTCAGGCGGTGCGGCAGAACCAAGAAGGAGCAATAACAACGACGACTACTGCAGACGAGATAGACGCTGCTTTCAAGGCCGTCATGTCTTCTAAAGATCCCACAACATGGTGGTGGTTTTTACTTGTGGTTTTGAGTGAAATGGCTCAACACCTAAGTGAAGGATTGCCATCCAATTTGCTAAAGGATCTCAGGTATCAGGATGGTTTGTCATCACTTTGATGATCCCACAGCATCTTAAGATTAAACATTACTTGTTTAGGGCCAAAAACCTGTAAAACGAATGTCTTTCCATTAGCCCCAGCTGTACTTTGTGTTAAAGGTAAGTTAAATGCGCTACTTCATCCTTCTTAACTCAAGCAGGTTCATTCCAAGCTGAAAAATTCTCAAACTGAAGCTAAAATGGTGTCTTGCTTTGTGCCTGTGCCAGCTTGGCTACTGCTGGAGGATAAGTCCTTGTTTGCCACTTCGATTTGAAGAGATTTAAACTTAGCTCTCTGCCAGGAATCCAGACTTTATAAATCTCGCTGATTTAACCATTGTATTTCCATGTTTACACTGTATATTTAGCGGGATAAATATTGATAAATAATAAGCTGCCTCAACTCCACTGTGTTGCCTGTATATGCAATAAATATGCCCAGCTTGGGATATGATTACATTTCAAAGAAATACAGAGGGTACTGAGCCAATAAACAGTTTCCTTTTTTCTACCAACAAACCCTGCCAGAAACTTTTGTATGGAGACATGCCAGGCAATTCCATCCATCCTCTCCCGCTCCTGGCCTGCTTTTCATCGCAAAGACACCACTAAAGTTAATGTACTCTGGCTGTCTAGTCCACCACCAAATCTCCCCCACGTCTGTAATACCTCAGAATCTGTCGGGCTTGTCCTGCGCGGATTTGAAATTGGATCGAAAAGCTACAAAAATACTTCCACGACTTTTCTTTCACAAAGCTGTTCGATAAGGCTTGTGCTCGTTACTTCCAGAGGGTTTGCACAGCTGATAAGGATGAACACAATACAGACGACTGGTCCTAAAACCTACTCCAGTGATTCATGTCATTGCCCTTCTCCCACAAAAGCTTTCATGCCATGCCAAGTTACACACATTCCTGCGATGAGCTCCAGATTATTATCACTTTGCTAAGTGGAAGTAATCCCCGGGGAGGTGTTAAAGGTTTGCTCTGGTCCATCCACAACACGGAGGAGTGAAAATACCAGCAAGGGAATGCTGGCATTCCCTGATCGTGACAGGGTACTTTGACTCTGGAGACTAAATCTAATTAGCTGTTTTGTATTAGTTTTGCTGGTTGTGGCACACACAGATACTGAAGCTTTAACTCTCATTTCCCTAATTCAGCTTTCGGAGGTTGGAAATCTCACTGCACCCAGCTTGAGACTTGCATATCTTTACTTTGTTGTATTGCTATTACTTATGCATATAAAACTACTTACAGATTATATACCATTATTGTTTTTTCTTTCAAATAGTTGTATTCAATCAGTACTGTGATGAATATATACTTGTACAGTTCAATATACAGGCCTGAGAACTGACCACACCGTCCAGTCCTGCAAGAGCAGCCGTAACTTGGCACAGGATGCCTGTGAAGCTCTCAAGGTTATTTCTAATGTTAGCATTTAGATGATAACGTTCATTTACGAGGGAAAATGCTGAAATGGTTTGTATGGAACCTGCAAGTCCAACAGCAGTGCAAAGGCAACTTGAAATCGACAGGAGTAAAGAGTTGGGCTCCAATTTGCGTTTTCCTGGTCCTGGTAATCAGTAAATCTGGGATGTTGTTGAGTGTGTTTAGCATGTTGGGTGTTTTTCTATTCACATAACGTAACCCTACAACTCTGACACACCATCCCTGTCTTATTAACCATTAAAGCAAGTCTGTACTTTGTCCTGTCTGCCGCCCTAAATATGTTTCTTTTAACTTATTAATTTATTAATGTCTGTTTATGGATGTATGGACTGGGAAAGCTGCACATTAATTGAGGGATAAATAAAGTTGTTGGATTCGGAGCCTTTCAGCACCGTCATTTCATCTGTGCTCGCCAACTTCACTGGCCTGATTTCTGTGGTAACCTTAGCATATGTTGCTAATGGCGTATAGCTGAGAGTTTTCGGATGCTGTATGAGTTAACTTTTGCTTTAAATAAAACTACATATTGATTTACCCTGCCATGCAGGAACACTTATCCTCCTGTAAGATCATGTGTCTGTCCTTGACATGAACTGTCTGGGGTGCTTGACGCTTGTATCTTCTCCCTCAATTTGAATTTCATTCACAGCTCTGCTGTCAAATTAAACTGTGAAGCTCTCAAATGTATATTGTAGCCCTTTCAGGCCACCTCTAGCTGATATTTCTGAACTAATATCCCAGAATATAATGCCATATTGACATGCCGGATGCAAGAACTTGACAGGCCTAGCTACAATTAACAAGGGGGGCGGGACTTAGCGAAGGGTCAATATTAATGGGTTAAACTTTAAGGCAAAGACATTCAATTTGGTTGATGACTCTTCACTTACTCTACTTTATAACCAGGCTGTTGTTCGCTTGTTTATTTGAAACACTTTTAATTCCCATGGGAACATTGTACATCTGTGTCCCTGTTGTCTAATTCTGTCTCAGCTTTCAACCTGTCCAACAAGACTCCACAGTGCAGTAAAACACTGACAATAAAGTATTGAACCACACACTTCTTCAGATGCGCACTGACAGGACAGCAAATTGGAGTAAAATTATTTCCACACCCTGTTGTTGCTTCAGACTCATGTAAATGTCAGCCGAGGATTTGATTCACTGGCCTGGGGCAGCGAGTCTTGTTGGTTTGGATTAATTTTCCTCTACAGAGTTTAGCCAGAGGGCTCGCTCTACATCTCGCCCTGGCCTGGTAAAAGGTGTACAACTCCCTGCCTCTCTCTGAAATGTCAATCAAACTAAGGAAGGAGAAGACTCACAGACAGGTGCTGGTTTGAACTTCCTTTAAGAAAGGGGCAAATTGTCACTCTTTCACCTGCTTCAGGGCAAAAACTAGGAAACCAAAATTTCAAGTAAAGTTGTTCATTTGACTTCACTTTGAACATTTCTTTCTTTCTTTGACATTTGATGGGAACATGGGCTGGTGTTAATATTGAGACAGACATAAAGCTTTGAAAAGAGGCAACCTTCAGGTATCTTTCAGGGTGCAGGTACATGAAACAAACTTTGGCGAGACGGATGAATCAGGTGAAGTGTTTTAATGAAAACCAGCTGAGTAAACAATGAACTAGTCCCATGGCTGTAACATTAAAGTAAAGATCAATATTTGATCCCTGAGGCATGACTGCAGCATCTGCTCAAAACCTTATGAGTACTATTCAGGGAAAATAAAGCTTAGGCAGTTTTCTTAAGGGCCTCATAAGAAGTGCTAATATGAACTTTGAATGGTTCCTCCACCTCAAGATGAGTGCACATGTAAACCCATACGTGTACACAGTGTATAATAATGCTTTGAACTCAAGAGGCTACAGTACCCTTTAAAACCACAGTCACTGTAACAAAAAACAAATCAACAGACAACAAATGTTTTGCCGCAGTCTGTGCTGTTGTTGTAAGCTTACTAAGAGTGTTATCATGACTTCGGACAACGGGGCTACAATTAAACACAAAGTGTGTGCTCCTTACAGCAGCAGCTGAGTCACAGCACAGCGCCTGGCCAGGAGCAAGCTGGAGCCATGCAGATAAGCACGTAGTAAAGTCGGGGCTCATAGAGCAGAAATTGAGGTGCAAGATTATCCTAGAATGAAAATGAATGTACCTATAAATATATTGTCTATCTCCGACACCACTATGCAAGAGCTGTGCAGAGCAACAACATCAACATATCCCTTTTAGTTTGATCATAACTAATAATAACGAATGGTAAGGTAGCGGTGCACTCAACCTGAGGATGACCACTCCGCTCTGCGAGGTCCCCTCGAGAAAAGAGGGAGATGCACAAGAAGAGAAACTGAAGTGAGGAAAGCAAGAAAACAATTAAATTCAAGAGGGCTCCAAACGCCAGCACCATTTGCAACTTTTTATCAGGCATATTCTTGATTAGATATCAAAGTGGTGAGCAAGAGGGGTGGGAAAATAGCAGGCAAATGCTGCTTTGTTTCATGTAAGTATCAGAACAACAGTTTGTTTATCTGCAGTCCTCGGTCTTCCAGTTTCCCTTTTTGAATGACAAGAACAGACTGCTGCCAACCTGCAGGTATGGAGAGTTATTTGCAGATGCAGTTTGGCCCAAAAAGACCCAGGCAACAACAGTCGCCCGTTATCGTCGCTCGGTGTTTCAAGTTGTTTCGGTGTGTATGGGCTTTTATTGCTCATGCCTCAGCAGCACAACACACCAGACATTAAACTGAACACAGGTGCAGGACTTTAAACCACAGTACACACTTTATAGTAAGCTTATAGAAATGCTGCTGTTTTGCACAGCGGCACTGCTCAAATCTTATCAAAAACCCAGTTGGCTGCAACTCAGCAGAGATATTAGCTCTAACAGGTTGGCACAGCGGCCAATCAGCATCTCCAAATCCCCTTGAAAAAGTACTCGCTCACCTTTTAAAAACAGCATGCCACGAGCTTGGCATTGTGTAAAAATCCTCAACAGTGTCCTTTATCGACACCCAAAGCTGTGATCCTCTCAGTAGACATAATGACACGCCCGTTCAGTCTCTCCTGTGCCATATGCTGCTCCACAAGTAGTTTGTGATTAGTTCTGATTTGGAAAAACATGCCTCACACTGTTTTAATTATGTGACAGGTGTTACATAAAAGAGTGTCATATACTTCACTCTAAATTACAGAGGCCCATTAACAGAGATGATGTCAAAACAACAGCAGTGCAGACACATTGCTGAATGTAGATTAAACTCTGAGAGTGATGATCCACGAAAAGCCAGAACTGAAGCACTTTCAGTTCTCCATCATGTCCTACAGAAACGTCCAAGGGCGAGATCTGTGTGCAGCTACACTGGCTACATTTCTGTCACTTGTGCAAACCCTAAAATGAAAAACTAATCCGATATGGTTCTTCTAGTCCACATGATTTAGCCTTCTGTTTCCTTGGTGAAAAACATCACCCAAACTGGTGTGAAATGAAAAAGGCTTAAAGGAGCAAAAGACAAATGATTTAGGTTGAAAAGTTCTTCACCTCACTCCAACCTCTGACATAATTTGGAGGTGGAACACTACAAAGCCAAAAAATGTGATTTAGTCAGGAGGCGTGTTAAAGCTGAGTGCTTGACACACAATTTGACTCACTTGATATGTGCTTGATGAGCTGTATTACAAAGGCGAGTGGGTGTCTGCCAGAAACAAACAACTGGGGAAACAAAAAAAAGGTGCAGGAGGGTTTTTTAGTTGTAATATGCCAAATATTTCACAGCAGAAGTTACTTACTGATAAATTCTGACAAATTAATTTTGACAGGAACCTAATCACACGGCAGCATCTAATCTTACTTTATGTTGCTGTGATTAGACTTCAAACAATTTACTTTTAAATTATGAGGTTCTTGTTGTGACATTAGTAAAATGTGATTAATCAGCAGTCATCTCACACTGATAATGAAAAGGCATCCTTACTAACTGCAGAAATATGTGTCAGAGCATATTAATGGATATGCAATCGCAACACTTCCTCCCTGAAATGACACAAATGACTGTTGGAAAAGTCCTTCAACATGACACATCAGAACTCACACAAACATTCATACACTGTGAGGCGAGGCTGCCCTGCAAGGTGCCAGCTGCTCATCAGTGTTTACATTCAGCCCTGCACCCCGGGGACAGACATCAGGAGAGATTTAGGGTTCAGTGTCTTGGCCAAGGACACGTCCACACGTAGTCTGCAATGACCAGAGATCAAACCAGCAGCAGTGGAACAAGTATTCAGTTCCAAGTACTAATACCTACACATACCTACTCCACTACACGTCATTTTAACTAGTGTCGTAATAAACTACCTGCATAGACGACCTACACGGCTGTTTTTTGGTAGGACACAATCAGATGTTTCCTCACTGAAGACTCCCTGATATGGGATTTTTGAGGCCGGTGCCAGAACTCATTTTAGAGGGGGAAATTAATTAATAACAGATATGGCGGCCAAAATAGTAATTATTGAGCTGGAATGAAAACAGACCTTTTTTATGTGGATTGAGTACCAATTTTTCACCATAAATGTACCCAGAGAGCAAAACTTGATTAAATAATAGATAACATTGTCATATATTATACAATGTATTAAATAAATAAAGAACAGTGGTACAATAAATAGCTAAATAAACATAATTACTGTTTAATTTCAGCCAATTCCTGACTATTTAAAAAAAGAAAAAAAAAAATCTAAACCATGCCAAGCAACACTTTATGCATTATTTATTGTTTAAAAAAGTTTTCATAGCGCCACATATCGGACAGCATATACACCAATTACAAAAGCCCAACGGATATATCTCTGGCTCTATGGAGATAAAAGCTTCCTGTGTTGCTCTTCCTGAGTTTTGCTACAATTTTAGGGTGGAATCGAGGGTCGACAGTCAGAGAGTCTTGTACGCTGCACAGATTTAAAACCCCTCGACGTATATATAAGTAAATAAAAGTGGCCTGACTTGAACTAGCATCCAAGAGTTAAAGAACCATTTTTTATTGATTCAACAACAGATGTTTGTTTGTCTCCACCAACATCTGTCACAAGAGATCCTCATCATGAATTATAAATTGTCCTAAACACATTAATATTCATTTTACAGGCTAGCAGGTGTGACAGCTTTCTGTTCACTCGTCTGTGTGTGTAATAGCGTTGCTTTTAACCCCATCCTGCCATCATGAAGTGCATGCAACATGTCGCAGTATGTGGCATTCTTTAGATTCCTTCAGTTTGAAAAATCCAATCAAACACCCCGCTGACAGACATCACCGTCACTCTGCAATCACAACGCATAACTGCAAATTGCATCGTCTATAGTGTTGCCTTAATGTTGAGGAACGGCTTCCTTGTGCGTGTCAGATAATACATTTGATGAGTGAAGGCATTCCTGTTCGTGAGCATTTATCCAATCGCACAGAAATGTTTCTGCTTCAGACGGCACATCTTTTTTTGTCGAAATAAAGAAATGATAAAAACGACAAATGCTGCATTGTTAGGAGGATGTAGAAGGCAGACGTGGCCTTTGGAGAAATCAGCAACGTGGAAAGAAGAATCAATAACAATCCAAAGAAAAATATCAAGGCAATGTTTTTTTTTTCAAAGAAGAAAGACGTTTTGTGGAATGGCTTCATTATGTTTTCAAACCTCGATTTTTACTTTTAAATACTTTAAAAGGTGTCTTTGAATTTTCGTTTTGTTGTATCCATTTTTCCCCTGTTGGCTTTGGTATTTTACATTTGTTATTTTCTTTCATCCCACATCCAGAGTTCACCCATATTTACAGGCGTCTATTCTCCACTAAACATCATCTTGTACGAGCTGCTTTCAGGATCATTAGCTGTGGAGCATTATGAAACTGAAGCCAGTACGAATGTGTCAACAGAGGGTAATTGCTATCTTATTAGCACTTAAATCTTGCAACGGCCAGTCCCTAAAAAAACCAAAGAGTTTATTACGAGGACCAAACATTCAGCTCACATTACCTCCAAATGTTTATGAGGGGAAATGTGCTAGTTTTACATAAGCTTTACTGTTCCACAGCTACTGTGGGTCGTTTCTGATACACCAGTGTGCTACAGAGAGAGAGAGAACATGCCGTATGTTAGTTTAATTTACAAAGCAATCTTTAATCTAATCAATACTGTGTGAAAGTACATTAACTCAGAATAATAAACAAGCCATCGATGACGGCAACATTAATCGAAACAAAGAAACACGCGGCTGAATATTGAGAGTGAGAGGCAGGTCCAGGCCGAGTCAAACATCCATCATCAATATCATTTCTCCTTTTCTGTGTTGCAGCACTCATTACTTGAGCTGGAGCAGATTCACTCTCTGTTTGTAGTTTTTGACTCGCAGTATACATATTTCACAAGCGCTCTATAATTCTCTGTTGTCTTGCTCCCTGTCTCTTGTTCGCACTCTGTCTTTGCACAGTACAGCTCCCTTTTACCTGGAATCCATCCCCCCGGACCTCCTCTGAAAATGATGGCAGGGCAAGTTGTTATTGATTTATTTGCTAAGCACAGACAGAGAGCATAAAAGAGCAGTCATATATTAGACACGAATTTGAATTCCCTCAAGTGAGGTTTGTCAAGAGAGCAGAAGTAAAGAGAGTGAGACAGTTTTAGAGAGCGAGAGAGAGGCAGTGAAACATGACAGAGGGAGTAAGACGGAGAGAGTGGGTGACAGAGAAAGAATGATTTAAATTCGGACAGAAGAAAGAAAACGTTAAAAGAGGCCAAAAGAAGAAATCTGAAAGAGATTTCTGGTGCAGTGGAGCGTAAGAGCTGGCAAGGCAAAGTGTACGGAAATAGTGGTATGTAATGCAGCATGCGGGCTGTTTCTTAGTGCAACATTTACAGTCACGGCTGACAGATTTAAACATTCACCCACCGGGGAGTTTATACACCTATAAGACCTCCATGTACACAACACGGCTGACCTCCACTCTGCCTCTGTAAATCAGCCTTCCTGTCCTGCCCAAAACCTGACCTTTGAACTTTATCTACCTTGCATTATCTTGATTTGTGTGTGTGCAGATTTCTGTGTGCTGAACATACACAATATCCTAAGGTAAACATGGAGCCGAGTTGTTAACAGCCCTGAAGTGAGCTCCTTATTGCACCAATAAGGGGAAGCTCCAGCAAAGCTTATGACAACTAGTAAAGGTCAGTGAGTGATGAGTGTCACTTTAACACAACTTATGTTTGCCATAAAAGCCTCAATTGCACCCGCGGGGCGCCATCATTGACAGTAATATAATGATGACAAGTTAAGCTGATAACATGTTATTTGTATTAGGCGGCATTATAATTATGATGAAGCCCCTTTTTGGCTATAAATAATGTATTTCTGCTTAAAGCGTCCAGCTGCTTGTTAAGCCAGTGAAGCCAGTTTTCCCCAGCTCTGCCTCTGATGTTAAACAGGTGCTACGGACATGAGACAACAATAGAAGCTGTCCAGAGACAAAGACAAAGAGGCCCAACACTGACCCTTTACCATCATCACACCCTCAAGCAGCTTGTCAGCTCACTGGAGAAACGGCAAAAGGAAACTCTTTAAAACATGTTAATTGAGCTGACAGTGACTGACAGCTTTTTATCTGTTGCTAAAATATCATCAGCACAAAGTTGGCACAAAAAAAGACATTTTGAGGCCAACTACAGGGAATTTGTGTTATTGTTTTAATGATTGAGCTGGAAAAGTTTCTGCCCATGTGCTGTCTAAAGATAGACACTGTGCTTTTGCTCTGTTGTGGTCTGCATGGCTGTGAAAGTGGATTAAACAGGCTTTAACATCAAGACGAGCTCTAATGAAACCCAATGGGGGAGTTAGCCTGTCTGTTTGGCCAGCTGACTCCAGTAATATACCCATCACTGTCTCCTGTTGCCTGCTCTAAAAGTAGCCTGGTGGTGCCAGTCAGCGCTCGCTGCGGCCTGAGGGGTCACGGCGCCTGATGCTGCTGTTTGGATCACGCAGCAGCTGAAGCTCTCCGTTTCTCCTGATCATCCATGGTGATCCTGCATTCTTATGTGAGGGGTTGTGGAATTTTATTCATCCTGCATTGTTTAATTACACACCAGGGTAAACATCTCTCACAGTCCCCTTTAAAACTAAACATGATTTCCTGATATGAACCATATTCATATTATGCTGTAGAGAAAGTGTCTAGACATTGAAAGACAAGCCCTGTCTGGAAACAACAACCTCATTATCTGTATCTGTATTCATTCATTCTTCGGATAAAAGGCCGGAAATTAACATGGTTTATGCTGGAAGACACATTAAATTGGGCAAATATTATATTTTCCAACATAATATTCCTCTGCAATTACAATTTTGTGCCTTCAAGGAATCCAATTGATTTAATATTGGCATATTATTACATTTAAAGTCTATTTCCACATCAAGAAACTATGGCTGATGCACAGACGGGTCAATTATTGCTTTCTTTTCCTAAATAATAACGAGCAGCTTGGAATAGAATAAATATCTGTTTCTGTCACATTATTTGCACTTTCCCAAATAACTGCTCAGGGTGCATCCTCAGCGGGGCTCGTGTTAGCCAATGATTCTTAGCTGGTAACAACATTTCAACGTTGTCCTGCTGGAAGTTCTGAAACATTTGAAATATTGTTGTGTCTGACAGGACGTTTAGCTTAACTTAACACACTCACATAGTCTCACTCTGCCCAAAAGGTAAAAAATCTGCACCTATCAAGCTCACTAATTAGTTTCCATCCTATTTGTTTATTACTTACATAACCTTAGAGTATTTTCAACAAGTTGCAGCACTAGTGGTGAAAAAAAGTTGTGATTTTTTTTGCCTTTGGTCCGAGCAAAGCTCGTTGTTTCCCCTTGTTTCAAGTTATGATGCTAAGCTTCTCCTGGTAGCTTCATATTTACCACACAGATATGAGAGCGTATTGATCTCTTCATCGAACTCTCAGCATGAGAGCAATAACAGTATTTCCCAAAATGTTAAACTATTCCTTTAATGATGAAACGTAGTGAAAAAGCCTTAAGCTATAACAGAGTAACGGTAGGTTAACCTTGCACTTCTCAACTATGCACATTATTTATTCAACAGCATCAATACATGATCACAAGCTAATAAAATGAGAGCATGTGTGCCATGTGCAGCTCCCACGCAGAACCACAGGTACAACAGGCGGTAAAAGCAAAGACATTTCCAGCCCACTTGGAGCCATCTACCCAAATGTCACAATGCACCATCCTCCACCCACAGCCCATTTGGGAAAGTCATAATGATGATCAATAAGGCAGGAGCATGTGCACAACAAAACCATCTATCACAGAAGTAAGACTGAAAAATATTGGTCAGCCATTATTGCCCGTGGGTCAAACAATACATCAAGCTGTGAAAGCTATATTGCTGTCACCTTTCTCTCGCCCGTCCTCTCCTTCATGTGTCTCTTTTCTCTCAATGTCCTCCACTGCGTCTCTCCCTACAGCAGGCAATGGAAAGTCATAATCATCCAAACACATTCCTGCTGCACCTTTAACAGACCAGCAGCAGAGCGTGCATTCACCAGGGCACAGAACTTGACTGCATGTTCCCTAACCATGGCTTTGTTGATATATTGATATAAAAACACGCTGGTGGTGTTGATATATGCAACATAATAAAATGTTAAACTATCGGGGTTTGCAGCTCTGGTGGAATAGTTTGTGATTCATATATGGCTACTGTATTGTCAAACTCACTCTGGCTTGTGTGATGAATAACTGCAGCCGTGGACTAAAAGGAAAATATTTGCACCATGGCACAGATGCCATTCGCTCTGCTCTTACTCATTATACAGCACAATGTCAGAGTACCCCCAGGTCACTGAGAGGGAACATTCCTTCACATTGCCATCTATGGGCTTCATAAATAAACAGTCACCCCAAATCATGAAAGCTTTCCACTGGCCATGTAAGGACACAATCAATTTCCTCCTCTGTCCACAGCAATGCAGCAACAAACACTTTACATCTGATCATAGTAAATGTGCCACATGAGGGGGGACACGCATCATCCCCCTTTCTCCTCACTTTCTTTTTGATTCATTTTCACTTTTCAGAGGATTCAAGAAATGAAAAGCCCGAGCTTTTAATTAACTTTACAGCTTTGCTTGAGAAGCCACGCAGCCTTTTTGGAGGAGAGGCATCCGAGGAGTGCAGAGCGCAGAGGGGTCGAGCAGGATGCTGAGCCGGGCAGCTGGGGAGCAGCAGCAGCACTTGTTTGCCAAACTTGCATTTAAACAAAAGGAAATTAATGCGAGTATGAAATAAAACCCTGAGTTTAACAGATATATCAGCTTTGGAGACATGCACAAGTCATGTATAATATCCAGCTGCGCCTGCAACTTCAAAGTGCAGCGCTATGCAGCGAAAAACGCAGCAAATAAAGCAACTGGGAATCGGTTTTTGTGACACAATATTCCCAAAACTTTTAGCATTTCGCCTTATTTTCACCTACCTCATTACATTCAGTGGTGCGCGGGTCAAAGGCAGTGCAAGTAGATGTGGAAATCCAGTCAAACTTGTCACGGGTCCATGTTTGGCACAGCAGCAGTACGGCAGTCCAATCTAGTCAAATCTGAAGCGCAAACGACACACAGCTAACGAGGATCGCCTTGTACCGTCACCGAGCCGCAGATTGGACGGCGATGTGAGGAGCACCGCGGGATCTCCAAGGGCGCACTAAGAATCACTGCGTCAGGATTGGCCAGAGCGGCCGTGACGCACCGGCAGGTGGCACACCCGGCGAATAAAAAAGTCCAGATTCATTCATAGATAATAGCTCTGGGAAGCTGTAGGAGCTGCACACGCACACTGGCAGATGAAGACGACAAACTCTACGGGAGTTATACAAGATCAGAATGGTCCGGGTCCTCCTTATTTCACCGATGTGCCTCCACCAACTGAGTCTGAGCTATTTCCGTACTAATAATGGGACAGTGTTATCACCCAAAGCTTCAAGCTGTTTCATTTGGCACTAAATATTGAGCTGTTTCATTTGGCACAAACAATGTCCTGCTTTCTAATTGCAGTCTGTTTCCAGAAATGATTTTACTGCAATTTAAACAGCAAGAGTGCTTCCATATTTCTGCAAGAAAATTATCCATTTTACACACTATAAAGAGGTCTGAAATAGGTCCAAATTATGCGGGTATTTTCAGCAAATGTTTCTGATGGAAGGAGCTCTCAATTGAAAGTAAAGAAGGAAGAGGTGAAGAAGAGGAAGAGAAAAGCAGCAGCCAGTGAGGAGTCTGAGGGAATAAATAACATTATGAAAGTATAAAGGAAGAGTTCACCCCGAAATCAAAACTACATATTTTATTCTTATGTGCAGTGAATATATCGGTCTAGATTGTTTAGGACGTATCTGTATAGTTTTACTCAACATGTATTTATATAGGGAAATTACATAGCATTAACCAACGCTACACACTACAGCTTTCATAGCCTATAATTTGCAATTCCCACCCCTGGATAAGTCTTTCAAAAGCATAAAATCAACAATAAGTACACAAGAGACCTTTCACAACACAAAACTTAGAGCACAACAAGACAGTGCAGAAAAAACAACAATACAAGGCAGAAATAAAATAAACCCCGTAAAACAAGAAGCACCAAATTATTCATGACTGTATGACTGATCCTTCTTCAAAAACTGTTTCAGTTTGCTCGGTGTCAACCTTCTCTTGAGTACGACTCAAAGCAGCAAAACAAGAAAAAACATCTGAAAAGCTCAAAAGCAATGACTCTCTAGAAATCATGACTCGGTTACTTCAGATAATCCACAAACCTTGTTGTGAGTAGGAACTATTTTCTTTCTAGTCGTGTTCCTACATGAAACCGTCACAACAGAGATGGAGGATTATCTTGAGTGTCGTCTAGTTCCAGTATATTGCAGAGAAGACGGTCATAGTGAATATCTCAAACACACTAAAGCAAACTACAGGAGGAGAAATATGAATATTTGGGTGAAGTGTTCCTTTAAATTAGAGCTGAAAAAATTCCAATTTCACTTGTTTATTTCACCCAATTTGGGAAGGGGACAAGGCAAGTGGAAAGTGGCAGTGTTTTGACACTTGTCCGAGTGTAATTCAAGGAGCCAAAGCAAATGTTTTAATAATTTTTTTTATAAACACAAATAAGAAGTGAGTGGTAATCCTGGGAGGAATGTGTAAGCCAATTACGGCTGGCTGCAGGGACTCGTGGAATGGAGCCTCAGAGCTTCCTGCTCAGACCCTCACACCACATTTCCTGCTCCCAGCGCACGGGCAATATTTCTATGAAAATACAGCCCGGTTAGAGACATGAATAGGATACGGT
>CAFUXE010000034.1:219551-271002 GCA_903364295.1 Serranus cabrilla | reverse complement strand
AAAAAAAAAAAAAAAAAAAAAAGAATCTGCAGCGGTCGAGATACCCTGACCCCGACCCCCTGGATCCTTCACTTCCTACAATGCAACTTGATGGCGTCTTTCATCACAGTAGATTAAGCTTCAGCCTGCAGACTGACAATCACCCACATTTCTCCACAGGCCTGCAGAGTGTAAGAGAAGGCCTGCAGTCTCAGGTGTAATCAGGCATCTCTATGATATCTTCAGAGGGACTTTAGAAAGCTTTAAAAAGCCACAAACAACATTAAATAACCAGTTCTTATGACGGTATTAGAACTGATGTTAATATGTGAAATCAGTGGAGTTCCCCTTTATATACAAACAACTCTAACTCTGTTTCTCGACCTTCCCTTTCCTGTCATTAGTGAGTCACACCCTGATCCACAGCCACTCACATCATTTTAAGTCTTCCTAATAGCCGAATGTTTTCTTTGTCAGAGTCAAGGTTAAGAAGCCGTCACCATCGGTTCATTGTGATGCACGTTACACAGCGTCCTTCACAAAATCTCACAAATTATTCTCATTGCAATCAGATGAAATCGACATGACTGCTAAAGTGACCCGAGAGGCGAGATACGAAACAGACAGACCTCAAGTTGACAAACACAATCAGTCACCCCGGACTTCCTTGTTTCGCCCCGTTTCTGTCAGCAATCAGCTGCTATTCACTCACAACAAAAGTCAGATTACTGAAGGTTTTAATTATGCTGAAGGCCTTAGCTAATTAATTATCACTATCAGTGGTATGGAACAGCCCTTTAGATAATGAAACCGAATCTAATTATCTTCTGACCTCTCTCTTTCCCCTCAGTAATCTCCTCCGCTAGTGTACAAGTCAACACACAACACGCATGAACTTGAAAGTCAGACATTAATATTCTGCGAAAATGTTCACTGCAGAATTCTGCCATAAATCGTGTTCGCTGGCACTCATTGTCCCGCGAACACACGGGGGGATAGACTGAAGCTTTTCCACGCTTGAGATAACTTACCAGAGTGGCTCAGAGCTTTGACAGACCCAGTTGGACTAATTCCTTCTTGAGCCACAAAAACAGGGCTTTCCCCACATCCAACAGCACAATACATAAATCACCTATTTGTATCACTATGCCATGAACCGACCATTTGTTCACCATATGGTGCTTTGTCTCTCCTCCCTGAGTCCCAGCTCCACACCTTTTCCTCATGATTTACCAACAGCGCACCTGGTTAGCCAAATACTGATCTTCCAATATTCATAAGAAGAAAGACACCCGGCGGGGTTTTACTGGGTACAGTTGAAAAACGCGAGCACTCATGGGGCGTGTGTGTGCGCCTGTGATAAGGAATGAGAGTGTGACAGTGCGAAAACAAGCGATAGAAAAACAACAAGTGGAAGGATGGATAGTCATGGAGCACAGTATTCTGAGTTTCAAACCCTTATATGTACCGGATAATAGCTGAACCTTGAAGGCCAAAATTAGGTGTTCATCCTTTTTGTCTCCCAACGGATTCTTGGCTAAGTTACGGAATTGAACATCCAGATGTCCAGATGTTAAAAATCCCAAAGAGATCCAAGGGATGGGAGCAATAATCAAGATAAGTAAAGGCAAATAAAGGGATATAATGTAATATCGAATTAGTGTGTGCGCGGCCTGCCCACACATACAACCATTGTCTGTCTGCACGTCTACCTTTAAGCACCCAAATTTACTCTGTGTGTCTCTTTGCACTTATACAATCAGGTTAAGAGCTGATAAATATCCTCCTCCTCCTCAGCCCTCTGAAGGAAGATCACATCTGGTCTTGGTTGTTAGACTCATATTAGCTCTTCATGCAGGTCTAATCAGAGCCATCCCGGCCAGGCTTACTGGATAATGCTGGATCATACTGTTCTGATGGACTGGGAAACAGTTCATCATGTCTCATTATCTCATGAGGAGACAGACACAGTGATGTCTGCACTTTGCTGATGTAAACTACAATCTAAAAGAGGTTTGATGTCATACTTTTGACACAAACTCACTGTAGCAGCATATGTTTTGTAATTACACAGGTCATGAACATGTTAAAAATCCATTTCAGAGTGAACTATGTTGTTTTGGGAGGAAGAATAACTGGATATCCACAGTAAAAGTGAGACAGAAGCGCTACTTAAGTGCGACTGCAGCGCTTGTTCTGTTCCACACTGACTCTGACCTCCACTCGGCCGTCTCTGTCCTCAGAGCCAGCTGTCTGTCAGCAGCAGCTACTGAGGTGCTGAAAGGAGAGCGGCCAACCAAACTGTCTTCACCTGGCTGACAGAACGTGCCAATTTAAAAAAAAAAAAGTTTCCAAGTTAGGTTCCATTAGGAGTATAGAGGTGGAAAATGACATTTTAAAAACTCAACAGCAAAGTCAATGTCATGACCCAGTTACTCAAGGAAATCTTACAAGAAAATGTAGAAGGTTTCAGGAACTAAATTAGAAATAAAAGAGGTCCTACTAACTACTGCCTTACCCCACAAAATAAGCCCAGAATAGTTTGAAGAGCTGCTTAAAACAAACAATATTTACATTTGTAGTTAATAGCGCGCTCTAGTGGCTGTGGTAATTATGAAGGAAGCCAAGGCCAAAGTAACGTAAGCTGTAAATGCATAAACTGAAGTGGAGTATAAGGAACGACACGGTCCACTTAGGATGGGCAGGAGGGACGTGAAAACAACAGTCAACATTGTTAATTTGAAGCTATGTTACTTAACTTCCTGTGTGTAGTTACTTCACTTTACATCACCAGCGAAACTACCACAATTCCATTTATTTTACCAATTTATCTTTTGCTAACCATGTACTTTTTCCTCAAACCTTAAGTTTCGGTATCTGGACGTATTGATCTCTTGCCAGGAGCAGAGGCGCGAATTTAGGAAACCCTCGTTTGAGAGTAAGAACAAACGACATATGTGGTCATATGGTCAGGAGGAGTTGTTGGAACTTGCAAAAAGGCCTGCAGTAATATGTATTTTTTATTTTGGGGTGAAATGTAGTTTAAATTTTAGAATAAACATTCTAACATGACAAGGGAGAGAAACCAAAGTTATTACAATTCATCCTGACACCACATTTCATGGCACTACATCCAATAGTTTTCAAGAGTTTTCACACAAAACCACCAATTCAACCTCATGGTGGAGCTAGCCAAGTCAAAGGATCACCAAGGTCATTACAATTCATCCTCCGGACACCTCTGAGGAAAATGTAAAAAATTCCATCGCAATGCATCCAACAATTCGACCCACAATGTCATCTCTGTCCCTGCTGCTAGTGTGGTTAATAGGAAAACATTGTATAATTTCTGAGAATTCTGCAGGAATAACCCTACTGTGCATGCATTGCATTAAACATACTGTATAGCCACTGTAAATATTCAGCAAGGCTCAATACCTTCTGTACTAAACCTAGTGACACCTGACAGAGTCCCAGTCGACAGTTCATTGATAAATGATTCAACAGTGCACACTCATGTATCCAGAATGAAAAAGGTGCGTCTCATATGAACAGTATCACGGTGAAAATGACTCTGGCAGAAACATGTCTCATAGCTGGGCTGAGCGGTCGATTGCAGTTACCCATGACAAGAAACATAACATAATAAAAATACACACGATTTCAGGTTATTAAAACTGACAGCTGTTTATCATATCCCTCTGGGTAATAAACAGAGGGAGGTGAGTGGAAAAGATAGAGAGAAAAACAACGGAGAATGTAAGTTATTCTCACTCTACAACATATTCAGCCTCTTTTCTAACAGAGGTGATGTTCAATCCAGTGCAGATGACACTTTTACTTTATTTCACCAACGTGGAGAAACTCTGGAACTCAACTTTTGTGTTTAAACTTTTGAACACTGGAAAGGCCAAGAGGTGTCTCCCTACTTCAATATCTTAAAAAAAAAAAAGACTCTAGCCGCAGTGGAAAATGTGACCGCATGCTTCTTGATTCCCCAACAGCGCCTATACTTTAAACAGATTTAGAGATTTGATTATGAAAAGATTAAAAAAGTTCTAACCTCCGTTAATTAAAAAGTAGATTAGATACAAAACACCCAAAGTAGATAAATCTGCCTGCAAATTGCTTCTGAGACTCAAATATGGAATTAAAATACTTGCAGTTTGTATTTGTTTTTTATTAAATCTGCCCAATGTTCTGTATGTACCACACATAGAGATGGGAATGTAAGGACAAACACAACATTCAGCTCAAGTCCCAGGCCAGATTGAACAATGAGGCATCTTACATCCCCTGCAGCCAAACAAGCAAGATGCATTAGAACGAAGCATAGCGCACATTTATTCATGAATAAAATATTATTAGTTGCCTCAAACTAACTCTGAATTGGAGGCTGGTCCCCTGATAAAAAACTGTTTTGGATATTTTATCACTTTTAACTTAAACTTAAACAAATTTTCCAATATGCTTATGCCATTAACATGCACATCCATTTACCTGAGTAAGAGTCCCCGATAGGCCCCTACAGGCTAAAGCGAGCTAATAAAACATGCTTCTTTTAACCCACTTTGCAGCCAAGTTTTGTGCCAGTAGCAAAGAAAAATACTATCAACTGAGTACATGATGCCTGCTTATACAAGGTGTGTGGCTAAAGTGTTGTAGGCTGGATTGAAACAGGAACATTTTATTTTTGAAGGTAGCATAGGATTTGCCTCTAGTACTAATATATTAAACAAAAATGAATTAACTTTTTGTTAGTTGTATAGTGCATTAATCGTGTATGGTTGTCAAGGAAATCCCAGGACACACGTGGACTTAAAAGACTTTAAAGATGTTGTTGGTGCTGCAGGTGGATTGTGGAGGAAAAGTCAACTGTTTTTTCTGAACACGACACAGCCAGCATCCTACACAATGTTGTCAACATGTGAACAGACAAAAATCTCATATCGCCTGAGCCCGACACCGGACACATTCTCCTGAAATTCATGTGTAAGTGTGTTTCGTCACTTGGTGTGGACCTTGGCATGTCAGCACAATTCCTAGATGTCGAAATACTTTGCAAGGGCCAAAATCGTGGTTGTAAAAAAATAATAACCTTGAGAAAAAGAAGATATGTTATGGACATGCAGCATGTGTGTCTGAGCCTGTATGTACATTAGTACCACTATGACACTGTGCCAGGATCCTGACGTGTTTACCATCACACCTTTGTGTTATTGGTTCTGCAGCGAGGACTGCCAAGATGCTGCCACCACTGGGAGGAGTGCTCAGCATGTAGCACAGGTGCAAATAACATCTGTGAGGGACAACAACTGCAAAGAGAAGCAGACAGTAAGATAGAAAGAAGGAAGCTCAGACTCCCACATGCTCATGCATGGATGGACAGTTGCCATATTTTTGATGGAACTTAAAAAAAATCACCCTCAAATATTTAGTATAATAATGTGAATTCTGGAGGAAGTGTGACGGAGCAGAATATCAAATGACCACTTCAGAATATTGAGCTCTGCACTAAAGATGTCTGCTGAGGAGGCCTTTGCCACACACAAATCTGAAATGTCCTCTGAGGTCCTTAATCCTTTTGAGCCTGAAGATTATTTCTTGAACTTGCAGCAGCTGAGCAACACAACCCTAATGGAAGATCCAGCCTAATCTATAGCGTCTGGTTTCCCTCCATATTAACTGTATAATGCAATACATTTAACGTCCAATATTTTGTCTGAATTATGAGTGTGTAAATGTGTAGTGCTCTCAAAATTTCCAAGATGGAATAAAAAGGAAATGTTTCTTAACACTTACAGCAGAAAGTTGTCACTTCCTTTCAACAAAAACATTGAATTTCATTGTATTTAAAGATCCAAAAACTCTACATTTACTGATGATTCTTCAATGGATAGTTCAGACTTTTTGGACATTAATTTGGGTAAAATACAGAAGAAGTGTATTGGATGTAAAGCTGTTAGCCTACTTTCTGAAATCCAGTTCTGGCCAGTTCTGATAGTAGCTAATAGCTTTGCATCCATTACAATACTGGCAAGTATTTCCACTGTGGAGCTGTTTTCCTGTAGCTATTTCTGTACTATAAAAAAACAAGATGTTTCTTAAGAGCATTTTGTCTTCTACAACAATCATAGAATAAAATAAAATCATGAGTTGAGTACAAAAGTATCCAGTCCAATCAAATAAATCACCATCACAAATGATGGCTATTGTGCTTGAATGATGCACATTGTCCAACTATTATTATTGTGTCCACCCACTTTAAAATTACATTCAAAGAGAAGTTGCATGATACCACACTGAGAAGATGTGATGCTGACACCAGCTAAACTTCTAAGTTGTTTTTAATGTTCAACTCTGATTAAATTTCAGTATTTATCTCTTCCTCTCTTATATCATCAACACACGCATTATAATGCAATATATTCCTTAATACAGCAAACAACACTGAGCCAAGTTTCAAAACCATCAAATTATAAAGCTGCTAAATAAACTCCCAAACAGAGTGTGTCTGTGTGAGTGTGCACCCCCTCTGTGTGTATGTGTGCGCCTAAAATAAACAAAATGCCATAAACAGGCAGGGTGAAATGTTTGTGTTCCTTATTAGAAAGACGAAGGGTTGTGACGTGCTGGCTGCTCACTTTAAATTGGGTTGGGTGAGGAACCAATTAGTGCTGCGTAGAACAGTTAAAATTCTCATCCCCTCCTGTGCCAATCATCATAATGCAATTTCAACTGACAAATTAAGTCCAATTTACAGAGACAATTAAAGTAACTAAAATCAGAAACTAGGTCTTCCCCCCCTCTTTTCCCCCCTCAGGGCTTCTATGTGTCTATGTACTTTTTTCTTTTTTTGAGAGGAGGATCAGATGAATAAAGCTTTACCTCAGCCACACTCTGTCATAGGAGTCTTTGCACTATTCACTTACACAGACAGATGAGCAGAAGCAGCAGCAGAGAGGGAGACCCAGCTGAGGAAACCACTACCAGAGACAGAATGGTTGCAGTGGAGATGAGCAGCCACAGGTCAAGGTTACCGAACAATCCCAACAGCAAAGGAACTGTCTGTCAGCTTATTACCACCATACAAAGGATCTAGATAAGAGGCACGATGAAGTGTATGTGTGAGTTTGTAAGAGTGATACAGGCAGGAAGGAGACAGATCCTATTAGAATGGAAAGCTGACAAAGAAAGGCAGGTGATTTAGCTGTTTAGGACAGATAATAAGCGCAATCAATGCAAGTCTGACTGCAGGTTTGGAACTACCGCAGTGAGATAAGGCGCCATAATTTGAAAGGACAAGACTGCTCCCGGCTCAAAAACGTCAATATAGGGCGTTTGCACAGGCAACGAAATACAACTCATATTTTTGTTTAAGACTTTCCTCCGGCGCCATGTTGGTGATGTTGATGCAGAGTTTAAATGTCTGATGCCACACTGGGGGCAGTAGGGAGGGGAGGTGAATGTTTGGTCCCGTGTGAAAACAAAAGTTAACTATTTTTTAACGTAACCCTTGAACTACTGCACTTCCAGCATTAACGTACATTTATTTACTTTTTAATCAGTCTTTAATAACAACTACGAACTGTATGTGACAGATGTCTATTGTGCTGTTCAGGTTGGAGATCTTGTTGCCTCCCTGTTTTCTAGAGGCAACAAAATTATGCAAAAAATGCACAACTCTGGCCTGTATTTTTTAGGAGGAATTTTCATATAATTAATTTGTTTATATTATATTTATTTATATTTTTGCTTTATTTAAACTCATAAAGCTCTGAGGTTTCCCTCATTTACATTGACGAGTACATTTACAAACAGTACAGAAATACAAATTCAATACAGATAACAGACAAGATAAGTAAATAAGTAAAAATGCTACTTTATTGTAATATATTCATCATATTAACGCTTGTATGTAATTAAGGGCATGGCTGCTTTGAGTGACAGGTGGCTGCCCTCACAGGTGGCTCACCGCTGCATTCAGCCCGCCTCCACCTCTCCCTCACCCCTTTTTTTTATTCCCTTGGGAGTTAGGAGTAGTCACAGCTGGAGCTACAGGAGCCACCCACTGAGCTTCATTACGGCTTTCCAGAAACCGACAGGTGACGTCACAGAGACGGCATCTATATTTTATACAGTCTGAACCCAACAGTGTGAGAGAACCATGAGATTATCTCTTGGGAATAAAATTGAAGCTATAATACTGGCTGAACATCAGGATCTTAGCATTGTCAGTGATGTGACTATTTAGCTCAAAGCACCGCTGTGCCTAATTACAGCCTCACAGAGCTGCTACCAGCAGGCCTGTAGACACTTGTTCTTTTCACTGCAGCTCATTTGAACACAGTCTCCCACAATAATCACCTTCACTGTCCGGAACATCGTGGCTCTGAGACTCTTCCTTTCCTGACAACTATTTAATTTTTTTCCTTCTCTGACGTTGACGAATGAATAAGTTCCACAACACAGGATTTTTGTGAAAAACAAGAATGTTGAATCTGAATACATCTCTGTCTGCTGGTGATGGATTTCCAAAAGGTCAAAAGAAAATTGCTCTACCTGTTGATGTTGCAAACTAAGCCCCCTTTTGGCTTGACTTTCCTTTGAAACCAAAGCAGGACTAAATATGGCCAAACGTCTCTTCTTGCAGAAAGAAAAGGAGATGACCAGAATACAAATTTGGTAGTTGGCACTACATCATGTCTGTTGTAATCTACGGAGCCAAAAGGATTACAGGGAAGCAATGTCCCAGCATTTTAACCTGACATATTCACTGACTGCACACTCAGTCTATCTTGCCTGACAGAGTCTCTCTGCCCCTGTCTGACTGAAGGCAAGGCCTCGTTCCTCATCTTCCAGGGGGAGTGTACAGAGACAGACAGACCAACCAACTGACTGACAGACTGAGCTAGCAGCTACAGTTGTCTGAGTCCAATGATGACAACACATTTTTATCATAGCCACACAATGTTCTGGGAGTTGTACATCACATAACGTCCCTGAAAACGACCCACAGGCAAAAAAATATTGAAACTTTTCCCTGCCTGCTTCCAAAACTTATTAGTATTGTAGAGCTGCAGTCTTCCTCTTCATAACCATAAATCCCTCCAGAAGTATAAATATTGAAAAAGGAGCAGCTTTGGGCAACTGGGTTTAACACCGAAATGTGGTGCTTGGAAATACAAAAACACAGCTTCTGTCACAGTATCTCATGAGAGTGCTTTTACAATTTTCAACACAGGATCGTGGAAGTAAAACTGGTTATTTGGATCTCGGATTATCTGCATTAATAATGATAAGAGAGTTCAGGTGCTTAACCTTATTTTCTTAAATTCATTTCTGAGGCTTTTTGCACCTTATTGCTGAGCCATTTGTGCATGAAGACACGTTGATTATTCATCAAACAGGGGCAATTACTTGGAAGCAGTTTGCTTGTCATCTCAGGCGCATTTTGCATGCAATCAGTGAAGTGCACCGCTCCTCTTAATCTGAATGCTATTAAGGGAGGATCTTGCAAAAAAAAGGGAGATGTAAGTATGGTTGATGGCACATTCTGCTGGATTTATTAAGTTCAGGCAATTTGTAAGGGTCAGTTTTGAAAGCAGGTGCTGATATGTGCAGGTACTATATGATGATAATGGAACACGGTTATGAGGAACAGAGAGAATTTCAATATGAAATCTTGAAAAGGGGCTGCTTGAATTAGTTTAGAAACAAAACTGGAACAAATTCTTAGATAGAGGGTTCACGAATAATAAATGATGCAACTAGGATATTAATTTACACAAGGAGTGGACTTGTGGTCTACAAACTTCACATTTCTTAAACTGCTAAGGCACTGTGGTGATTACTTAACGTATTTAGTTTTTTTAATTAAACTACATCTTTAGTACATTTTTATGAATTTAGTCATGTTTTATAACTATTTCAAGATGATTCTAATAAATCAAATCTAATTTAATCTAATCTAATTATATGACTACAAGTATTTTAGCTTAACTAGATTTTGACTAAGAACCTTTTAAAGAGATAGTTTTGATTTGACATTTCTCACCAGCATCTGAAATATTCAGGCTGTTCTTATTCAGTGTTTGTAGTTTTATCTACAGTAAAAAAAAAAAAAGTTGTGTACTCAAATGAAGGGATAACTCCCATGATTGTGAGCCATGATTACTCTAGACCTCTTACAGTTGTAATAATTATGACAAACAGGAGGAAAGTAAGAGATGAGGCGAGGCAGAATAAAGACTGAGAAAGGCTGTTAAGGTGGGCGGGGCTGAAACACCGGTGTTCTTGTTCTTGTCCTGTTAGAAAGTAGAAGTCAAGGTTGTTACATAAAGTTAACCTGTAACTTAACTTACTACTGTATATACTACACCACCTTCTACTTTTTCCTTCACCAAGTAGTTTTAATACCTGAACTTAATTGAGTGGCTGCTTTTCACAACTATAACTGCATTTCATAGGATATCACATGGACTGTTGTGTATGTTTTTAGACAGCACCACACCAACCCATTCATCATGATGCATTGAAATATAGATGCAACAGAGATCAGGGAGAGCTCGTTTCTTTGTCACACCTTTATAATATGCTTCACAGGTTAAACCCAAACATGTCTGTCACTCATTTATCATTTTAATTATGGCTAAAAGTGGCAGCACTGCTGAGCAGCACTCCAATCGATGATATGATCTTTGATTTAACATGGATCGTATTGACTTTAATCAGCGCCTTACCATCTGCCTGATAGTGATTCACTGTTTCTTGCTTTCCCTCCAGTGATTTTGTGTTTTCAGTGTTCTTGTAATGGCTTTAATGAATGTCTGAGTGACTGAAATGTTGCCTCTGACAGCCATTGGTAACTCTGACACGTAGTATAATGGTCCTGGATTATCACTAGGATCTGGCACAGGCACACAGATAGAGATCTGGCACGGGCACATCCACACATTCACGAAGCTTTGGCCAGCAAGTGAGAGACAAACCAAACTAAACTCAAAGGAACTAAATTAAAATAAATGCGCAGACTGCTGCCACCTGATCAAAGCACCTCGTACAAAGCTGTCCGTGATAACTGATATCAATCTGTCGACGGAGAAGGTAGCTTAATGATCTGGATATAATGACAAAGATAAGAGGAGAGACAGGCAGCAGCAGCCATCCATCCAAATCACAAAAGCAAAACAATGAGCCCGTATTTATATTCAGAAACCTCCGTAGGCCAGACACACACACACACACTCAGAAAGCTTAATCAAGAGGCAGATTTGATTGCAGGACTTTTGAGAGCAGGACATTTGCATGTGAAGTTCAGATGGACCATGATGATGACTTGTGCTCGACGCGTTGAACTGATGTGATTAGACTTTTGTTCTGCAGCAACACAAGTGGACACACATGTTCGGAGTGACTGATGAGGCATCAATTTGGGTTTTTTTCATCTGAGGTCCATCTGATGCCTTCCAGTTAATCTGTGGTCACTGAGCACAAACTGTGCAAAACAACACGAATAAACAAAACATGCGAGCAAACATCAGTGTATTAACTCACCGATAACACATCGATCGTAAGGATGAGAAGAAAACTAAATGACACCCACAAGTAAAATCTTCAACAGCAATAATAACTCAGGCTACTTATTTGCCAGATTAGAGGCTTTAAATAGCAACCACTAATCAAACATGCCTAAACATCTCAAGGCAACCAGCATGAACTCTGACCCCTGAGGAAATCGTTGCAGATTAGTGTCAGTCAGTAACCAAGTCTCTCTCTGTGATAATATCTCCATGATAACCTCCAGTCAGGCGTTTCTGTTGGCGGAGAAAGGTCTCCCTGTGACCTTCAGACACATTTTATTCCTTTATCCCTCTCTGACTGCATGCTAGAGCTGCAAGAAGGTTTCCTTTTTGATTTACAGCAATCAACCGTGGCAGGTATTGAGAGCCAAAGGCTACACAATGAAAGAAATCCAAACTCAGGAACTGTGCTGGCATGTATAAGTCAATACTACTTGGTGTTTCATAACTGCATTTTAAGGATTTACTGTGAATTAGATAAGCTTGTGTCATTGCCTTCAGCTAGGGCTGGACGACATGTTCTATAAATAACAAAGATATTTGGGGTTTTTTGAAACCCCCTTTAAAGCAGTTGCTCAATTAAACCCTTCGATGCATACAATCACCAATATAATGACTGTATATATTATGTATATACATGAGTGGTTTCTACTGCAACAATTCAAAATTTGCAAGCAAAAGAGGGAAATCACAGCAAAGTTCTCTTCAACAGAAGCGTATATGAAGCAGCCATTAACAGCTGTTGAATGAAAGCCTCAGTGTCTCTCTGGATTCTGTAAATCAGTTGTTTCAAGTCTGCTCACTCAGAACAGTCTTTTGGACATTCTTCATCTGCGATCTCCAAATCACTCCGGAGATTGGCAAGAAAACGGGGGGTTACCAATCTGGCTTGGCTGCCTGGAAGTGCTCACAGGTGGCCCTGAGACTGTGAAGAAAGGCAGGAGAGACAAGGGCTAAAGCTAACTCCTCATCAGCAATCACTACCTAGCATTATCCTCACAAATGTGGGGTCTCTGGTGAACTAATGCTTGAACCACTGATGCAGATCACCAATTATATGGATTATAGAATGCAACATCATCATTTGTACTGGAAAATAGCTCAACTGTGGCATTCCTGATAGCACTCTCAGCTAATAGGATGCTAAATCCTCCAGGTGGATGTGCAGTTGTGAGAATGTGAGTTTATTTTTATGCCTCCTTGAGGTTTATGATACATCATTCACTACTTTAATATATATGGCCGAACCTTAACTTCGGCCATGTTTGATGACACGAGAAACATTTCTTAAAACGATTAGATGGCATAAATGTGACATCTGTCCAGTGAGCTAAGTGGTCCACTCAAGAAAAAGTAAGTGTGTGTGTGTGTGTGTGTGTGTGTGTGTGTGTGTGTAGTTAATTGTAACACTAAGATTAATTATGAATGTGTGCACATGTGGGTTCCCTCTTGGCAACATCTGGGTCATTTTAGGAGAAAAGAAACAAGCCCATTTGCCAGCAGCGAGGCCATTCACACACCACATTTGCCCTCATTCAACTGTGCTGCCATCAAAGCCAACTAAAGCCATCTGCCACCCTGCTCCGTGCAGTGCCCAGGTAGGGTAGAATTGGTGCAGGCTTATCATGTATTCCCAGACCGTGAAGGAACCTCTGTTTTTAAAAAAATTCCCATTTCCCCAACCTTTCGGTGCAAGTATAATATAGATTTGTTTCTTTTATTCACAACGACAGTCTGGCAAAAGGCATCATGTTTTGTGCAGAAGAGGGGCAGGGATGAGTCTGGATGTGAGCAGCATTTGTCACATTTCTATGCAAAACTGAACCCCAGGACATAATGAACAGGATGACTTCTGCATCCATCAGGCAGGAGCCTCTGCCTCGCATTTAAAACACTTCTAACATCGGATTGGCCACAGAATGTCACAGTATCTGTCTTTTTCTCCCCTCTCGGTTTCTGTTATTCCACTTGAAAACACTGATGATCTCAGAAAACTCCCTGCTATCGGATTTGGACCTTGATACTTGAAGATCTCTATCATTTTGCTACGTCTTTTGCCATCAATCTGTGTGAATGGAGGGATTTTCAGAAGTCGAGTAATATTGGCCAGATTATTATTAGATGTGCTTAAGTACCAGAGAAGATGAAAAGATAGATTTAAACACAGATGGGCAGTCAATAATAGTTTTAGTTTGTGCTTTCAGAAGGAGATTTTCTGAGAGATAAAAGTATTTAAAATTGATTTGTTTATTGATTAAAAAATTATCGGCTATGGGCAACGTTTTGTCAAAGGTTAGACTACTATTATAGTTACCTGAGTAAGCTGGGGATTGCTACAGGAAAAACAAGTAACTGCATATATAGCATCCTCACCCAATACACCAGAGTCCATTGATAAAACCAGTAATTTTACCGTGTCATAAAACACTCTTCATTCAGAGTCAACAGAAACAAAATAAAACTCACAAACCATCTTGATTAGTCTGTCTACTGTTCCACCAAGTCTGGTTGGTTACAAAAAACAAAAAAAACAAGCTGCCTTCACACACGCGCACACACACACACACACTCAGGATAACAGCTGAGCAGGCAGATGTCCAGACAGCTGTGTATACAAAAACAGTTTTGACGATTCTTTCTTTTAAACCAAGCCAGGCTTGAGACTCTGCATTAAAGTATTTAGAAATTGGATACAATGATGATTAATAAAAATATTGATATTCATCACTCTTGGCTTCAGGCTGGTCTCCCTATCTCTGTGCAGCGATAAAACCAAATTGATGTAAAATTCCTAATATCCCTGCCAATGAACAAGTGCTCCCCAAACTGAATTTTTTGAAATGCACATAATTCCACTTGGCTGGAAAATGGGTCATTTCCCCGACCGCTCTGGCTTACCTTTGAGTGAGCCAATTTGCCAGTTTCAATTATTAAAGGCAGCACCTGTCTCCTTTCAAATTCCAGTGGCTCAGATCATTGCGCCAACAGTCGTGCAGAGAAAAAAATTCACTGTCTGCAGATTTTAAAGCAACTGCTATTGAAATAAGATGCTGGTGTGATGCAGGATTCAAAGAGGAATGATGCAAAAAAAAAAAACCCTCACCTGCTGGGATCTCTACTCGCTCTCCAGCCTTCCTCCATCCCTTTTCCCCACTAAAGCTCATTGAGTAATTGGCTTTCTCCTGGCATTGAGTTGTCCAATCTAAATGGTAATTTGGGAGGCTCTCCTCGTCACTGGTGGTAATGCTTATTTACTGGAAGACAGCTACTCTATACGAAAATTATAGTTGTAATGAGATGGAAGGGGTCTGTCTGACTGTCATGAGACAATACAAGTTAAAACTGAGAATCTGGTCCTGAGCACTTTGAGTGATGAAATGCATATGGCCTGAAGAACGACCCCAGATAAAGGAAATATGTTCTAAATTAAGATATCCACTTGTTCTTTTTAGTTTTCAATGAATCCCTGTCTGGGTGTCTGCTCTAGTTTCATCCCACATTTAAGATAGTTGTAATGGAGCCTCTAAATGTCTGTCTGTATTAGCTTTAATTCTAACCAAGGCTTGTGTGTTTTCTTGGTTGTTGTTTTTTTTTTTTAACAGCACACACACAAAAAAGTATCAATTAGGACCTTTTAGCCATAAGAGCAATATTTGGCAGGTTTTCCGTCTAAACCAATAAGACAAAAAACACGAGACTGCTCAAATAGAAAGAAAGATTTGTGTAAACTTTCAAGGACCGGAGATCTCATGTATCATCTGGCCCTGGAGAAAAGTCTGCTATGCTATGAGAGGCTGTACCTTCGCATTTTAGCTCAGGATCAGGGAAAAGGAATAGATGCTTCAGGATTAGATATATCCCCTAATTTCACCACCATTTCTTTTGTTTTGGCATTTTTGAAGGCATTTATCACGTTCTTTTCTCATCTTCCTTGATTTCCTCTTACTCAGCTATGGGAGCTGGTGTTATAATTAACATTTCTTACAAACTTCATAAAAATATCGGCACTCTATGGTTTGAAAATCAGCCCTGACCCTCACAAACTCAATGCTGACAGAGAGTCAAAATCCTCACACATCAAATACTCACACTCCTCCTCAGCCCTTCCTCACTTGGCTCAGACTTGAGGTTTAAACTTAAATAGAACAACTGGAGAGTAAAGCAAGACAATAAATCATGTGTGAAATGGAAATGAGGGTGAACAAATAAGAGCAAGATGATTTCTCTGCAGACCTTGGATTCTGTTTGGTCTGTGCTGAAACACATTCGGATGTGTTTTTAATGCGGTTAGCACAACCATTTAAGTATCTGATGGAAAAAATATACAGCATGTCCAACTTTCATCTGTCATTTTGATAGTAAAGTACTAAAGTCAAAGCCACGGGCATCTGGGAAAATACAATTCCATCATGTCCTCTGCTTTCTTATTTCATTTTTCTGACCTTGCAAGGTCTCAGCGTTTCACATCATTTTTTAATCTTTACTTTTAGAAGAGATGACAGCATATCTAGGAGAGAGAGAGAAAGTGCAGAAAAGGAGAAACATGATTTCAGGGGGCATTTTTGCAACAACTTCTAAGGTAGTGATTTACTTCTTCAGTCAATTTAAGTAACTCTACAGTAGAAGTAAATGGCAGTTTAATAATGCTCCAAACCCTGAAAAAGGATTAAGAAAGTTGCATGAGAGCAACAGAGGATACAATTATTTTTCGCATACAAAATGGTTGTTGTAAGTACTTAATCTGCCTCAATCGCAACACAATTTTATGGCTCGAATCTCTGTGCAAAAGACTGAGAGAATGTTGCTTCTAGTTGAGGGATCAATAAGATGGCTGCAAAAACTGGTGAATGCCCCATAATAATCCATTATGCATGACAATCCTGATCGAGCTGTGATTTGTTTCATTTAAAAAGAAACGTTTTTTCAGGCCCAGATATTAATCAAACCAAAACCCCGGATCGTTTACATAAAGCGGCAGAGTATTAAGATGTGACAGAAAAAGACAAGTTTGTGTGGTTTGAGTTTAGCAGTCTGGTGTTGGTTGATTTAATCAATGTAACCACAGTGGATCAGCATGGTGCTGCATTTACTTATGTGCAGCACTTTTCAATTTAGAAGCTGATGACTTCAAATGGCTGCGAGGATCGGATCATACGAAGGGGAATTATTTCTGTGAATGATAGATATTGAGAACAATAACACATGGCACTACTGCTTCGTGCATAAGGGTAGAAAAGGTTGTTTCCTCAGCCACCACTGGGTGTATCTTAAAGATTTATGCTTCTGTAAATATGAGCAATAAAAGACGGAGTGGCTATCCCTACAGCAACTCTCTGACTCAAGAGAACCTGATTTATTGTTAATGCACGGCCGAGACTGTACCGTGTCTCTCCCTAAGAAGGCTTCATATCCTACACAGGAGCAGACAGGCTTCAAGTGATTTCCTGACAGGTCAGAGAGACTAAGACAGAAAGAGACTCAACAAAGAAAATGACTTTGAAAGAGTGTCAGGGGATAACAGCATGGATGAAAAATAGACCATTGCTTAAGATTAATCTCACAAGGTGCCCATAAATACACACACAGCACTCATTCTGGCTAAGGATGACATTCATAATTTGTTCACATCACCAAATATGTCCTTTCATACTGAAACACAAGCAACGTGTTTGGTGCCAGCACTCTAAATCAGCAAAATTAATAAACATTTTATGGGACCGCAAGAACAAGCAAGCAAGATTGAACTGCCCAGCACTGCCAAGTGTTAAAATAAAATCCATAAATGACAATTACAGACTCATAATATAGAATTTATGTGCAAAAACAGCCACAGTTTGAGACAGACAATAACTCCCAAACTGAAATCAGAGGCAGCGATAACAAAAAGGAGTCACTGCTCATATTTAATTCAGCGTTCTTGGCCTGAGGTATGTGTAAATTCACAGCTGCACTCTTTCCCCCACTTTCTCTCCTCTTGTCATCTTTTATTGATTTACGAGTCGGATTACATTTTCATGATCTATTTGGGTGCAGACGTATTATCTCCCAAACAACCGCAAGTGTCTGAGGAGATATTCAAAAAGATTCAGCCACATGCCCCCAAATCCATAATCACTTTCCCCACGCCCTGTATGCAGATGTTCTATGCCAACCTGAAGCAACATTCCCATTCCTTATTGTTGGTAACATACTGCACACTGTACACGTCCTTAAATAACACAAACCTGAAGGCTATGTATGATGGCATCATGAATCATGGACTTCCCATTTAAGGCTATGAGAAACATTGCTGGGTCCATTAGTCACTGAATACATTTGCTGGAGTGTCACAGGTTCAGGTGAGTTTAAAGGCCCGCTGGCTTTTTGTAATGGATTATATGACACCAGTTAACTATGCAGTAAGAGATGTAGTAGCCCTGTATCTGGTTCAGACAGGACTTTGGGGATTCAATATGCAACTAGAAAAGCACTCGGAGAGCGCAGACCTCCACCAAGGCAATAGGGTCAGTTAGGCAACACCAAATTCCACACTTGGATTATATTGAAAGAGTATTTTGGGAGCACACTGGCATTAAAATATTTCATCCACTAGATGCCAGCAGTTAGTGAAGGCAATATGGTCACTGACGCAATAATATAAATTCCAGATGGTGTTCCAGATCACCACCAAAATCTAATTGTCTGTTCCTTGTCCTAATACACTTTGTCCGAAAATTTCATCCAAATCCGTTCAAAACTTTTTGAGTTATTTTGTAAGCAGACAGACGCTGGCGAAAACATAACCTCCTTGGCGGAGGTTAAAAATATTCATTTCTGGAGAGCATTTGGACTTTATAAAGACACAGTGGTTTTAAAACATTAACCTGTTTGCAAATTAAAGTCTGCAAATCAATCACTGTTCCCCAGTCACTTCCAGAAATTCTCTGTGCTCGAGCTAAGAGGCGCCTGATTTAGCTGCATTCTGCCTGTGGGAACACTGTTTTTAATTTCTGTAAAGCTTCGAATTTTGCTAAAAATCTACTGTAGAGGATTGGTGCTCCATTGTTGACTACAGATAAAAAAACTCAGACAAGACCGTTTCAATGTTGTTGTCGTTCCTTGTCAAGCCTCTTTGAGTATTCAGGTATAGATATACATCTGATTTATTATGATTAATAATAAGACAGAAGTAGCAGTGACCTCCTGTACGCATGCATGATATGGATTAAACAAATGGCAAATACTGATAATTTCACATCTTTGTACGTCTGCAAGGCAGTTAGGCATATTGAATGAATCTGGCACAATTGACCTGTTGTTATGGTAAAAAAAAATGTATTTAAAAATCCTGCACTATTTCACTTCTTGCTGCTATATTTATTAATTTGCAACATTTTGCTCTGCTCGACCTTCAGCAGGTCAGAAAAATTTGTAACTGAAACACTAAATGCCATAACTGCTTCCATAGCCTGGAATTTTTTAGGGGTCGCACTTTCAAATCAACACCTACTATGGTGGAAAGGAAATTACTTTCCCCTGTGCATGTCAAATAAATCTCAGACAAGTATGTGCAAGTGTTTAATATCAGTACGTCTGGCTGGGAGTCTGTGTTGGAAGGTTGTGACTGAGGAAAGCGGCAGTTAACTTAATGAATAGCCGCAGTGCTGAGGTGCAGTGACAGAAGAAGTTGATTGTCGAGACAAAGACATTTATCATCTGCAATGCCACCTCAAAAAAAGTTTAATCCCTTATCCTGCAGAGGAAACCCAAAGTTAAAGAGCATTATTTCCTTCTTAGACATTAGGGATCTGATCTGTGACACACTGTGCTACCGTACTGAGCAGACAGTGTAGATTATGCTCCACAACCTAAACTACATCCAGACCTTCAGGCCTCGGCATTACTCAACCACAGGATGGAAAAATCCTGAAGAATAGAGCAGAAAGCTTGGCAGCTACAAACGGACATCCATCTTATCCACAACAGCTTTTAATCAAGCGGATGTGGCAGTTACCCACTGAACAGTCGGTATATTTAATTTGGGATGCTTTGGCGGATTTGGGTGGCCTGTTTCAAATACATGGTGTTGTGGTAAATCAACTGGTGGAAAGCTCCTTCTGAAATGATGCCGTGTGTCTCCTGCAGATCTGTGGTGTGAGAAAGCAGCAGAGAGGGGTTGGATGTCTGTGGGTTAGGTGTTATGACGGTATGATTGATTTTTATACACACGAGAATGGGATAAAATTCCACATGAAATAGGCTTTTGATGAGAGAGGTTTTTCCCCCATTCCTCGATCTCTGGACTAAGGTTTATACGGCGATTGATCCTCTAGTTTTTAGTCTCTGGCAGCTCCGGAGCTGGCAGCCATGATCCTTATGAATCTTCAACGGGGACATAATATTTAAGATGCTCTTTTTATTTATAGAGAGCAGTTGTATGAAATTGAGTACTGCAGAAAAAGTGCTTTATGGTGCTGTATGCTACCTTCCTTGCATGTATCTGTACTGAGGATACTATCAAAACAAGCTGAATGTTAACTGTTATTTAAACATAAGATAGAAGTAATATAACATTATTTCTTATTACTATAACTTATATATTATCATAATCCTTTGAACATTAAATAGCATAAAAATGTCACAAATAATAAACAATTATAAATAAATAAATGATAAAAAATATGTTTTTGTAAATATATTTGGAATTTGATGCATTCTACTTCCTTTTTATGTTTCACAGACTGCCCCAGTGTCTCACTCTAAACTTAAAATCAGTCACGCTCCTCTCTGACTCCTGTAGAGGACGGTGAAAACAGCCCCTCGATTGTCAGCATTTATGTTGAACAAATGCTCATACCCCATGCCGACACGGGATATGAAATGACAGGTCATGTAAGATCATTCCTCTCGAGTCTATTCCAACCCCGAGGCTTGGTTTTCCAATTCGATACAGAGCACAATGAAATTTCTTTCCTGAATCACCTACAATCCCACAGGAACATCCCCTTCTTTCCTGCTCAACAAAGTAACCTGCATGTGCTGTGTTCAAAGATAATGACCGTGGCATAGCAACACGAGCAAACCATGAACTGTTATCGGATTCGCATTGAAATGAGGCTAAATCCTGATTGGTGTATGGAAATGTGACACTGTGTGGTTCCAACTTGGCCCCACCCACTTTTAACCAGTAAGAAGAGCAAAGGCAAAACCAAAGAAGTCTCTATTGTCGAGTAATAAAAAGCTGCTGAGCAGAAAAGTGTGCATTCATTTGGCACCCCATCAGTCAGCAAGAGGCTAATTGAGAAAATACATTTGAATCATCTCCATCAGTGATCTCTCACACACTGTAGATGAACAATTTAATTAACTGTTGCTCATAATAATGATGATTTATACCACTATGGTTGTTGAATTGGGGTTAGTGCTGTAATCAAGTGCCCCAATTTCACTAATTTAGATTAAAACTATTTTATATTCTATGAAGCTTGATTTTAATTATTGCATTATTTGCACTTAGCAAAACTGCCAAGTAAGCTTTGCAATGAATATAATCCAGCTCTATTTCTCAGAAAAAAAGCAAGAGTTCCTTATCTTTTACCTGGAAAACCTGTTTTCTGGTCCTTCAGTTAGTTATTACCGTGCTTACAAGTCATAACTCAAAAGCAACATGAATACATATCAGTAGCAGACTGTGTAAACCCAGGATTCGACCTTTGCATAATGAGGACACTATCAGTAGGTGGCCCTCCCACGCCCGTCATCCCGCTGTTCTGCTCTGCGCACACACGCACAGTGTGAGTTCAACAAAACTCGCCACGCTCCTTTAGTCAGTGAGTTACACCCCGGGATTCCCCAAAGATTTTCTTGCCATTGGAGACAGCGGTCAGTCGAGTCGTTAAGCTTGGTGATCCGCTACCATTACAACATTTTGACCTGAACGCAGGGACGCCTGCTGGTATGCTACACCGTGGCTGATAATGAGAAGGGAAAAGATGAGGGGCGAGAGGAGAGCCGAAGGAAGGACAAAAAAGAGAATAAGGAGCAAGGACAGGAGGAGGAGAAGCATCCTGGAGAGATGAGAACAACAGACAAGAAGACCGAGTGAGAAGGAACAGGGAAGAGGAGGGCAGAAAGAACAAATGCCAGAGGGAGAGTGTTTATCTGCATGTCACACAGGGGAGAGGGATGGGGGGGTGATTAGAAAGACAAATCACTCCATTCACAAAACATGAGCGTTACAGAGACACATGCAACCAGCAAAGTGCCGTCAAACTGAATTTGAACTGCCAGCTTTGACTGCTTGAGATAACGCTGAAGAAAACAGTGAACTGTCACACTACTTTGAGTACTTTTGTTGCAACTCCAAAACTGAAATGAGACTACGGAAAAAAATAACACGTTCATTTTCAATCTAAAAGCTTCCAAATAATTTAATCAGCATGACTTATAAATATTGATGTGCATAAATATAAAGTATGTGTACTTTGTGGGAAAATCAGTCCAAAATCAATAAAGCACACGCAAAATTCAAATCGATTAAAAATCAATCAAGATGGCTTGAGTTTGATGCCATTATCTCCGAAGGCTTTAGATCTCTCAGATTTCCTTTCATCCCAGTTGATCCTCATATTGCTTACGGAAACAGTCTCCCACAGGGAAGAATTCCCAGCAACGCTCCTGGTACATTTTCCACACATAGGATTCCTGGCAAAGACAACAGAGTGGTAATATAGCTGTAACTCATTTACTTCGCCAAATGTATCATTCAGTAAAAAAAACAATCCAAACAGTATCCCCAAGGAATATCATTTCAATTCTAAGCTCTTCTAACATTTCCGTGCCCCTACGGAGAGACATTTTCCACATTCCACCGAGCAGCTCCCTCTTTAATCTACACCTGAGTTATTCACCACACTGAAAGAATACACAGTTTATCTAGGGATGAGTCCCAGAACCAACTCCATTTGGAAATAACACCCAATTGTCCAAAATGTTTCAGGCTGATAAATAAAGTAATATTTTCTACCTTTTATCAATTCTGCTGCATCACATTCAAAATGCATTCTGAGCCACAAAAATAAATCCAAATTATTCCAAGTTAGAATGGATTTATTATTATTTCTATATTACACTGTGCAGCATTTGCAATTAACTTTGTCCTGATTTATCCTGATTCCTTTCACAGATTTAGGTAGACTTAATGTGAGACACAAGAGAGAAAGTTGCAAGTAGTGAAAGTGATTTACAGTAGAGCACCCGTCTTTGCTCCTTTTTGCAACAAGTTTTGAAATATATTACAGTGAAAAGATACGTGGATTGAAATACTTGAAAGTTGAAACCCCCACTTCAGATTTATCGCTGTGATATTGCAGTTGTTTATGAGCAAAAAGAGAAATTATAATCAGAAGGAGTATTCCTGGCATGTACATTATCATAAAATGTGCGTGTCAGGACTGATAGAGCTTTTGAGAGACAGAATGAATACAGATTCTGTCTTAGTTGAAAAGGTTACACTACAGCTTTGTCATTGTGATGGAATAAACTGGAATAAATAGGTCACTGTGACATGAAGGACCCGTTGTGGAAGGATATATTAAGGACTGTGGCATTTGGCAATGACAGAAGAGCTGCTTAAAAGCTTTAAAAGCACACACCTTGTTCTTACTCTGAATGGATCATGCAATAAAACACAAGAGATAACAGGTATACCTGCCCAGTGTGTTCTGTTTCATCCTTGTTAATAAGGTACATCAGAAAAAATCTGTAAGAACACAGAAGAGGAATTCATGTAGTGAATCACACACCTCCCACACACAGAAAGTAGCATTAAACTAGCATCAAAGGTAGAGCTTGTGCACACGTCCAGGGATTGTGGTGATTATGGAAACAGCTGTTAGGTATTTCAAGAGGAAATAAAACAAAAACACGAGAGCTGCATTTTAACAATCAGGTATACATTTAGCAGCGGCAGCCCACTGCAGCTACCCAGGATATTATGAAATGTCAAGATGGCCGAAAGACGGCTCAGGACTCTGCTCGAGTGAACTCGACTTAATGGCTGTACGCTCTATCTTCACTTTGAGGAGGAGCAGTTGGAGCAGCAGTGACAGGACGCCATTCTCTCACAAAGTCATAACAACCAAATAAATAACAGCACAGGTACAGCATTTCTCAGGCACGGCTGGAGCCAAAACCACATTGTGAGGTTAGCGAAGCAAGTATGGAGGTTAGTGTTTATTAATTGGCAGCAGCCAGATAGCAACATTGCTGGAAAAAAGTCTGAGCAGGTTTTGACAGACAGCTTTGTTTCTCTATGTCTTATGTATATATAGTGCATTCAGGTGCACCTCACATATAGAGGAGAATAAATATTTGAAAGCAATACAGAATACCTGAGAGCTCGACTGCATTAGGCTGTATTCCATTATACTTCTATACCTTGAATTGTCACCAGTGCTTCACTTTACATAAATCAAGACATGGTCAAAGTCATTTGCTGCGGAAGACAAACACATTGGAGCATAAAAGTTCCCTCTGCTTTAATGCTTGGAATTATTTGTGATTGACAGGAGAAATGAAGACTGAATTAAGACGTTTCAGTCTGTAGACGTTTATCAGGTAAGCTCAAAAAAGTTGCACAAATGTCCACCATACAAAGGTAAACAGAGGAATCAAGACTCCATCCGTGACAGGATGCAAACAGTGTTGGAAGTCCATACTAATTAGGTTACATAAGCTCTTGCCAATAGTAATTACTGATGTGGCAACAGTGCAACAACACTTTCCAAATAACTATTTTTAACCATCCACATAGTTGAAAAGTGTTCATTAACTCAGTGATCAACTGTGCATTGACAATGCAACCTATAGTGTTTGTGTGGTTTGGGTTGAACATGCAAATATTTTTTAAATGATGGAACATGCAAAATATTCATGCTTCACTACATCCGTGAAAAGTAACATCACAAAGCCGGCCTTTACTGAGGCAACATATCATATTTGTGAGTTTTAGTATTTTTAAATTTATTAGGTCAAGACATTGGCAAGCCGAGGCAAAGTAGTGATCATTAAATCAACTCACAGATAGTTGGCCAAGTTGTGCTCCTGTAGAGTGTGAGTCTCAAAGCCATGAGGGACTGTGTCAAAGTATTCACTTCCTATTCCACAGATGAAACACTTGGTCTGCAGAGGGAGAGAGATGTGGGACATGTTAGGATTTATCACACAGACTTGGGCAAACATGACGTTTTAGAGTATATTAAAAAAATAAAATCCCACCCTCCAGATTAGAGGTCTTTTGTTTTAGTGCTCAGTGACTCATTTGTGACATTTAGTCTGCGAGCACAACAATATGACACCTTTTAAGTTTTTTTCACAAAGACACTCAAAGGACACCCGCAAAAGGCAAAAGACTGTAAATAAGAGCTTGTTCATGCTCCGAGGATTACCCGCTGCCAGGTTTTCATAAGACACAGAGGGGCATATTTGCTGAGGACTTGCATCACTTTAGGGCCACTAAACAGTAAAATTACTTTGGCCCATAATTACTATGTAGCTGTACAAAGCATTTGTGCTGGTAAAATAGGAGAAATGTTTTTTGGGTTAATGCAATATGCATTTTAGGGGACTCCTACTTAGGGCTGCAAATTACGGGAGGACAGAAGAAGCTGCTTAAACTGATTTATTGCTGCCGACTGCAGCAAAGCAACTTATGTCTAAATAAAACATTTTTACAGCTGCTTTTCCCAGATCTTAAATGTCGAGGAAAAGCAACTGTAAAATTTGTGACACGTATTTTGTGAGATACACACAGTGGGAAAGAAACTACTTTGAGTCTACATGAAAGCACACATTAATAACAAATTATGCTACTATATACAAATAAATTATAAAACTGATAATAATATGGCTCAAAATCACAGCCCTGCTTCTGTGGAAACATTTTGTTTGATTTTTTTCTCAATCAGTTTTGAAGCTGACTACACAACAGCTATTTCTCACTGATGTGTGATGGGTCTAGATTTCTCTATGTGAATGTACAAAGCCAGATATCGACTATTGTGTGTTTGCAACTCAAGTGGGAGTGACCATGACAACTATACATTCAGTTTCACCACATGTGCCCTTTATAGTTAGAGAGCAGCTCACTGCTGTTTGGCAGAGCCTCTATGCTGCCTCAGTGGTCCAGCCTTTGATCACCAGCCTGCCTCTCCGGAACATTTGCTTTGTTTGCCTCTTCTGACTGCAGACCTGGTGCTGATTGTCAACCAGCTGATAACGTCTCTCTGCAACTGTACTTGTAAATCAAGGCTTTCCTATCTGCTGATAGGAAAATATTAATTATTAATATGATTATTTTCCTACATGATACTTGTACCCACCTTATTATATTTTGGCTTTGTTCTATTTTTAATTTAAATTAAATTCCTTAACTCTCAAAGCCCTAAAATAACTGTTTTTTTCTTTTCATTTTATTAGTTAGTTAGTTTTGACTGTTCAATTTAAACGTCCTTTAATGTTTTATGTAAACTAAACTGCACTTTAAATTGTCTTGTTGCTTAAATTAACTTGCTTTGCCTTGTCTTTTTTGTTGCCAGCTTTAAAAGGATCCTGTTTACACCTTTTGTGGGCTTTTGAGGAATATCCAAGAGATGTACAATCCCGGTTTAAAGAGAGTTAGAACGATGTGCAAAACTTCAACAAAATAGTTGCAATAACTTTCTCATCCTTTTTGATAAATATTCAATTGAAAACTGTACAAGCTGGTGAATGTACTGTTCAAACTGTTGATTACACTGCGGCTACCTGGTCAATAAAGCTTCTCCTCAAGCTCAGACAAGACAAGAGTTATATGTAACTGTGGCTCAGCAACTCAGAGTGATGCAATTTGTGGAAACGTAATTAAGAAGAAAAGCATTTGCATTTGTATTCTGCTGCATGGAGCCTTTACTTACTGAGCAACAAATGAACTTCCATTCTCTAACAATACTACACTCAGTCAGTATGCAAGCAGTGTGTCAAGGGAAACAAGCCGCAGAGACTGAAAATTCTGAGCAAATAAATATTAAAACATTCTACACAAAATACAACCGATGATACTTAGTAAATCAAGAAAGCATGCATTTGTTTTTCTCAGTTTCAACTTTCTGTAGTCATTAATGCACTGATTATTCAAAGGAAGAAGAGATAATAGTATCCTTTCATTGAAGACAATGATGTGATGGTTCCCATAACAACTGAATCTATTTAATGTCGTACAAACTCATCTCCTCACAAACACTTCAATTACAACTGACTTCAAGCTTATTTGGCAACTGACTTCAGGTATTCATCGTTTAATAGTCTTTAGTATCTAAATATGACACAGCATTGCATGCTGTTCAACCTTGAAACCTCAAGAAATGTATCAAAATGACTTAATATCAGTTGTTTGCTTGTCTGTGATTAAACGTTTATGCAAGAGAGTGTTTGTGTTTGTCAGAGTGTCAAAACTCACCTCCATATCCTCTTTCACCTGCTCCTGCTGGTCACGAAGCTCCCCAAAGGCATCAATTATCAAGCCTGCAAAAAGGACACAATGGTGTGCCTCTGAGTATCTGTTTGTGCACAGGTATGCAGGTGCACAGCTGTGCTTGTCTCTGAATGACATGTTTCAGTGAAACTCAAGGACTCAGTGGAATAAACAGATACTTTGTTCTTTTTCCATCTCGCATGAAAAATTCATCGGGTGTGTTGAGGCCAAACAAGGGGGAATAAAATGTATTTGTGTGCACCTTGGTGAAAACACATGTGGAGTACATGTTAATGCTGAACTGTATTTGTAAATCAAATTTGACGTGTATGACTCACCCTGGATAATGGCCAGGAGGATGACGATGACGAAGAAGAAAAACGTTATGTCGAAGACGATTCGTTCCACCTCAAAGTCGTCTCCGGCAGGGTCCTCGATTTCGTCACCAATGCCTCCGCCCGCTCGTACTCCCACATACATGTGGAACATGTAGCACTGACAGAAAGTACATTTTGCTTTATTGCATAGTTGTCTTTCCACTTCAGCATTAGGACACTTATGACCTGAAATTATTACAGCCATTTTCTCTGGCTCTCTCTGGCAAGTGTTTCAGATAAGAGGGGCAAATAAAAAGGTATCTAAGAAAGGAACATCAAATTATTTCTTCGAACTCAAAGGATAACACGGTACAATGGAAATTCAAGCTGCAAAACAAAATGAGAATTTATTCAATTCATTTTCATGCCTCTGTTCATGCAAGTTGCTTCTTGGGGAGGCATTAAAACTCTAAAATGAATTCAAACAGACTTTTTATAACAATTTCACTGAAAAGTAGAAGGTCTTTCAATGTACAAACTTTGCCTCAGACTGTATTTCCCTACAAGGAGTTTATGTAAGAGAATGAGGCAAGAAAAATTAACATTCTAGTTGTCTAGCAAGGACCATACTGTGTTTTAAACTGCCAAGGTGGATAGTCTCCTTAAGGAACTTAAACAAAAACTGCTAAACTTTCAAGAAACATTCAAACTTTGAAACTGTTGAGAGAGACTGAACAGTAAAGAGTGAGATATCTGCTGCTTCACTTTTGGTTAATATATTTGCCATTTCGAGGTGTATTTGTCCTCACATTTGTTTCTGTTGTGTTGTAATAATGAGAAAAGGATTGCAAACCACCATTGCTAAGTGTTGCTGAAGATCCAGCATAAACAATGACACGACAAGTGTGACTGGGGATTTAATGTAATATCCCCTGCCTCTATAATAGTAGGGTTTTATTCAAATGCTATCACCGCCCATCCGCCTGCTTGTGTGATAGACAGTGGAATCCACAAGAATGGAGCAGGCGGTGGGGTGTTAATGTTGTGAATAACCAAACAAAGAGCTATGCCTGGGCTTGAGGGACTGTTTTCTATCCATGTGTCCATCACTTTATGGAAAAGTAGTGAAGGCACTAAGACAAGAGGCTGCTCTTACTTCAACAATTGGGATCACTGTCAGTATCCTCTGCTGCCCCCCTCTCCACCGGAGGAGGTAGAAGAAAATGTGTGGATGTGTTTGTGTGGAAGATAAACAGAGAGATAGAGAGGACAGATATATAGATATATATGTGGAGAGAGAGACTGTTATGGGTGTGTGTTCATAAACACGTTTAACTCACAGTAAGCATATCATTGCACTTCATGTCTCGGGTGTCGCTGTCATCACTCTTGTTGTAAAACTTCCTGAAGAAGTTGAAGGCCACGACAGTGTAGAGATACACCACAACCGCCAACAGGCCCACAGTGAGCACCAACTGACACAAACACACACACACACACACATAATTACAAAGAGATAGGCAGAGGCAGATGGGCTTTAATACGCTTTTCATCTTAGAAAAGCCCCCATATAACCCTACAGCGTGAAAGCAAACATCACATGCATACAAACTGCACATATGAGCACACATTAAGACAGATGGATGGAGAATTAAAGACGGGCTGACACACACAAACACACACACCTGTTTCCCATTATGTGTGACAGATGAAAGGATGGTACGAAGTGTCTTAAAGCCCATGGCGATGTCCAAAAGGTGGGCAGCAAAGAAGAAGTTGTTGTAATGACCCAGAACCGACATGGCCATGTACCAGGCCAGGTACAAGAAGGACTGAGAGAGCACACACACACACACACAAACACATAAAAACAGGCAATATAGATTACCAGGACAGATAGAGAGACAAATGTGTATTTTAGATAAGGCAGAATCACAGGATATTACCAGCGTCACTTCTGCAGCATGTGCAATTGTATCAAACAAAATCTTAGCACAGTTGGAGAAGAGATTAAACAAATGAGGGGCAAGTCATAAAATATCTGATATGTTTTACACACACTGCTCTGCTATATTACATTATCTGCTGAAATAAATTACAGGAACTGACACCTTTATCTCCGCTTTATAGGAACAAGAGGACACACAAACAAACTAAGGAGAAGCCATCAAATATTAGACACAACTGAACTTACATTATCAGTGAACACTACTCCCAGTTTCCAGACCTGGTACTTCATGTCAATGGAGCTGAATCTGAAATAAATGAATAGCACCATCACACAGATACATGATGGTAAGAACCTGGAATGAGTTCAAAATGTCCATGGCTAAAATCAGAACCTTGTAGCCACAGCACATTATCTAAAAGTCTGTTATGTGGCTACATTTCAGAATGTCCTGTTCCTCCTCAAGTGCAACATAATGTTCCAGGACCTTCTTTTTTTGGCCACCCCTGTTAGGTAACACACACATACACACACTCAAAAACATACACAGCATTAGTGAAATGGCTATTTATAATGGCGTAGGCTATTAATAATGCCAGCAGCAATCCAATTGTATAAAATGTTATTTTAAGATGTATCTAACAAGACCAAGACAAGAGCTGAATGTGCTGTAAACAAGCCTGCCAGCTTCATGTTCCTTAGAGGGGTCATTTGGGAGTCCCTTTCCCCTCTACAGTAAAATGCATTAGAGAAAAGCTCTACCAGTTTCCTCATATGAAACTTTTTCAACATTTTATATCAATACCAGGTTGTCTGTACACAAACAAACTCGCAGCTATCCTCCAGAGAAAGATGCCCATCCCAATCATCACTGCAGGCTCTGTGTTGTGAACAGCCACCTGCTCAACCGCATACTGTGACCCTGTTTACACTTGGCTTTCAAATGTGTTTCAGTGATCCGAAACACAAGTGTACAACTGAGACACACTGTAGCTGACACCTGCGTTCAGTGTGGGTCTCCAGCTGCCCACTTTTGTTCAGACTTTCACTTGAAGATCAAACGGCCGGCCTATCTTCATTACATCCACATTCGTGTTAGCGTTTGTGCTGGTAATAGGGATGCTCCTAACTAATCATTTCCCTGACAATGAAACCGAAGTTAAAACTTAAACTAGTCTGCTAGTGTAAAAGTAAGAAAATTATTATTTCAGTACTGCTGGCCAATGCAGTGGATTAGGAGAGAACCAGACTAAATGCAGAACCCAGACGATATTTTGGAAGGAAATAGCCAAGGAAAGAGCGTTTAAGCAACCAGGCAACCAAATGCTTGCATTTGTATTCGGTGTATGTTGTATGTGTAAAAATCACTGTCATCAGAACCCAACACATCTCCTTCCATATAGTTAAGTCTCGCAAAACTCCACTCATTGTAAAACAGGCCAGTTACAGAGTGTCAGGATGCATTAGTGTTTACAACATAAAAGATTTGTGGTCTAATGTGTCCCAGACCATCAAGTAAAGTGTTATCGGCTCTCGTTTACACTCATATTAAGTCCACCCGCAATCAGATCGCCCTGGACTTGGAATGTAAATACTAAACTGGAATGAAATGAAAATTATAATTTGAAAACCCTGTCCCTGATGTTATATGCATCAGTGTATGAAAAAACACCAACAGGAAAAAAAACTTTTTAAATTGCCACCCAAAAAAATCATCCACCACATTTGTGTGAAACTGAAACTGCATACAGAGCAAAATAAATGACAGTCTTGCTCAGTGCAGATTCCCACGGATCCCTTTAAGAATGCACGATGGCGGGGATTTTTTTTTTTTTTTTACTCACAGAACACTCCAGGCAGTGTCTCTCTTGAGCCTCCTCCTTTCTTTTCTCTCAGAGCTGAAGTCTAATGCAGCTTGGTCCAGACCGAGGAGTTCACTAATCTTCTCACAGCCATAAAAGTCACCATACTTATCCATCACCTGACAGAGCAAAAAGACAGGTTTACATAAAACAAAAGTCTCCCCGATTCCTTTTCATTTGAATAAAGAATGAAAGGAGATAGCAAGAGGTAAGAGGCTGAATTTTTCTGCACAGTCTACATAATAATGAGAGTTCTGCTGACGAGCTGAAGATGATGGTGCTGCTTCTGGGAGCAACAAGAAATGAGGATTTTCTAATACCTGTGTTGTTATACATCATTTTTAGGAGAATAGTGTGAGTCCCCCACATTGGCATGTTGATGATAATTCTCGTTTGTGTTTTTTTATTGGGTGCAATGTGTATGTATAGTAAACCTTGGCTAGAAAATTTAAATTTTATTTAATCACATAACAGATGCAGAGAAAGTGATATTTCTTAAATAATATAAGTTTGGTATTATATAAATAATATAACCTGGGTTGGTGAAATGGAATATTCTTCTTTCCATTTCAAGACTTGGGATTTTTATGACTGGTTCTCCTGATTTAATGCATCTGTGAACTATAAACCAGGTTACAGTATTCTAGTTCAATTTAACATTCCTACTTTTCTCTTCCTGCAGTATATTTGCTATATTTTATTCTTAAATGTAGCTGAAAAGACAATTAAATGTTTTTTTTTAAGTAAAATAATTACTTGTGCAAGCAGGGAAATGATATGCATAACAAGAAAGGCAACCCATGTGAGGAAGTATTGCTGTGTCTCTAGAGACAATAAAATAGTTTCGGTAAATGACAGGGGAATAATTACACCTGCCATTATACGGCTCATTAAATTTCATTTAGTTTCTAAATGAGGTGTCACTGAGTGAAATATGCACACAATTACATACATCCATGGGCACATTTACAATAGAATGTATAATGTTGTGGATGTGCAAATCCAAAGCTGCATAACTCTGAAGATCTTACCTTCCTCTTCACAAATTTATCCCAGTAATTACTTGGAAATGATCTGAAAAGACAAACAAATAAAATAAAATGTAATTATGTATTTAAAAACATATAGTATGACTTTAAATAAGTGCCAACAGCCAGTTTCTCAAAACTTAAAGACATAAAAAATGTTTGATGTAAATATGACATCAGTTAAGCGATTTATGTTGCTATGAACATACGGCGTGTTAATGACCAGTCGGTCCCATTGCCCTTTGATGTCCTCCTCAGGCGGCTGCTCTGTCACATACAGCCCGTCAAACTCCAGACTCCTGGCCACTTCCTTTTCACGTTTGAAGATCACCAATGGTACCTGCCAATCAAACGCACTATGTGTATGAGCTTAAAATCTCTGAAATTCAAATCAGATCTACAGTTCAAAGCCCATCTTTGTTGACAATGTGCTTAACTGTCATTTCTTCTGTGGTTTAAAATCTAAATCCATATGATGGAGAGAGTCAAAAAAGTGAAATAACTCTAAATGTGCATAGTACGTGCTTGAGCCAGTTTACCTTGAGGCAGTAGTACCCGATGATACAACAGAAGGAGATGATTGTGTGAGCTAAAGCCAGGAAACGGAGCGATGGCTCCATGTATCCACTGCTCTCCTCCAGCACGAAATAATCGCTGCCCTCACTGTCGTCTTCAGCAGCAGCAGCAGAGTCCTGTTCCTCACTGGTGACAGATGTGACCACTCCTTCCTCTACCTGTGATGCAGGCAAGGATGCTACCTGAGAGGACAGTAACAGAACAAAAGAGAGCGTGAGGGTCACCACAGAGAAAAGCATACTTTTCTGACAAGTTAGAGCAATGCTGGGTGATATCACGATATAAAATATATTATCAAATTAATATAATAAACTCTATTGTATATATTTAGTTTTGACCCCAGTGTAAAACAAACCTGAAGCCTATATTAAATGACCACATTATAGCTCTATTTACATCATCTGGACAACGATTTATGTGGAAGAAAATTTGGAGCAAAATATTCTATTACTGGTAAAAATCCTGCTTTCAAAAAAAGGTAAAAATAAAACATTTTAGTTGGAAAATATCCTTCAAATATCAAATGTTACTGCATCTGTTATGCAGAGAAATACTCACGCATGCATGTATGTATACATATATTCTTGGATTATAGATGCATTCTTGTGTACAGAGCATTGTATTGTTCAGATCGGTCCAGGTGCTGCTGATGTTTTTGTGTAAAATATAGTAAGTTATTTCAGCAGTTAGATAAAGGTGTAAAAGTTCAATGTTTCCCTCTGAAATGTAATGCAGTCAAAGCAAAAAGAAGCATAAATGGGTAATAAATCATAAGTTCTTAAGTAGAGTACATGAGTGAATGTACTTAATTACTTTCTAAATTTGAGACCACTGCAGATGTGATTTAAAAAGCAAACTCACCTTGTAGAAGAGCAGGATGAAGTTGATTGCAAAGGCAACAAACAAAGCCAGTAAGCGCATATTATAAAAAATTCTTGCAAAGTAATTCTGGAAAAAAAGGAGAAAAACATTCAGGTGTTTTCTACCTGTACATCACAGATGCCTGTGCATGCGAAATGTATCATTTGTAAGCGTGTATCTTATCTGTGTTGGTTTGTATTTGCATATGTGCACAAACATGTTTGAGTGTATTTGTATATTACCAGAAGGCTCTTGTTGTGAGTGCTTATCATGTCCCAGAAGGCAGAGTGTTGGCTCTCTGGTTCTTCTGACTTATTCGAGCATCTTTTGGCTTTCCACTCTGCCTCTGCTTTCACTTTCCCAGTTTTCTTCTCAGATTCATTCCCTCTGCAAACAGTCCAATTGCAAACACAGTGAGTGAGGTCAAAGATCAGAGACCAAATCAAACTTTTACTGCTTAAAAACTTTGAGTTGGTATTTAATGAAGTGTGACCTCAACACCACAGTGACTCATTTGACAATGTTGTGTAGGTTTTATTGGTTTCAGACCAATGGATTTTCACTCCTACCAAGTGAATTGTAATGTACTGCTGTTGTAATTATTCTTTACACATTACCTGACTCAGCATCTAATTCCCATTGTAGTTAAATAAGGATGTTAAATAATCCCTCTTTTACAAATTTAATTGGAAGGAGACTCACTTTGCATTCTCCAATTCAGGTATCGTCTTATCTTCTGTTTTTTCCTCTGTGGCGGCCTTCTGTAGCTGTCGGTAAAATTAATGAGAAAGTCAAAAATTAATATGAATCAGTTCAGTATCAAAGCATTTTAAGAATGAAGCAAATGATGCTGAACATAACTTGTGAGAAAGAGAACACAATGAGCACCAAAGATGAAGGAAAGAAAATAATATAAAATAATAAGTTGGACATCGTCTCATGTCCAAAGATAAAAATGAATCCATACCGTCCCCTGATGCTTCTCAGAAAAATCAGCGGTGGAAATTGTTTTGGAGGTTGTGTTGAAGAGGTCAGTCAGACTGGCAGTGAGGTCTTGTGTTATAAGTCTGAACTGACCTCCCTCCTTCTTCACTTTCAGGCCGAATATGTCTGACAGAACATCCACTTCCCTGGGGGAGGTCACAGCTGCCCCATGCCCCATCTCCCTCAATTCTCTCTGGGAAGAGAAACTGGCAGAGTACTTCCTCAGCCGATCCACACCACTTGGCACCTCCATGACCTCATCAAGAGTTGGCTCAAGGATACCACTAAGCAAGTCTGATACCCTCATCCTTTTGGCTCCCTCTATGAGGCCACCACTCACAAAGGCTACATACAGCACATATAAGACGCTGCGAATTACAACAGAAATACAGCGGACCTGAGCCATGAAAATGAATCTGAGGAAGAAAACTGCAGACATGATGATATCCTTCAGGGTCATCTTCATCAGTGTCTTTAGGTTTTTGACAGAAAAGAGAGATACCAGCAGTAACAACCAACGAAACATGAAAAACATCCCTTTGTTGTCCAGGTCTTCATCTTCACTCTTTTCCTCTCCTCCTTTGTCAGCGTGCCTCTCTCCAGTGTCCGAGCCAGATATCTGTGCTGCTAGCTGCATCTCAAAGATGGTGTCCTCACAGAAATTGACAAACATCTCCATTTTCTCCTTCTCTCCGCCTTCATTGACCACATCAAAAATGAACTGCCTCTTGGACTCTTTGACTTGAGGCTTCTCCCACTGTGTGCGGCTGGATTCACTGATCTCAAAGTAGACACGTTCAATGCGCTTCCCACTGCCAAGGATCTCAATACGTCCGAGGTAGGGCTGGAAGTAAGTCAGGACACACTCTGCCAGTTCCAGGAACGTCTTAAGTCTTGGGTCATTGGGCATGTGTTCAGACAAATTGGTGAGGAGAACAGCGATGCTGAAGCCGATGTCTTTGGCTGGCTCGTGGAAGCGATCCACAAAGGCCTCATAATCCACTATATCACTCTCGTCAGTGTCCGTACAGGAGAGAAGGAAGTGAATCTCAGTTTGGGAGAACCGCTTGCAGACCTCCATGGCTTTCTGGAAGTCCTTTCTGGAGATGCAGCCCTTATGATCAGGGTCATACTCTCTGAAGGCATCGGAGGAGGTGAGGTCTTTAAGTTTAAGGAACATGTCGAAAAACTTGAGGATCATTTCCACATTTCCTGATGATTCCACCAACATATCCACCATCTGCTTTCCAATAGTTCCATTGACAACAGAACCTGCAGAGCAGAGGGACAAGCAGAGAAAACATGTGAAGGATTAAGTATAATTTGTCTCCTATTTATGATCATGAATTAAAAGGAACAACAGGATAAATGGGAATCTTACCTTCTAACATGGAAAGTAGAAAAACAACCATGTCCTTCTGTAAATCCATAAGCTCTTTCAGAAGCTCGATTTGCCTCGAATCCTGAGTAAAAGAAAATAAATTTACGATTACATTTTTAACAAAGAGTAGCAAAGTCATTTGTTATCTTACATTTAAATATTTACAAGACACATTACCAGAGGCTGTTTATAGTGCTTGCAACAACAGATTAACAGCAAATGTTTTGTATTAACATAAGGACTAAAATAAGGACTGCTGGGGAAGAAACCATGCACTAGAGCAGCATTTATCCCATGATTCAGCAGAATTTTAGAGGGAAAGAAGGAAGAAAGAAGCCATTTAAATGTGAGTGGATCAATGTGCTATACCTGAGAGAGCTTCATCTGCATATGGGCAAAGACGTGGAGGAATCCCACTACAGCGTCCCACAGACGACTGTGAGCTAGACTTTGTTGGTTTCCAGTACATGGGCCCTGGATAAACACACCAACAATATGAGCTGCATTATTTTATTTCAACTTTCAGACGAATACAGGAGCTCATGTGAAACATACTGTAACACATAACCAAAGCTGGCTGACCTGAATGTACTCAGTGAGAGTGTTGAAGACCTGTTTGGCCACTTCAATGGCCTTAGAGAAATTCTGCTGTCCATGTTCATCAATCACATCCTTCCCTGAGTAGTACCAGTAGAAGTCACTGATCGACTCCTACAGTGTAGCAGAGAAAAACAAAGATTTGTGGTTTGTGGGCAGTTATATATACACAGTATATAGACAAGTATACATGCCCATACTGTACATACACATCATCATCATCATCCAGTCAATGTATATATAAAAATATTCCTTTGCACTATTTGTATAGTTTACACCTTATAGAACACTTGACACTTACTGTATACTAGTTTGATTTGGTTAATTGGTCCAGCATCACTGTAGACTTACCTGTACTCTCAGTAAATAGTCCACGGTGGTTATTATGATGTTGACGGTGGTGTTGTTGCCTGTTTGTGTTCTCAAGTAATTCTGGAAATCTAACACATGAAGGAAGTAAGAGCACTGAAGGTGAAAAGTGAATTGCAATGAAATTCATCCAGTGTAGACAATGTAATTAGACAATAAACACCAACTAGAGCAAAGCTAATGTGTTGCACAGTGATAATGAATCACTGCTGACCTTTTTTTTTACAGTCATTTAAAGTAATATTGAGGTTCAAATATGATAAAACACTATTTTCATATGTGTGACAGAATGTGGTCCTTTTTTCTTAGACAACAATAAAACCTATGTTAACTTTGTGACAGTGTGAAAGTGGATAGAGCACAGGGCAAATAACCTGAGTTGTGTCCTTCACAGAGCAGCTGTAGAAAACGGAATAGGTCGCAGGTTATGTCTTTGTCAGGCATCACCTTCTCTCCTGGGAAAAAGATAGGGCAGGGAATAAAAGGATGAAGGGCAAGGGATTGAGTAATATGGTAGAAAAGGTATGACAGAAAGAATGAGAACGTACAAAGAATTTAGAAAAGGTGAGAAAACAGAAAATAAGGCCACAATAGAGTGGTGTTGATAATATCCAAGACAGAGAAAAGGCAGAGAAAGAAATAGGATTTTTGAGTGTGAATCTAGAGTATGTTCAGGTCCAGAGATCGCACGACTGGCTCTCCTACGATGACATGGCTTCACAGACATGGCTTTTTAAAATTTCCATATGAATACAGTACCTGAGCTCTCGTCCATGGCCATGCCTAATCCTTCTGCTTTGTTCTGCCTCTCAAATGCATTCAGATCCAAAACACTGCATAGCAGAAAAAAATTGCACACACACACACAAAAGGATTAAAAAAAGCTTTTACACTCTTATCATTTTCATCAATCACTACATGGCTCTGAAAGCCTTTGTGACATTGGACAGGAGAATTCTTCTACAGTCTCTCACCTACATGACCGCATGAGTCCAGCCATGCTCTGAAAGAAGCCAACGTCTTGCTTCTCTCTCAGATAATCCAGCATTTTCTATCAAATAAAAGCATCAAAGAAAAGGTCTAATAAATGGGGGAGGATCGCATCTGAAGTAGGGCTTCACAAGAATGGTAGAATAATGATCCTTCACTCCAGTATTGTGAAATGTGTTGCAATTGCAATACCAGTTAAAATACTTGTAATGACATTTTCTCCAAATCCTGCAGCCTTAACCTGAATACTTTTTTTTCTGTTGCAACAAGTTTTGCTTGTGTGTCTGTCAAGGCATCATAATCCCACAAACAGACACAATAGGGGTATGTCAATATGTTCTGAATAGAAAAAAAACTGTACATGCTGAAGAATGGGGCCCTTTTTAAATTTGAAGAAAATAAATAGTGTAGGAACAGTTCTTTGTGAAAGTGATGGGCTCTGTAGTGAGTTACTAAATAATGTGTCACATGAAAACATTCATCTCTGTTCATTTAAAATATTGTGTTGGACCTGCTACAACAGCAGCCCACATCTTCACCAGTTTGCAACTCTTTACTGTATACCATATTTTTGTTTCAGTCTTAGGCAAAATTAGGCTTATGAATATGCAAACTTATATTGTGGATCCCAGGAAAAACAAGTTGAGGAGGAGACACCAATCCATGTTGTACCTGTTGAACTGTGACATTCCCTCCGTTGAGAACAGCAATACCCAGCTTCATTGTCGGGGCAATCGTGGAACCCATGGCCCCTGATAGGATTTAAAATGTAACACAATCAGAGGATGGAGTACAGTACAGTATACTTTACTTTATTCTCAACTACTGAGTCCCGCAGTTCAGTATTCAGCAGATATAAAGTACCTGGCTCTACACTTGCTCATCTAAAGCAACAGCAGCTTGTGAAAAAAAGCGTACTCCTCAACTAACCAACCTGAGTATCAGTCATTTAATAGAGGTAGTGTTGTAAATCACCTATCAGTATTGTATTGTAATGTCCTACCCTTGCTGGCACTGATGGTTTGCAGGACCATCTCAGATGCTCCACGACGGTGCAGCCTGGCCTGCTGGTACAGCAACTTCTGTTTCTCCATCTCTTTCTCCTGAACCACAGAATAACTTGCTAGTACACCCTTTCTCATCAAATATAACTAAAATGTCAATTAAATAATAATCAAATCAATCAATATTATTATTATTATTGCAATAGAAAATATTGAGATTAGCCAATTCTGATGAAATAAACCTAAGAAATACTTGGTAAAAGTCCATTGCCTCACTTCAAAGCTTTCCACTTCCTGTTTTTCATCCTCGTCCTCTCTGTGGCAGCTCTGGGAGATCAAACATACAACGTAGATGTTAAAAAAGAGGTAGAAAATAAATCAATATAGAAGAGATACAAAATACACAACTCACTATATTGCATGTGACAGAGCAAAAAATGATTTGAAAATATGAGCAAACATTTAGATACTACTGATTGTTGTCATGTTCTCTTTACCTTGGCCATAATGGCAGCGTAGGACTTATAGAGACTGTCATTTCCAAGCTTACTGTAAACAGGGGAGCAGATGAGTTAATATTAAGGCAGATCAAGGTCTGGACTGATGTAGCATGACAGGGTCCAGATCATTCTGTAGCTGATCCTCACTGGATCTATTCAAAGCACTTAAACATGTCACTTCATGGGTGTATTGAGCATGCAATTGACATAATTTCTTCAGGAATACAAACTTCTTTCAAAGAGGTATCTTTAAGTTTGTTGAAAGTTGTACTTTATCAGTCCAAACAGGGAAATGTATCTTTTTTTGCTTGTTAATATTTTCTTTTTTTTTAAATAAAATCAAAAACTATTTGAAAAATTCCTCTCTCTTTTGTAGTTTTGTTTTAATGAGAAAAAGATGAAAATCAATTGAAAATCATAACCATGATGTGAAAAATCCTCAGATTTTATTTTTAGGGCACATCACGCAGCCCTACATAGTTGCACCACTTTGAAACACCTCTAAGCCGCATGTGGATGTAACATGTACTTGGTAGACTTGTGAATAAAACAGTTACATGTGGTATTGTACATTGTTATTGACCACACCAGTACAGCTGGAACACGGCTGATTTGATCACAACTCTGACTGCACGAGAGAGAGAGAGCCCTCCCATCCCTAATGTTTTTACAGTGACATGGAGAGAAACAGGTAATTTAATACTCTGCTCTCAGACGGCGTGCGAGCCCTGCAGGAATATCATGATAATATCACAACAATACCCCAATGCGATTGGTGGACCAAATCATGCATGACTAAAAAGGATCTTACAGGACAGACATTTCTGCAGGGTGAATTTACACAGAATTGAAACATATTTAGAAAACAAAGGCCACACACTAACAGAAATTACTCACTTTTCTGACTAATCTATTATTGACATTCTTGGTTATGGGTTGGAACAGAAGACTGGGTGTTTACTGCATGTGATCCTTTTTAACTGAATGAACACACATGCACACACACAGACACACACCTCCTTTCCGTCAGAGCACTTCGACTGAAAAGTGTAATGAGTTGTAGGAGGGGATCGATTGCTTTGGCACCTTCTTCACCATCCTTTTCTTCCTCTCTGTCACCTCCACACAGCTCCATCACTCCTCCACTCTGCAGTCCGGAGAGAATAAAGCCACTAGTGTCTGCTCTTTAATAATGTCCATCCAAAGCCTCTGGTGGCTGACTAACTCTCTTGCAATCACACTATACAGTGTACTATACAGAAACACACACAGCATGATCATGTCCATGTGTACAAGAGAAGAGCTGTTACTACACACATACACAAAGGGCTTCTTATTTAAACATTTCAATAAATTGTAAGAGTTTAACATAACAAAATAATGCATGCACAACAGTACATCACACCAGGTGTGCAGTGGTGCAGCAAAGTAAGCTGGATTTGTATGCAGCTGAGGATATGCTGCCTCAAAAGCTCAGCCAAGGGCGAGAAGGATGCCCTCACAGGTCATGATCTTACTAGAGAATTAGCTTAAGACATAATGGACATTTTTAAAAAGTTGCCTGAGTGCCTCAGGCCATCTAATGTACAGTAATCTGTATAGTATGCTGCACCAAGTAAAAGGTGCAATTAACTAAATGAAGTTAAGTTCTTAAGTAATTATGCCTTTCTTTTCCACTCACAGCCAAATCCTCCACAAGCTTCTCCTCAAAACTGTGGTCCTCAGCTGATACCCAGGTTTTATTGTAGCCTTGGAGGAACAGGTTGACAGCTCTGTGCCTGGGGGTAAAGAGGAAAGGGTGGACAGACAACAAGAGATTGACATTTGCAAAGACAAATGCAAATAATAGACTGCCAAACAGGCAGCATAGAAAGACAATACTAAACTCTAAAACAGCTCTGATTAGACCCATTATTAACCTTTCATCAAAGCCTCTTATTCCTGTCAAAAGTGATGATTACTACGTCCAGCAGAGTAAACAGTGTTACAACACAGCTGAATTTCACAAGACACAAACATCAAAATATTATTTATATATAACATGGTACAAATGCACACAGCCACAGGGCTTTCATATGCTAATGCTAATGTAATCATATGTTTGCACCTGGGTAAGTTGTAGAGGGGAGCCATCCGCAGGCAGGCCACCACTGCTCGTTTCCTCTGTTTGGATAAGACCTTGTGCCACGCAGGTTTTTTATTTCTCTGCGGGTGTTCCACCTTAAAGCAAAGCCAAAGGTAAACAAAGATGTAAATGTAACATAAGCAGTGCACGTGAACCTCCAATGACCAGAGGGGTTTCAATGGAAGCTGTTGAAGAGATTTACTTTCATGCATTTGTCTTGAATGCATGTGCATTAGCACAGCAGGCATAACTCTCTCAAATATACGTATATGAATATATTCAAAATAAATGAGTCTTTGGAATAAGAGAATACCCATGTTTCTTATCCTCTTACCTCCAAGGCTTTGCAATGTCACACAGCTGAAAAGGGAACTTCCAAATTATATTAAAAACAGCTCGAAGAAATATATACAACTTATTTTATAACTTATGTTGGCAGAGAAAGACAATTCAGCAACCCTACAGCAATTGTGACCAGAAGAATCTTATTATCCTCAACAAACACATTCTGTGCTCAGTCTACTGATGATGGGGACAGGTTGCACTTAATCACTTAATTATATAGACACTTTATTTAAGAAGACTACTCAGTCTTTATCAGGGATTTTCATATACTCTTTAAATATTCCAGTAAGGACAAGGTATATACAGCAGAATTCCCGACCTCATTCGAATATTTCAAAATAAAAGTTGAATTAAGAATGATAAACATTAAATCAATCCATTATCCTTAACCGACGATCCGATCTCGGGTTGTGAGATACTGGAGCCAAGTCTATCACAGGGCTGACACATATAGACAGACAACCATTCATGCTCTCGGTCACCCGGAGAGAACCAATGCTTACACAGGGAGAACATGAAATCCACACAAAAAAGCTGCAAACCGGATTTGAACCTGCAAACCTCTTGCTGTGAGAGCACTTTATCACCATGTAGCCTAAACAGTGACCACTTTGCAGCCTACACAGTAAATGCACTCAAACTATCTGTTGACTAGTTATAAAAAGTGAAAAGCATTTTAGGTAAAAACATCATCATCAGATTTGATTTTAAATATCTCAATGTATAACTTATAATGTTTTCATAATGCTTTAAAAGCTCACCTGGTCCAGGTAATAAAGGACTCGAGCTATTTCCAGAATCCTGTTTACAGTCCTTTGGGCATCAATGACAGCCCCTAGCTGGCTTGGGTGTTCAGCATAAAGGGTCTCCTGCCTCAAACAGTTTGACGCCTGCAAAAGAAAGAATGTCACATTTTATACTTTTGTCTGCCTTCTTTCTTTTGTAAAGATATTAATAGAAAGGCTGCTGGAGAGCTCCGAAATGAAAGGAAAAATGAGCGATAGCAATGAGCAAAGAGAAGTCAGAGCATGCACCTTTAACAGGACAAAACACATGACAGAATAAATTAAGGCACTTGGTTTGAAGATGATAGGCTAATAAACACTATCAAGTTACTCCTTAATCTTGCTTTCCATATTTCCTTTAATTTCCTTGCTTGAATTCTCATATGATCCACAACAACAGAGCTGACTATCACACTGCAAATAATAACCAATTGTTATACAACCAACAATAGAATGGATCATGGGCTGTGCAAAATAATGATCAAATGTTTACTTAAAAGTTTGCTTATGCTAATGACAAAGCAGACTTTATGCTTTTTTCATCACTGACTTATGAATAAACATATTTATTACTGACTCATAAATAAATAGATATTGCATGCATATTCTGAACAGTATTGTGAGTATGTCATGTTGATGTCTCTGGTGAACAATGAGTAACTGACTGAGGTTATTAAAAAAAGAAATGAAAAAAAAATAGCTCATGATTTTGCAGGCTACAGGAGCATTCTTCAGTTTAATTTACCACACACTTGCTGCCTTCCACAAATTAAAAGTCACTTGTATTCAGGCATGGCAATGAATATGCAGAATGTCTGACGACTGTGGAAAAGACACTTCATTTATTAAGAACAGGTGGAAACAGGTATTCATCTACCTTACACTGTTGTACCACAAATGACACTGTGGTTAAAATATTTAGTAAAATACTATATAAATGATTAGGAGACACTGAAATAAAAATCTTTACCTGACTCTGAGATCGTATAAGGCAAGTGAAAACATGCTCTCTGATCTCATCTTCAGAATCTTTCTGTGAAAAGCAAATTCAAGTATTAAAGACATATTACACTAATTTACATAAAGGGTTTTGTAATTACAAGGACTACATTAATGGTGGCCCATTGCCAACTGACCTGAGTGAAGCCGCTCTTGGCCGACATGATAAGGCTGTAGTCGTTTGGAAAACAAACCCTGAGTCCCACAGGAAGTAGTCTCTTCATGGACGCCACAATGAGAGAGGTGTTTGTGGAATAACGATCCCCCTTCCTCTTCGTCCTCCTCTGCTCGTGGTCGAACTGAGCATTAAAAAGTCAAGATGATAAATTTACTTTGAGACTTTTTCAATAATAATCATACATGTGCTAGTAGTGTCTATGATTTAATGTTACAATCTAGTGAATCTGTTTTGCTCTTTGCAGTAAGCAAAAACTGCAGGTGTGTTTTTGGATTTCACTTTCACTTGTTTTTGTTTGGTTGTCTGTGGTTGTCACACTTTTCTGTGATTGTTCGGGCATACTACACTGTAGTCTGACTCATTGGATGTAGCTTGTTAGGATTGGCCTCCTATTTCAGACAGAATTCTCCGTCCCTTCCGCTAACTTCACTATCTATTTCACAGGGGCAATGTGTAGCATCCAGGGCTTAGTACCGGCCAAAACAATTGTGGATAGTTAAGAAATACTAACGAGCAGGAGAGTTGTTGTTGTTGTGCGTTATCCCAGAAGGAAAATGTGTGCAGCCACTGTGGAGATAGGTCTGGTTATATAAGAGTAACGCTGCAAATGTCAGCAGGTCATAGGCTCATTCACAACCGTCTTTCCTTATTCAGCGATTATGTAACTGTGATTATGTTATCAGACATTTATCTAAATGTACATTTTTTCGATTATTACCTTTAACTCAAAAGATACATTTTTAAGTGTAGCTTACCTTGGACATTTTGTCATTGTTAACCAGAAAAGCCAGGTTGTTGATTTCATTTTGGACCACAAAGTTCTGTTCCTCCCACTTGAAATTCTGTCGTAGCAAAGCGAAGGAAAATAACATGGTTTAAAGGGTACAATATTAATTTGGATAGCACAGGAGAGGAATAAATAAAGAAAACATTATGTGTCATCCTCACATGAGATTTTGCCCAGAATATAAAGACCTCTGCCACCATGCTGAACAGCTGCTCAGCGTCAGGGTTTGACTCTTTCAGCCAGCTGGCTCTGGGACAAGACAAACCAAAACACATCACAGCATCATCGCAGAATTAATAACAGCAAAACTTAACATATGCCTGAAATAAAACCTTACACAAATCAGCACTTTATGATACCCATCAAACTGTTGCATTGCCAAAAAAAGCACGTTTTATTTGTATTTTTCATAGTTAGTAATTACCATTGATTGTTTTGCAAATATCAAAGGAAAATGTTATGTTCAAAAGTTTCTGAAGAACTTTAGAGGCCATATGATAATTACTAGTGTGTTTACATCAATATAAACACAGTAGAATAAGTTTCACTTTCCATTGAATCTATAAAAACTTTTAATTACTTCTGGAGCTTTTGGCCTCAGAAAAATAAGCTTGCTTCCCCACATCTAAGCTCCTTGGCAGCGTGCCTTACCGATTAGAATCCACAAATGGGATCAGGAGGGGATAGAAGGCATAGAGGTCTCGCACCAGAACAGTGAACTTCTCCTGTATCTGCAACTCCGCTTCGGAGGTATCACACCCTTCTGCTTTCATCTGCTCCTCCTCTAGCAGCACACACTCGGCCCGCTTCCTCAACTTCTCCATCAGTGGCAGGAAGTGGGTCTTTAACAGCTCAGAGCGGGCTTTGCATATGATTGGCTGAGAAAAAACTGAGAGATATGACAACTCTTAATGCTGGAAATAATGAAGCTGAAAGAAAATCATACAATAATCACAATATTGCACATGATCACAATACCTGCCAGCTGTTTCATCCATTCACCGTCGCTCGCTCCCACATGGTTGTGGATGATACGGAGGATGTGGCCAAGAAGGTCACTAGCATGTTGAGAAATGACAGCAGTGCAGATAGGGCTGTCTGGCTGACCCTCAGGGCCCCAGAACCACGAATGGGACATGTAGCTGCACAGCATAGGCAGAGTGACCTCCGTGACATGTATGTAGTGAGCCTGGCGTGCTCCAGCGCCAGCGCCTGCCAACTCCTCCACTTCCCCCAGAGCCTGTTCCAGAGAGGGCAGGAGGGGACACATGTCCTCCACCTGATCGGGTAGGCCCGAGTCTAACAGAGACAGATTTGTAAAATAAGAAAACAGCGGGGCTAAGATGTGGAGGTGAGACCCATTCAAGGACTCCGATGTGAAACAAACAGCACTGATAAATAGCAGTTTGTATGTAGTGGGTTTGTTTATTACCTTCTCTCTCAGGAGCACTCATGGTGTTGTAGATGGAGTAGGGGTTGTTTTGGTTTAGAGATGGCTCCAGGAAGCATACAGGAAAAGCCCCCGTCAAGGCTGCCAGACAAGCACCTGCTGCTGGCCTCTGCCTGTATAGAAATGTGGTGTTAGAACATAAGCATAGGGCAAACTCATGTCTTATTTAACACATGAGGAAGGGTTGACAATATCACTTCCCAGCTACTTTCTTTTCAATCTTGGGTTAAAAAATGCTATGTGAAAAACATAAAACTAAACATACTAAATGGAAACGAAACTGCATTATTTCCTGAGTAAAAACATAGAAAATCACATAGGAATTTAGATAGTACCCCTCCATGTAGATGCTGCTACTGGTGCCAAGAGAGTAGAGGCTGTTGAGGATCCTGTAACAGGACACCTGGACACTCCCCACTGGAAAGACAACAGCCAAGGACACAAAGCAGAAACTGATAGCATACAATCAAAGAGAGATAGACGAGCTGGATGGCTGCTGAATCAGGTAATGAATGATTCCTGGAAGGTCGGGATGTTAGTGGGGGAGACAATATGCTCCTGCCGCTCTGTGGCCATGACAGAGGCACTTAATGAGAGCTGGTTTCAAAGATGTGGAAGGTAGGAAGTTGAGGGGAGGGTGTCCCTGAGTGATTTCAGAGGTGTGGAAACCAGCTGTTTATCCAGCTCCACAGCATACGGAGGGGAACCAATGAGACTACTGCCAACACATGTGGCTGTGGTTGTGTATGTACAGAACTACTTTGAAGGTAAAGGAATGTATGTTAACAGGGTAATTTTGTAATTGTGTAGTTAAGGGTGAAATGTATCATACAGTAATGTAAGACAGTCTTCCTGAAAGGTGGTCTACATCAAGGTCACGCTTACCCAGGAGGTCCACTCCATAGTTTTGGTTGCCAAGATGCTGGAAAAGGGCAGTGAGGGTGGGGAGGAGGACGGAGGTTGTGAAGCTGAGAACCTTGGTGACTCCTCTAGCCTGTTGACTCCTGCTCTGAGGCAAACACACCAAGGTCACAGAAAGGTTTTCCACGGTCATCTCCAGATCTGCTGCGGCTGCCTCAAAGAATGAATGCAGGGATGCTTGGATAGACTCTGGGGCTGACTTCACCAATGCCCTGAAGGATGAGAAATAGAAGTAAACACTTTTGTTACAACCAAAATATATGCATGTGGCTCAAACACAGTCTCAGTTTAATATTGATATCTCTATATGGCCCACATAATTAAAATAAAAATCCCCAGGCAAGGTTTTAAAATGACAAGAAAGCCGGAAGAAATGTTTTCCTTACAGAGATTTATTTTTGACATTGTGTCGTTCTCTAGTGGCTGAAGAATGGGGAAGGATCAGCAAAGACATAAAGAAAAGACTTGTCTAAAGAACAAAAATACACACTTTACACTGGTAGCTAAAGCAAAAGTTTACTTTGTTGCATTGTTACATTTCAGTTATTAATCCCACATAGCCACAAATTGATACGTTATATCATTGAAATGCATACAGCAAACAGTTGTATTTTATCAAAAATTGCATAAAAAATGGGTTGCAATTTCTTTTATTCGCATCCAAAAAGAAATGCACGTGCTAGACAAATTGTGCAACACTACCACCTTTGTCCACAGCTTCAACAGACAATATATACAGGACAATTTTGGATAAAAAATGTAGAACATTAAAGTGTTAAATGTGTTGTGCAGTGTCTTTTTTTCACTAGCTAAAATAAACAAAGATAAGTGGACTAAATCAGCCCCTAATCTATCCACCAGACAAGTTAAAATGACATCAATCACTGCTAAGCCTGGATTCTACTTCTAGCGTCATGCTTCAGAGGCATTGTCCTCAGGGAGTAAAAGTGATATCAACTACAATTAGATAGGATCAGTGGCTCAATTACACCAGTCATCTCCTCCTCAGACATGGTGGTGTGACACTGATGTGACCGCCGGCAGAGCAGAGAGATCAATTCAAGCAGAGTGTGACAGTAGTGCCATCTAGCTACCTGGCATCCAGAGCCTGAGCCAAAACATGGAGGCAGCTTGCAACTGATGAGGCTTCATTACCTGGAAGAAAACACACATGCATGCATTAAATCAAAAGGTCAGCACACACAGAAAAAAGATACACCACTACAGAACATGCATTAACACACAAGGAATTATCTCACACAATAAAATGTTAAAGAGCAAATCCAGAAATCAACTCACAAGAGAAAAAGTGGGACAAATTAAAGTGTGAATAAGCTTTATTTCCACACCGTCCTTACCAAAGAGTGAGATCCTGTGTCTCACTAGAGCTGCAAGCTTACAAAAGAGGCTGGATGTGAGGAGAAAAGACAAGTGCAGTAATGAGGAGAGAGGAGTGGAAAAAATAATTGCAGGACACGAAATCAGGAGAATGAGACTTCTTTGGATAAAAAACACCCATACGTAATATAAAACTTGTCCTGTCCTGATACAATACGACGTGCAAATACAACAAGTGTAATCAGCATCCTGTATGTTTTGTTGGGCGTACCTTGCAATCATCTCTTTTTCCTTCTTTGACGCATGGCTTCTATTACCACTCCCACAGAGAGAAGATGACAGGAAATACAGACGGTGGCTCTTCACATATTGTTCCAAAAGAGGAAGGATAACCTGTTGAAAGAGTAATACCCAAGGGTCATTTTATTAATAACATGCAATACTAATATTCCCCTTGAATTTGTTCTGACTAGTTTCAAAATTTAACTAAAAAATAATTACATTTTCATGCTGTTTGACAACAACAAATACACTCTGCACCTGTGTGTCTCAGTGTTTTACTGGAGTGGAGATTTGCTGAGTGAAATACCTAATTCAGAGACTTTTATGGCTGTACCATCACATCAAATGCAATTTAGTTCATCACATTTACATTAGTTGCCTGCCAATATAGATTTTAAAGTATGCACAAGCATATGTCTCATATGAAAAGTGTGTATGAACCAGTGAAGCCCCTCGGCTCCCCTGGCACGAGTCTGTTGTTCTTAAGTGCAGGATTAAACCCTTTGGTGAGGCAGCTTTTAGCTATTTTGCTCCGAGCCACTAGAGCAGTCTGCCTGAGGATCTGAGAGCAGCTGGAAATATTGAAATCATTAAGCAAAAAATTCGAAACCTACCAACTGTGCTACGCTTTTCATTAAGAAGGATGTATCGGCACTTTTTGCATTATTTAATGTACTCACTTTATGGTATTTATGCTGTGAAATATTATTCGCGGGCAGCTGGGCTCAGCATAAGAGATAGAGTGAGGAGCTTAGATGTCCGGAGGGAGCTCGGAGCAGAGCCACCGCTCCTTCACGTGGAAAGGGGCCAGTTGAGGTGGTTTGGGCATCTGATCATGATGCCTCCCGGGCGCCTCCCATTAGAGGTTTTCTTCAGGCATGTCTAACTGTTAAGAGGCCCTGAGGTAGACCCAGAACACGCTGGGGAGATTATATATCTTGCCAGGCCTGGAAGTGCCTCGGGGTTCCCCAGGAGAAGCTGGAAAATGTTGCTGGGGAAAAGGATGTCTGTAATTCCATGCTTAGCCTGCTGCCTTTGCAACCAGACTCCAGATAAACAGAATAAATTGGATGGATGGATGGAAAATGTTTTCAGTTTTTTATTCATTATTATTTTGTATTATAATTGGCTTTGTCCATGTTTTGTTTTGTCTTTTAAATCTATTTTATTGAGGTTTGTCAAGATTTTAATTTAACTATTATATTATTACAATTTCATCTTTTACATGTTTATTGTATTTTTGTTCGGTTATATTGTTTGTTATATTCTCATCTATTTAATCTAACTCATCTTGTTCGTTGATCAAGCTTCTATGTCACTGTTTTGCTACTATTACTATTTAAGTATTTAAATCTACATTATATAGATTTATTTTACTACATTACTTTATTGTCTCGCGTACATTGGTCTTAACCTGTTAAACTGTTGTTTTTACAGTCTTAACTTTTTCTGTCTCCTTATTGGCTTTTCAGTCATCGATGACACATTGTGAACTGCATTAGCCTGTGTGAAAGGTGCCAAACAAATAAAGTTTGATTGATCAAATGATTGACGGAACATATTTTCCCATTTGATTCAGCGTATTCAAATGTCTTGTGATCATGACTAGAATTTCAAACAAAGGTTCAGGCTACAGAGCTCATTATAATGGACCCCACATGGACCTGAAGGGAAAAGAGTAAAATATTTCGCCATCTATTAGCTCTTCTTATGAAGATTTTGCATTTCACTGACACACAGATGGACAGCCAGAGAGACTGAGACATGCGTGGTTGAGTGGGAGGTGTGGGGTGTGGAGATCTGAGGCCTGAGTGTTCATGGGGTTGGCTGACTGGGTCTGACTGAGTGAATTCCATCAATGAAAAACAAACCCTTTATATTCGCTGCCTCCTGAGAGGCAGAACTGTGTGGGAGGCTTTAATCAATGTCCTAATGGCAATCGACACGCCCACATGGATTTCCAAAATGGTTAAATAAATTATACAGCCCCAAAGGGTTTTACTTAGAGCGTTGCCCATGGCAACCATCTAACAAAACTAATTAGATGATGTAAACGAACTAAGGCAAAAAGGCAAAGAAGAGGAGAGAAAATGTCACTGGAAAGGGGCTAAATCAATGTTAAAGATTTCATATCAGATGGATTTCGACTGTGTTTAGATATGTATTTTCATCTGAGGCAAACCTTTGGAAAAAAATTAATTGGCTGCTGGTGTGGAGCTCTCTCTCCCTTAGACATCTGTCCTCTGGCTTGCATCACCTCTGGAAAGAAGAACACAATGAAATATGAAATCAAAGACTAAAACTAGCATGATCCTGCAGACAAAATATAAATAATAAAAGTGTGTCTACATGTTTTCACATAACAGACAGAAGTTCACATACCCGGGCCTGCTGTGGGCTATTTTGCTATGGTTCAAATCAAAACTACCCTGAGGGGGACTTGTATGAATGTAGACGTAAGAGAGTCCTCATTATTGATAAATGTGAAGAGTCAAGGCCCAGTGAAATGTTCAAACCTTACAGCATCAGCTACATAATGTATTCTACCTTGGGGGAGATAATGTGTAAGTTCTTTTATGTGCTTAATTCATATCCCTGTTTTTTTTTCTTTTTGGATTGTTCATTCATGAATACTGTCATGTTACCCAGCTCCAACATGTGCTCATGGGCATCCTCAGTGTGACACAGCAGCCGCTGGAGGAGAGTGTAACCAAAGCAGTTGGCTATAGCTGGAAAGTCCATTTCCACCGTCTTCCGATCCCTTAAAGTGAAG